>JANFOE010002609.1:0-348432 GCA_025667525.1 Glebionis coronaria | reverse complement strand
ATATATATATATATATATATATATATATATATATATATATATATATATATATATATATATATATATATATATATATATATATATATATATATATATATATATCTATATATATATATATATATATATATATATATATATATATATATATATATATATATATATATATATATATATATATATATATATATATATATATATATATATATATATATATATATATATATATATATATATATATATCTATATATATATATATATATATATATATATATATATATATATATATATATATATATATATATATATATATATATATATATATATATATATATATATATATATATATATATACATATATATATATATATATATATATATATATATATATATATATATATATATATATATACATATATATATATATATATATATATATATATATATATATATATATATATATATATATATATATATATATATATATATATATATATATATATATATATATATATATATATATATATATATATATATATATATATATATATATATATATATATATATATATATATATATATATATATATATATATATATATATATATATATATATATATATATATATATATATATATATATATATATATATATATATATATATATATATATATATATATATATATATATATATATATATATATATATATATATATATATATATATATATATATATATATATATATATATATATATATATATATATAAGTATATATATATATATATATATATATATATATATATATATATATATATATATATATATATATATATATATATATATATATATATATATATATATATATATATATATATATATATATATATATATATATATATATATATATATATATATATATTATATATATATAGATATATATATATATATATACGTACATATATATATATATATATATATATATATATATATATATATATATATATATATATATATATATATTATATATATATATATACGTATATATATATATATATATATATATATATATATATATATATATATATATATATATATATATATATATATATATATATATATATACGTATATATATATATATATATATATATATATATATATATATATATATATATATATATATATATATAGATATATATATATATATACGTATATATATATATATATATATATATATATATATATATATATATATACGTATATATATATATATATATATATATATTATATATATATATATATATATATATATATATATATATATATATATATATATATATATATATATATATATATATATATATATATATATATATATATATATATATATATATATACGGCGGTACCTTAGACCCTAGGCGGTACCTTATCGATAAGGTACCGCGGGCTAAGATAAGGTACCGCGGGCAGATATAGCCGTTGGCTCTTTTGTCCTATAAATAGTGGACCATTCTCAGCTTTTCAACTCACCTCTTTTGCACATCTATTTCCAGATTCAAAACCCTTCTTTAATCACTCAAATCTTTGATCATTTGTTTGATTACTACTTTTTTAAGAAGTGAATCTTGTTCTTCCATCCCTTCCTCTCCAAGTGCAAAGAGAAGAACACTATCCTTGTGAAGTGTTGAGTCCACCACCAAAGATCCATTGAAGATATAATTTTATACACTTGTAGTTGTGTCATAGTTGTGAAGATCCAAGTAGTTGTGTCTATTTGGAAGTTGTGTATGTACTAAGTATAGTTGTGTAGATTGGTCCTAGCTACGATTAGGGCTCGACTTTTAGCTTAGAGTCGGAAATTGGTTAAGCGACGTGTACGGTTTTCTCCACCATAAGGAGCTTGTTGTGTAGTGAACTCTCGAGTAAGGAGTACTCGAGGAGTGGAGTAGGACGAGGAGTGAGCTTCGTTGCCGAACCACTATAAATCCTTGGTGTTCGGTTTGATCTTTCTTACCCTTAACTCTTTACATTCTTTATTCTTTGTGCATATATATTTGTTAGTATATATTTGTTAGTATTTTAGTTAGTTACACTATCATTGTTCATATTGTGCATAAGAAGATTTCACATATTTCCTCAAGCCTAAGTTTTTGAAAAATGATTTTTGGAAACCACATTTTAACAAGTAAATATAAGAAACTATTCAACCCCCCCTTCTAGTTTCTACACAAACCATTACAATGAAAACCACAAAGTACAAATTGAATTCAATTTATCCTATTGAATCTACACATTAAGCTTTAAATTATAGTTTATCAAAATCAATCAAACCTTAGATTAAAGACATATTACTATTATATGTAGCATTCAATTTTTTTCATGCAGGAATTTCATCAACATGTAATATGCTTGTCGGGAGAGCTTGCTTTTTGATTCGATCAGACTTAGAATAAAAAATGTACAAAATCCATAAATAACAATGCATGGGATACTAAAAATTACAGCTTTTGTAATAAACTTTCATTCTTTTTACCTCCATGATTAACTAAAACATATGTCAAACTATTTTTTCAACAACAATCTGAGTTTTGTAATTTAGAAAATCCTTTGGTACCCATGACCCCTAAGGCTAGTTTGGAAACATACCTGGCTAGGTTTGTGGTATTGCGTGGTGCTGCAATTCAAGTTGTGACAGTTGGCCTTACGCTGGTTGATTCTACTATTGACTGCAACCTTAGACAACAACAGGTGTTTAGAGGTAATATAATATTAATTAGCATGTAATGACATTATTAACATATTTATAACAACAACCCTGCATATATATATGATATTAAGGCACCTTGAAGCTATACCTGTTCAATATTGGTAAAAACCAATTCTAGAATGTCGAAAGGTCATGGGCTAACATATGATGCGATCTTTCACGTGTATTGTACAATTTGTCCCTCACATCACAAAGAATAACATGATATGATAAAACAGAACCACTATTTAACAAATCAATCAGGGCTCGTGTTTACCAATTCTGAAACTTTCATTGTGTTATTGCAGCTTATTTACTATTTGTTTGGACCATTTTCTTTGCTATTAATAATTTATAACAGTTCTAACGAATCTATAGTAATTAATAGGTGGTCTTAATTAAAAAAATCATTGTGAAAGCCTAAGAAATTGAAACCTTGACAAAAGAATACCTTTAATCCTTGTGCAACCAACATCATTTCATAAAAAACCACGTACATTTGCCTTTGTGAGAATAGTGGCCTTTGTAGAAACATCCCAGCCTGCGATAATCTTTTCATTTATAAAAAAACCAGAAAAGATACAACGGATGAGAAATTGTTTGCCTGAGACTGTATACAGTATTTTGGATTTACATTATGTACCTGTGAAAACACTTAAAAACTATATAGTTGAACGACCTTTAAATTAAAATTGAACAATGATCACCACAATATCACATGATAAAAAGAACCAATGTAAGTTAAATAATTAAGCAATCGAGAACTTTTAAGGTTTTTAAGCTTGCGCATGAAATGGAAACTTCAACTGAAAAAACAATAATGCTTACTCAAATCAATCATAGCTCCTTGCTCAATCGATGCTCCCTTTGGATTCTCCCAAACAACATTTTCTTGTTGTTGTACCTCTACAATGGCAGAAGCTTATTTATAGGTACTACCAAACTTGATTTTTCTGCTTCTTGTTATGGCTTTAGATAGGTGTAACAAATTGATGTTTGCAACACAACTGTATGCTGACGTACAAAGGTAGTAAACAAAATACCAGCTACAAAATTATCATCTTTCAGGCGGGAATCATTATTAATAATCAGAGTACATAAAATTTCCCACCATTTGAATCTTAAAGTTGCATATTTACACTTTCTGCAATAAGAAATAAACAGTAAAGATCTTAAATGAGGGTATGGTACATCAGGAACCTAACTACAAACTCTAGTTTGTATAACAAAGGCCTTCTATTCCATATCCACACAAATTTAACTATAAATATTTGTACCTCAACAGAAGGATATTGTAGCAACTGGCCGTTTATTTTCTAAATGAACATACCAAAACAGACGAGCCGAAACTGAATAAAGGGATAAGCTCACCTTTCATTGATATTGCAAATTATCTGCAGCCCCCTAAAAAACCATTAGAGAATCCTAAGTACCCCAACCGACACTTTTTGTGGCTAAAAATATTCTCTAGTTGCCTGAGTTTTGTGAGATGAGCATCACCCTTGAAGCTTCAAGCCTGATATAAGCAAGAACATGAGAATGTAATAAAGCACACACATATATTCAATTGTTTTTTTACCGGGTCCAGAAGAATAAGTATATAGGTTGAATACACGAACAGTGCTTGCACCTTCCGGAGAGGAATCAGTATGAAAAGACCAGCCAAACGGATTAATAAGTCCCTGGAGAGTTTGCTCCTCCTGCGAGCTCATACGTTTTCTTATTCAAAGCGAATAAGTAAGAACCAAACCCACCTGATTGTTAAAAAATGAAACATAGAGAATTACTATGACTTTAACACTATGATAATTAGGACCATGATGAAAGAAAGAAATATGTAAATAAGAAAACATAATCAGATTTATAATTGAAACCTCCAATGGCAATATAAAAAGCAACTGAGCATGTCCAAGCTGTTTCAAGGGCTTTCAAGCTTATCCTTGCAGTTACATACACTGTCTTGTTCTCGAATCTATGAGGGTAGACATTAAATTGAGAGATGAAATTAGTTTCCAGTCGAGCATAACATTTTCATATCCAAATAAGAGTAATACCTCATTTGAGATCATGAGATTCAGAACCTCTTTCACTATTTTCGAGAGCGCCAAAGATCTGATCGTCTGACCATCGGTTCCGCTTGACAGATCAAGTGATGGTAAAATATAAAACATCAAACATAAGCAACATGCAATCACCTTTACCAAAGATAAGATAAACAAATAGATTCAAAAAAAACAAAAAAACACTAAGAAATCAGAAGTGCGAAACATAAACAACATTGTACCTTCGGTCAGATTTTCAAGTGGTGATCCAGGCTTTATGATACCTGGGCAGTTGGGACTAATAATTGAAACACACCCATTTAAGGTTGCACTATACGGTTCAAATGATGGCTAGCATCGCATTGAATAATGATTCACCTTCACAAAATAAAAGATTATGTTATTTCGAAGGTAGCTAAATTGAATTTCAGAAACATGTTTACCTTCATATATCTTCAATGAGGTATTGAGGGATGGATTTATGTCGAACGATTAGTTTCCGGGGGTTTGAGTTTAGGGTTTAGAGAAAAATGATCGAAGATGAATTCTTGCAGATTGGTGAAAAGAAGTTTTCGCTTGAATATGATGATAGAACAGGTATAGAACACGACCCAAGTGATGATGATAAGACACGACCCAAATGATGCTGACGTGGATTAACAGATGATTATGTGGCATATCCCTCCTCTTATATATAATGTAAATATATATATATATATATATATATATATATATATATATATATATATATATATATATATATATATATATATATATATATATATATATATATATATATATATATATATATATATATATATATATATATATTATATATATATATATATTATATATATATATATATATTTATATATATATATATATATATATATATATATATATATATATATATATATATATATATATATATATATATATATATATATATATATATATATCTTTACATTATATATAAGAGGAGGGATATGCCACATAAGCGGCTTTTAATCCACGTCAGCGCATCATTCGGGCCGTAATCATGAATCGGGTCGTGTCCCTATACCCGGCTTATATCAATAAATCAACATCGCAATAAATCAACATCCGCAAAAAACAATCCTCGATGTTTCAGAGTTATAATCGGAGGTATCTTTTTTACTTGTCTTTTCAATCCAGAATATGCCGACGAATTAAAATTAGCCTTGTGACGATGCAGTGGAATATACGATCTTTAACAACTTTGCTTAATTTAAAATTCGATTTTGATTTGTATGTGGTTTTATAAGATTGAGATGCTTTTTTGATTTTTGGGGAAAAAATTGATTTGGTTTATGGTGCAATTATTCGGTTATGTATTCAGGTTTCTACAGGTGGTGTGAACTAGCTCGATTTGAGAAAAAAATGCTTTTCTTTAACTGAGGATCTTGCTGGTATAATCCTATGCCTGTTAGTTTATTTGTTGTTATTATTTATTTTATTATAAATTTAATCTTAGCTTATTGAATCAAATAATTATGTTTGTTTGATTTGTAATTAGTATGGTTTATTGTTTTTGTAGGCCGGATTTGGTCTTACTAGTCATTGTGGATCTCATAATCAAATATAGCGTATGATATGATATGAATATGATAAAATATAGATTCCCAAGCTTAGCAAAAATCTCATATTCAAGAAAATATGGATTTAAAAAACTAGAGATCAATCACCAACCAGGTTTGTAAATTCACTATTTCTTAAAAAAAATCCACCCTAGATGATATACAGTTCGTTTTTGTTTATCCCCAATTAAAAATGTACAGAGATTGTACCATATCCCGTCACAAGGACCACACCATTCATTCGAAAAACATTCAAATTCATATTCAAAATATTTTTTCAACATCAAATTTGATACCACAGTCACCACGATTCATTTAGAAAACCCTTAATTTTCGTCTACTTCTTCACTGATGACCACTGATGCTTTTGATAAAGGTATGAGCCCAACAATTGTTTTCTCTAACTATGTTTATTAATCTCTTTCTTTCGAAAATATATTAGTTTTGCTTAATTTTTAATGTTTAATTCACATTAAATTAACCATAATATTAAGATGTGTGATTGACGAATTCTACCAAATAGAATATATGTGTTTGAGAAATCTTTAATGTGTTCGATAAATTGCTTTAAAGAAAAGCTAATAAAAGAAGATCTTTTTGGATTGACTATAAATAATAAGATGTGTGACTGATTATAAATATCCTTCAAACTTTTAAGGACAACATTAAATTGCATTTTTTCTACCAATTATGTTTGTATGTCACTCTACCCTTTGGATTTATGTTCCATCCTTAATTTCAATACACATGAGATAAGAGTGAAAGTTTTTAGATGATGTAGCGTTATGGAAAGGAAGAAAAGCAAAGACATGGCTAACTCTTGCCCAGTTGCTCAAATTGCAGCGGGTTTAATTGTAACTTTTTTAATTATAAACCATGATTTATAACTTCTGATGATTTAAAAGTAGTTGCTACTCATAATTGTGAACTGAAAGTTCATTATCTTTTTCTTTGTTTAGATAATAGAACAATATGCGACGGTAAGAATTGTTGGATCACTGTTTTAAGAATAAAAGAAAAGTCCAGAAAAGAACTGACATGTTGGTTCTCTTTAAATTTAGTATCTTTCTATTCACTTACTTTACAATATTATTTTTTCACTTTATAGGAGGTATTTCTCGATGACCTTTCTAAGACATGGAAACTTGATGATGTTCGGCATACATTCTGGTATGATACTTTTATTGTGAAAAATGTGTTCTCTTTTTATCTATACATGTCCTCTCTTTTACGAACTTTTACATTGTGTCACGAACAAAGATTTAAAATGAATTATATCGTGTGTTAAAATTTAGTTTGGCATTGATTTTATATGATGTAGGAAGTTGATGATTTGGTTGAATGTACTATGAAAATTTGTTGAAAAGGAAAAATGCTGACAAGGTGATTTATCATTAGTGATAGTGATAATTTTAGAATTTAACAGTTCACTGCTAACACACAAATTTTTTCCCTGGCATCTTCGAATTTATTGCTTTTATCAATAGAATGAATAGTGATGCTGATTCGATGAGGGCTGAACTGAGAGCTAAAATAAATCAGGTTTGTCAAATGGGTATTACTCATAGAAAATAGTTATAGAATACGTCTATGTTTTAGGAGAATACCTATTTGTTGCTCCTAGAGGCATAAAGTATACCCTTAACCACATACGCATGTCTCGTGGGCATATTATCCATATGTAATTTATGACGTATGTGATGGTGGAGTATTTCAAGGGTCAATAAAGGGAATAGATAATATAAGGGGATTAACCTATAGGTCGTTGATAAGTATGTGGCACATTGTTGGCTAATTCAAAGATATGCATTAAGAGATTAGTATTATGTTATAATGCGAAACTTGAAAGTGTGAGTGTCATTCAGGTTAATTTGCCTAATGCTATGTGTCTCTTTAATTGTTTAATAAGCTTCTGTAAGGTTTACTACATTGCAATATAAATTAATAACACCTTAGTGATTTAAGCTAAATTTTGAGGATGTGTCTCTTACATTCTTTTCAGGTTTATTAAACACTGTTATATGATTATTTGTTCTCTCCACACGTAATTATTAGATAATCTTCTTCGAAACGCGATATTATACACTATGCAAGCAATGTAAACTTGACGACTTACTAGATGCAAATAAGGAGGTAAGTTCCTTTAGCTCAATGGTTTTTAGACGAGGCTTGGAGTGTTCAAACTTCAAAGTATAGATTGGCATGTGTTATCACAAACTTTTTGTATGTTTTCCATTTAGTAAATATCAAAGTTAGATAGTTAGACTTTATGATGTAGTGTTTTTGTACCCTTTAGGAAAAGGATGACAAAATAGTGGTAAGCGTTAAGTGTCGGTTTAGGAAAACCGAGCACTAATGACCAAACAAGTTCGTTTCCCAAGGAGGCACGTGTGTTGTGTAATGAGTTGATTTCGATTGATGATTTTATTAACAAGAAAAGAAAAGAGAATAGAAAGGAAAGAAGAGACGGTTACGAAGACGGATCGAGCTAAGACGAAAACGCGTTTACGTAAAACCGTAAAAAAACTACAAAATTTAAAATTTAAAAACCTAAAAATTAATTAAAAGCTAAAACAAGTCCAAAATAATATAAATAAGAAATAAAATCCAATAAAAATATTTTAAAACCTTTTATTAATTAAATATTCAATTTTAAATGCTAATTAAAGCCCTAAAATTAAATATAATTAATCAAAATGTCCAAAATATGATTTTATTGAACAAATAACTTACTTATATTATCTAAAGACTAAAAAGTATTTTTCCTAATTTTTAAAAACTATTTTTCTATTTTTAAATTACTAAAAACTATTTTAAAACTAAAATAATTATAAAAAAAATAATAAAATAATGCTAAAAATAATCTACCAATTTTAAAATATCGTAAATTACTCTAATGAACAGTAGAAAAATGAAAAAGTTGGAAAATATTAATTTTACCACTAAAAGACAAAACTAGTTTAATTAAAACCCTAATTAACTTAAATTAATTCTAAAAATTAATAAAAAGATGAACAGTAAAATCTCTTTTAACCAAAAATCTTAAAATAATATTCTAAGTCCAGGAAAATTGATTAAACTGAAAAATATTACTTTTTGGCACTAAAAGACAAAAACAGAAACTTTAAAGTTAATTAAAAATAGCTAATAATCCTAAAAAATAGAAAATGAACAGTAATAAAAATCTAATTAATCAGAAAAATCAAAAATAAAATAAGAAAAATAACAAAATTGGTTTCAAGTCTTAATTCACAAATTTGGGCACTAAAGACAAAATTATAAACTTTCTGATAGTGACAAGTGCTAGGAGTTTGTCTGCTAGTGAAGCAGGGGTAACAAGTGTGTTAGCAGGGGAAACTTTCTTCCCACTGCTAGTGCAAAATAATGGTCAGTTGACCAATAAGTTTAGGAAAGCTTATTTGAAAGCTTTTCTTTGGCAATAAGGGCACTCCCACAACCAGTTGGGTTGTGGGAAGTCAAATCAACAAGAAAAACAACAAGTTACTTAGCAAAAATTCACACAATCAAGCCACAAAGTTACTGATTAAGCCAAAGGTGTGTCTGATGAACAGTAGGCCTAGATTACATGCATAAAAACGAATTTTGAAGTCTCATAACATGCATACAAGCTTACTAAACAGCATACAAGCAACACACAAACCTCAAACAACCTGTTATCTAGCAACTATGAAGATATGATGGCTCAAGTTCACATAAAATAAGCAGAAATATGGCATACAGATTTATGCTATGTTTTTGAACTTTTATCATGCAACTTTGGTTAAAACTTCAGCAAACAGGAACTCAAATACACATAACACATGTTAGCAACCTAATAAGTGTGTCTAGATGATTTTAAACCAAAAGCACTCAATATCCTTAGCTTAAAACTCAAATCCAAACACCCCTTTAGGATTCTGAAATCAAATTTTTCAAACCAAAGCAACTTAAAACCTATCCAAACTAATTTAAAGCTGATCTATCATGTATATGAACATCAATAGAGCATAATCCAACAACAACAATCACAGTTAAACAATATCTTAACACCTTGCACAAAAATCATGCATAAATTACCAATAACAAAAAAAAAATGAAAAGGAAACAAGAGGTTACCTTGTTGGACCTACATCCAGGCCCAACAATGGCTTGGTAGCCACCTCCAATAGACCCGGGTCTATGCAGGACCTTGAACAACAAAAGCTCTTAAACCTGCTAAGAGAAAATGAAAAACAAGCAATAATATAACACTTCTGTTTTCTTCTTTCTTTCTTAAAACTTTTCAAAAACTTTCCAAGTATTTTTCTTTCAAAATACCCAAACCAAATAACTTATACTCCCTGAAAAATCAAACCTTGAATCAACTTTCACCAAAAATTACCAATTTCAGAAAAACCTTTTTTCTTCTGAAAATCAAAACACACAAGATGTTTTGCACAATTAAGATGAAACTCAGTCAAGCAATCAAACACACACCAACTTTTTAAAATCAATAAAAGGAATTACAATTTTAGGAAAAATACCAAACTTTATAAATTTGTAAAAAAGGAATTACAAGAGTTGATTGCTAAAAACTGAAACAAAGCATATGAGTGACAGGCCACTCATATTTATACTACTAAAAGAACTATCTAGAAAGCTAAAAACCCTAGGAGTGGACTGCCTAAATTGCCCTTGAGTCTTTATCTTGAAAATTTGGTCAAAAGTGGTGCCATGTGATCGCTGAACGATCATGTGAAGATGCCAGGCTGTGGAAAGTGATCTTAGACGTCCATTTGAACTTGGGGACCAAGGGGAAAATCTGGGATGTTGGTTTGGTCGGGTGTAGGGTTTGAGGACGAAAGTGATGGGCAGGGGAGGGGTCCACAAGACACATGGGTGAGTCTTGTGGCGTTTTGTGATGTGGGTTTAAGTGAGGTTGTGTTTAATTAAGGATCTGGAGAAAATCAGCAAGAAACTCTTTGTTTTATAGGTAATTGAAGCTGGGGAAATTTAGGGTTTAAGTGGGGATTAGTGGGATGTTTAATCTATTTTGGGGGTGATTAAATTTAAAAAGGTGTTTGGAGGGAAAGGTTTTAAGTGGTTTGACTGGGGTTTGACTGGTTAAATAAAATCAGGTATTTAGTTGAGGGTTGTGGGTTGGGTATGGACTGGGTAGGGTAGGGTAAATGGGTATTGGGTGGGTTTTGTGACGTGGCAATCACTGGTTGGGGGGATAAGTATGGCTGTTTAACAGTATTGGTCCCCAAAGGTTCATTTTTCTTCCATGTTGTAATAAAATGCTGTCAATGCCCATTTAACACATGACAAATTTTGGTAACTTGTCAAAATTGGCATAAATACTTCCAAAACTTTTAACAAGGGCCTTTAATGCATTTTCTTCATTTTCCAAGGGCTGATCTTGTATAGTCTTCAAACTTTAGGGACCCTATTCATAATTTTGAATATTTGAGGGGTATAAAGTGTAAATCTTCAAAAGTTGAGGGACTAAAGTTGCCAATCTTCAATTCTTCAAGGGCATTTTGTAAAATCCAGACTTGGGCCCGGTTCATTATGCGGCTTCGTTTCCCGTGTTCGTTTCTGAATGATTCTTGTGATCTTTTGCCATTTCCTCAATATCCGTACCTAAAAATACACAAGTAACAAACACGAGCATATATTTGGCAGTTTTAATGATATTTTATACATTTTAAGCCCGATTTGGACGATGAGACCATGTATAAAAGCAGTCTCATCACTCCTCTATACTAAACCATTGCCGTGCCCTCACGCAATGCTAGAATAAAGTATCAAAGCACCTCCAAAGTTCAATTTTTATCACTTTATTGAAATGATAAACTAGCTACACTACTACTATTACTACTACTTGCGTTTTTAGACATAATGTATGATTTTCATCACAAAATGGGACGTTTAGGTTCATAGAATAAGAACACGTGAATGCTTTGTTAGAAATAATTTCATCATCCTCGATTTTCACCTTAATTCCATGCCAAGCGTGCAACGAGATCATTGTCATTATAAGTTAGTAATGCTAACACTACTCATATGCCCCAATTACGTACTTATCCTCCCATTATTCCTAAGTTGTATCTCTTATATTTATTATGTCTTAATGATCACGAGGATACATTGTTGACTTATGCGATAATAGAGATTTAGGTCTAAAAATAGAGTCCTAACGGTGTAACTAAGACCATCAAATCAATAACCCCTCCTAATAGACAACGATGTCAAAAAATTAAGTCAACAAGAAGAATCGATAAACACGATTTTATAATGGTTTTGAACATGAGACTTATTACCAAGACTTTTATACGCCCCCTAACGGAAGGGCCTTATTATCTTTGGTTTACCTCCATCTTTTATTCAACTTCGCCATGAAGCTTTTATTATGACTTCGGTCTTGCCTTGCCTTTTATTATCCGCCTCATCGGTGGTTTTATTAGACAAAGACGTATATCCTCACGCTAAAGCGAATTTTGGATCTTTAAAGCTTCGAAGATTAAGGCTTGATTCACTTTCAATTTTGCATAGATTTTAGGCCTTGTGGGGCTTCAAATTGTTTGCTAGATTTAGGTGAGCACTTGAAAGCTTATTATTAGGTGAAGCTTTCGATTATTCGGGTTGCCAATACTTCAAAACCGTGACGCTGGCGATACCTTAATGTCTTCCCAATTTAATTACACGGAAGCTACTAGAAAAGACTAGAAACCCAACAATCCTAACTAAACCGCTAAGTCAATATTTATTAAGCAAAAAAATATTTACATGCGAAGGGAGAATAAGCAAACAACGAGAACACATGAGTTTTTGAAAGAATACGAGTACTCTACGTTTAGCATAGTAACTTATAATTAACTCTATCATTTCTCGTCCTCATTTAAGAGACTTAGCCTAATGTGTAGTTAAGGAATCAAAGCTAAGTGCTCAACACGCACGGTCGAGTCAAAAATTACTCTTATTCTCGCCATCGGAAAATCTACATTCGTGTCTTCAAACACTTATGAAACATGAGAAAAAATTTAAAATTTGGCCATTTTTAGCCTTATTTTGCAACAAAACGATAAACAAAACGATAAACTTTGGAAAGCGTGAAGGTTTGGCAAGGCAAGTATCTATTCACCCCCATACTAAAGTTAAACATTGTCCTCAATGTTTCGAGTCTAGGGGTGCAAACACCCCCATACTAGAGACGTAGTCGAATGCCTAATCTAGCATGGAAAGGGTGTAACCATTAAGTAATAGCCGTTTATGAAGTGTGCTAAAAACCTAAGGTTAGAACATAAAAGGATATATCATTTGGATATTGAGAAATGTCTCCAAAGAAAACGATCGAGTGCTCCCATGAAACGAACACGAGAGGCTCCAATCGTGAAGATCATGATCTAAAAACCACAATGCACAAACAACCACGGAACAAAGGTTGGAAGGGCACAAATCCCCTCACATTAAACTACATAGAAAGCAATAATATGTACATGGATAAGCATGGGTCTCCCCCACGAGGCACCTTGTTTTTGATAACCGAGTCAAAAGCTCGACTCGAATCCCCATAAATGTGATTATTTAGGGATAATCATGGTATGGTCAATTTTTGGTGGGGCTTACATGATAAACAAGGCCCAAAAACAACCGGTATAAAGGACTAAGTCCTTTGATGGTGCAAAATACCGGGATCAAAGATGGCGTTCTCGTTTTCATTGGAAAAACAAATCAACGCCACTTTGTCGTGTGTCAACAAAAACTCAAAGAGTTTCAAGAAAAGAGATGAGAAATAGAAGGGTGGGACAATGGGTAAGTCTCTAAAAACATGAGCTACTCGAGGTAGACTCGCACCAATCAAATGAAAAGATTTTCCATTTATTGCATCGGTGGAAGACCGAGATTTCCCTATATAAGCAATTCCAGGATCAAATATCTCGTCCTCGGTGGAGAAAGGGAAGGGAACATAAGGGGATTCCCCCACACTAAGTCCACACAAAGCATCGTCAAAAGGAGAAGACGAGCTCGTAGTACTCAATAAACGCGGTGATGACGGAGTTAGAATTGTAGAAAAATCTTTTAAATTCAATTCAAAATCTTTTCCTTTTTCATCTTTTACACTCTCCTTGTGAAAACCCGATTTGATTATGTCAAAAATATTCGGTGTATCTAAAGCAATGTTAGTCACACTAAAAATTCTCACATTTTGAAATCTTTTTGGTTTAGGTGGTGGTAAGTTTTCAAATCTTTTGTCAACAAAGAAAACTCCCCCATCGGGATCAACGTATTCATCATCCGAAGAATCACTCGAGATTGGAAACGTAGGCTTAACACTCTTAACCTCCACCGACGGAGGGGACGGAACTTCATTTTTCTCAACAACTCCTAAAACTCTATTGGAAATCTTTTTGCAAATGTTTTTGATAGGATTGACATTGTACAAAGATGTGATCGAATACACATGAGAAAGAGTGGAGTTTTGGGTTGCATTAATGACGAGTTCTTCCTCATTGAAACGAAGAGTGATTTTTCTTGCATGCACATCGATAAGTGCTCTCGAGGTATCCAAAAAAGATCGACCTAAAATTAACGGAACTTTAGGATCGATAGGAATATCAACAACAATAAAGTCTACAGGATAGTAGAACATTCCAACTTTCACAAAGACGTCCTCGGCAACTCCACAAGCTAGAATCGTAGAATGATCGGCCATTTCGATTGACATTCTTGAAGGAGTGAGATTGGGAAGATTGAGCGATTTAAAAATCTCGAGAGGCATCAAATTAATACTAGCACCAAGATCGGCCAAGGCGTAGCATTCTTCCATGTCTTGTATAGCACATGGGATTAAAAACTTTCCAGGATCACCGACTTTTTGAGGTATGCGGCTTAGAAAAACCGATGAACAACTAGACGATTTTTGCAATTTTTCTTTGTTATTCAACATACTTTTGAAGTTCGCGGCAAATCGTGTAACACCCCCAAATTTATACAACTCAGTACAGCGGAAGACTAGTTGGTGTTACGGGATAGCACATTACTCACATCATAGACAACGCATAAAAATCGCGTCGTTAGTAATAAATCATTTCCATTCATAAATATCAAAGTTACATCGGTCCCAAGTCATTACATTTCATACAAAGTTTTACAAAATATTTGAATGGAAAATATTGTTTAAGTGCGGGCCATGAATTCTTGTCGTCTTCCCGAGAATTATCTTCAAGTACCTGAGATAAAACATGTTAAAAGAAAAGGTCAGCGATAACGCCGAGTGAATTCATAGAGTTTAATAAATTCCATCAATATAACTTTGGTATAAAATTAGTACCAAAAATCATTTCGTACAAATCATTGTAATAGGCCGTAAAATAGCCAAAATCATTTTATACAAATCTTTGTAATAGGCCATTAAATAGCCAAAGTCATTTTTTACAAATCCTTATCGAAAATCATAATATAGGCATTTGCCTTGTAAAAACGTCACACAATACGTCTTATAACGTTGTATGAAAATAAAAACCGTTATATGAATATGGTTATAAAAACCAAAACACAAACATAATAACAATAGTATGACCCTGTATTGCTAGTCAGGCAATACATCGTAATTCGAAGCGTCTAATAGTATTTCGTTAGTTTTGGATTATTATAAGCCGCATGACATTGTTACCTTACTAAACCAACAACGGGTAGCTAACCCGATACCAATTTTGCCCATCTAAAGTAGCGTGTCGTCACAAAGGTCACGCTATTGAAATCTTCTCATACATAAATTCGCTTACCAATCAATGTGGCACGACGGGGATCAACCGTCAAGGCGCGAACTGGGGTGATCGTCCCCAAATAGTACTATTAAATGCATAAGCGTCTACCAAATCCCGGTAGTTCACAATTCATGCTAATGGGACTTTTAGTGACATAACCTAACTTTAATAATCCATTTAATTTCATCTATCGGGTCCTTTAATCATTTATCGGGTCATACAATCGGGTCATTCAATCATTCGGGTCCAAAATCAATAAACAAACAATCGGGACAAGTGGTGTCCTATTTTATAAAACTAACATGTTATCTCCCTCGCGGGTTTATAAAACATTTATAAAAACATTTAAAAGAGTGCGAGGCTATGAACTCACGTTGATATGGGAAGGCGATTATCGGCGATTTGGATGTACGGTACGTGCTTCAATCACGGAAACCTAGACAAATAATACTCGTCTTATACTCTTGTCCAATGACTTTATAAAAATAACAATTATGTATACATATGATGATTATATATATATGATGATCAAGTGGGTTTACATATTCTCGTTTACTCATTTTAGAGTTATGTGTCGATAACTTTTATACTAGTTTACTAGTTTTACTTATTTACACGTTTTAAGTCCTATAAGCTTATTATAAGTTCTTTAGCTTGTTTTAATCCTTGTTATACTTATTTTATCAGTATGTATACTTTCCATGTTGGGCCCAAATGGGTTAAGCCCAATAGATTCTTTTTACTAGTTTTTATCCTATTTAGTCCATTTATTAGTCCAATATGTTTATTTAACTTGTTAATGTCCGTATGTCCTATAGTTCGGATTTTTATCGGTTTTTACTTGTTATACATGTCTATATATCAGTATATAAGTTTTATAAAGTTTTCATTAGATGGGTCCAACCATCTAAGTTTTATTTAACAAAAACGTTAATTTTACGGCGATAGCTGAAAAAGTCGTAAAAATCAAGTTTATAGTTTTATAACTTATAAAACTTAACAAGTTACCATTTTTATAAAATGTCCACTTATTTAACCTTTTACATACTTATATAAATAAAATCTATAAGTTAGTGGGTTTTTATTTTACATTTTATACTATTCAATTTTGAGTGCTTATATAATAGTAATATACTTTAATTTCCAAAAATCTGATTTTTATCTTCACTTTCACCAAAACTGCCATATCTTGAGTTCTATATGGAGATAGAAGCTCAAATTTTTATCACATAAACTACATAATATGTGCTACATTTAACTCTTCTATAGCTACTGTTGAATCATCTTCTAAATAGTTTCTAAAAATCGTCCAAAACAGTAACCTCAGATTTATACCTTAAACTTGTTTTGATCACATCTCACTCATTACAATGATTCCATTACATGGCCAACTCTCACATGTGTACAAGACCCATAGCTTACTGTAAATCCATTCTACTTCATCATTTTATCAGTCCATGACCTGTTTACTTACTGTTTTATACAGCCATGTAAATTAATCAAGATTTTAACCTTGTTTCATATGGTTTTTCACTTTTTTAATCATGTTTATCAACAACAAATCCCCACATAACATTTTTATCATCATATAATCATCATATACATATACAATAGGAAATAAAATACATGTTTACATAATCAAAATAACAAGAAGATGAGGAGGACAATCTTTATACCACCATGATGATGTAGGTTGTGATCAAAACATGGATTTTGATGGAGAAACTTGTGCATAGCCAAGACCATCTTCAAGATCACCAATCTTCATGAATACCTTGTGGAAAATCAGCCTCAAGACTCCTTGGAAACTCCTCCTTGGATGTTATAACTTGCACCAATCAATAGGGCTTCAAAAGGGCATCAACATGTATATGAATAACATGAGATTTTGTGATTGATTTAGATCAAAAGTGGTGTTTGATGGTGGAGTAGGGACGGCACATATGGGAGAGATGAGAGAGTTTGATGTGGTTTTGCATGTGTGTAAATGAGAGAAGTGGTATAGCTAGTTGTTTTGATGGATAGAAAGCTTAACTTGTAAGCTTGGTTACAAGTGTAACACTTGTTAGCTAAACTTGACACCTCATGGTGTTAAGTTGCTAGTGTTGGCCGGTTTTGATGGGGGTGGGACAAGTGTCCCACTTGTCTCATCCCCATTTATTTACGGGTACTCTTCGATTCTAGTTTCCTCGATTTGCGTGCCCTCGGGTCGTTTTACGAAAAACGTTTTTATAAATTATGAATCAACGTCATAAAACGAATCCAATAAAAATTGTCTCATCAAAAACGGAGTTCGAAAACATAAATACGTAATCCTAGGGTTTCCGGTTTAGTCGTAAAGGACGTTAAAATAAAATCGTAAGTCCTAATCTTTTCTCGTAAATTTGTGAGTTTATGAACCAACACAAATTTAAAACTCCAAAATAATATTTATGGATAAATTTATTTTCTGAAATGTCGGACTGTCACCAAAGACGGTGTATGTAAACGTAAGCACGTAACGTTGAATCCTCCGGTTTAAACGTAGTTGATGCTACTCCAAGACGTAAATCCAAATTTCTTCCCAAAAATATGTGAGTTCATATTGTAACATTAAAATAATGTTTTTAAATAATATTCGAGAATAAAATATCAATCGTAAATTGACGGATTGTCACAGCATTTACCCCTAAACAGGATCTTTGTCCTCAAAGATCATCTTACTACTCGCTTCTTATAGAGTTAAAGCCATGTGGGTATTTCCTCCACATTCGGTCTTTTCTCACAAGTGCAATCCATTACAATAAGCGAGTTTCATCAAACATAACTACGGGAATAAGATCAGGCTAAATGTTGACTTACTTTCTCTATCCATGATGTTCACGGGTTTCTGATGAATGCAACTTTTCGCCGATCTAAACTTTACTAAGAAGAATTCTAAATTTTCACTCGATAGATATTCCATCAAGTTCGATATAC
Source organism: Glebionis coronaria (assembly GCA_025667525.1). Classification (NCBI taxonomy): domain Eukaryota; kingdom Viridiplantae; phylum Streptophyta; class Magnoliopsida; order Asterales; family Asteraceae; genus Glebionis; species Glebionis coronaria. The sequence goes on along the minus strand of JANFOE010002609.1, from coordinate 329,341 downwards.
GAAACATAATTCACGCAGTCTTTGAAGTCCTAGGGTAGATCCAGCTTATATGCCTTTCAATCCCAACTTTTACATCATTTCAATGGTCCCATACAACGGGGACTTATATCCCATGATTTGTCAGATCATGAATTCATCTTTCCAAGGTTAAAAATTGTGGCATAACTTCGCTACCCATTTGGCACTTCAAGGTCTACATTTCATATTCACATAACCTCTTGCCCACTACCGGCTGTCAATAATCAGATCCTAATTTCAACAATCATTTCAGATCTCGCGGGTCGGGTATTTTGCAAGGATAGGTTCGCCATCATAGGAAACCTTAAACCTAAAAGATATGTCCAACTCACAATGGGTGTATGTCGGGTGTCTTTATCTCGATTCCTGCTTACAGATGCTCTAAGATTTAGATCCTAACAAGATTCGATCTCAATCCTAATACGATGATTATCAATGATAATCCTTCCAAAGGAAAACGATTATACGATTTATTACCAAAGGTCATTCATTCAAACATAACACAGCACTTATTTTACTTTGTATCGTTACTTTACCTCGTCCCTTTGATTTGGGGTGGTACATAGTACTCTCATCAAGGTTCGTTCTCAATGATTTCTGAGCAAATCTCTAGAAATTCGATGCGAAGCGAGGATCTTGATATAGATGTTCGATACAGGCACACTATGTTTACATAACTCTTTTGCATTTATCATTAACGGGAATGATATTAGAAGATTTGGTCAGTCTGTCGACGATGACCCAAATCGAATCAAATTCAGATGATGACCTTTGCAATAGTTAGACGTTTACTAATGTATGAGGCGATGTCTGCCTTCATAATTGCCATCAGTACAACTTCTTTAGACAAAGATATTTTTAGTCATAAATAGAATACTTATACTTACATATTCCAACATAACTATATCTCATAATCTCCATATTTAGGCAACCACCAGTGTTCTTTAAAACATTTAACGCTATCGGCTTCTCAATTCTAATGGTTCACATTAGCCGTGAAACCTTTCACTATTTATATTATCCTTCTTACAAGCATCGGTTATTTTTAAATTGTTCCGCAATTTATTTTGCACCTTCATTATTAAAGAACATGTCCTAATTGGTTCTTTATCTTTTATACATAATGTGTCGGTATCTATATTCACTTCTCATGATGATATAAATATCATGTCCACAACTCACTCAGATATTCTTTCTATATTATGCGTCAGTAATTACGTTCACCTTCCTGATGAAATAAATATCATAACCGTATTTATTCAATATTTCTTTCTTCATATTTTCTAAGTTTTGGTTTCGTCTCATCTATCATTTTTATCCGTTTTACTCAATCCGACGTCTAAAGCATCGATAATTATTACATGTAAATTAACAATAAATATTTAATTTTTATGAAACATAGCGTAAAAATTTTAATTTTCTTAGTTCGACCAATTATAAAAATGTTCAAAATAAATTTGAATTTAGTTAACAAGATTTTTGTTGATTTATCGAAAATAATTAAAAAATTTAATAAGATCCGTAAATGTTTGAAAAATCTTTGGTTATACTTTGGTCAAAATTTTCTTAGTTGAAAAGCGTAAGTTGTCGTTTCAAATTTCAAGTCATGGTTTAAATGTTTTCCTCAATCCTTCTTAGGTTGTCTTGAGGTATACACAAACATTTACCCCTAAACAGGGGTTTAGTTAAATGATTTGTGTATAAGGAAATAATCCCTTAAAAATTCTTTTGATAAAACATTTGTCAAAACATTTCTCCATTTCTTTTTGGTAAAATCTAAAGTCTTAAAAGGGCTCTTAATTTTTAAAGAGTCAATTTATATTCCATTATCTATTAATCACATGGTTAAATCATGTAAAGGTTCAAGTCTTTAATCACGTGTTAATTATTCAAGGTACAGGTTTTTATTTCTCAGTCATCTAAGGGCAATCTATTAATAATTATTAACTCATTCTTATTCTTATAAACAAAAAAATAAATAGTCCTTAATGATCACGAGCATGAATTTATCAACTTACAGCCTACACACGTGATTCATCATATTTATGAATGCTACATGTGCATTGGTCAATCCAAACGACATCACGTGAAACTCATAATGTTCATTACAAGTACCGGATGTAGTGATTGAAATACATAATCTCTTTCGTAGATGCGAAGTTTGATGATAACCATGTCGTGGATCAAATTGCTAGAACCTTGTAAATGATCGAACAAATCTTCCATTTCGAGTTATGGATTTCGTTTTCGATTGTCAATTTACTCAATTCACAGTAATCTATAAATATAAGGAATGATAACACCATAGCTCTTCAGGATGACAGGCTTGGTATAATAAAATATTTCTCCGACAACTCTCTCGGTTGTACGGTGATTCCTTTAATTTAGATGGTGCTGACGTATAGTGCACAAGCCACAAGTGCAGCACCGGAAATATAATCAATACCAATTTCAACTTGCCTTAATGGCAAAAGTCTAGGTAATTCATCAACAAATACTTACTAAAGTTTCAGATAAGATAAACATCTTTTAATAAATTCATATTAAGTTATTCTAGATTACAATGTCTATGACTAATTCACAACCAATCACAATATAATCTCAAGTCTAAATGCAGGATATGGTCATCCATCAAGAATTATTTAGATCACTTTTGATAATCAACATCTTATCATTTAGGGGAATTCTATTCGATTTCCCATCAATTAAGACAATGTCGTCATGTCAAAATCAATCAATCCATTCTACTGGCATTACCAACTTTCTAGTTTTATTGCCGTCGATAAGATGTGAACTTCTCAAAAGTCTAATAATAACTCACGATCCTTCACAAATTCAAGGATATATGGAGACACAACTACTATCTAAAGAGTAAGGTCAACGCATAATATATGCGAGAGAATTTCAAATCAGATACAGACGAAAACATTTAACGAATATGAATATATCCCATGTTTTCATAATTTGAGTACGCATTCGAAAGCTCCTCGGATCGTTACCCAGGTCATTCAAATGAAATCAAATCAAAAGAAATGATAAGAACGTCGGTACATCCAGTCGGGTATCAACACTCGGTAATCAAATACTTTTCCTAAGAATCTCACTACGGAATAATCGGACAAGAAAGGATTGTCAATTGTCAAATAAGACAATTTTCACAAATGAGTAAATTCAACTCAGAAGAATAAATAGTACGGGCACATATGTAGGTGTCCCTATCAATATGTCCCTATTTTGCACCTCTTGCAGATCTCATAAAATTTATTCTTTCACAATCTTTAAAGAAAATTCAGTGTTTATTAATCAGTTTTATGGCGACTACTAATCAGCCTTGCATGGTCCATTCCAAATTGTATGTAGGCGCACAACTATATACAATTTCAAGATTAACGATGCAATACTCAGTTCGTCAGAATTTTATCATCATGTTTATAATAAAAACTTTTTCATGCTTAATTCTTAAATAAAAATCAAGAATAAATTTACAAAGATTTTCTTTGTTATGAAAACAATTAGGTTTTCCAAGATGTTTTATAAACAACTTCATTTCGATAACAATCACTTATAAATCTTACTTTGAGTAATCCTTTTAGTGATGAAAATTCAATTTCCTCAAATGATACTGTTTTATCTTATAAAAACAATGAGTGATCTGCAAAAGAGTGATGAAATGTTGTTCACCAAGAACTAACTACAATATGATAGGAAATGAGCTTAGCCAAATAATCATGAGGTTCATGATCTCGATGGCACTCAAAAGAATAATCCACAACGCAACTCAAATCGAGATGAGTACTTGTTCAATGGTTGCATCACTAATGCGAACATTAGGATAAAGCAAGAAAAGATAGATAACACCGATACATGAAGGATTTAGCAATCAAAGGTAGTCTTTTCATTAATCACAAACAAGTCAAAATTGTACCGTAACATATTACATGTCGCTATGTCATACAATTCTCAGAACTCATCCTACCAACTGATATCTCAGTTAAGTTAGGGATTTTTAAAAGATACCACCATGAATACTAACCTACAAGAGTCATTAGGTGTCCCACCTGTCCCGGAAGATCCATCGGTCCCAATTTAGAAGAAGATTTCTTTAATTTATTTCTTGGACACTGGACATCCTCATTAGTGGACAATGGCCTAGGAACAACCCTTAACACAAACCTACAATCAATTAAAACCTTATAATTCAATCACAGAACTTAATAATTTCCTCTTATCAATCTTATATTCCATACAGGTTAAGTTTTACTTTATTCAAGTTTCAACCAATTTTATACTCAATTCGATATCCTACCTCATTATCCAATACTTACAACCTTATTCTTCGGCCTTGTAAAGGCAATACAATCTCAATATGAATCAACACTAAATTTTCAACCCTATAGCTCTTACAACAACAATTATCAAATGAGTCATTTATATGAAATGACTTGATTAGTCAATTAGACTTCTCAGAAAGGTACTAGTGGCATGAGGCTTTTGGGTAATGGTTCCAATAACAGCCTCAAGTGCAACATTCACCATTTTGATTTCAATTTAAGAATTGGATGACAACGAATCAGATGACATCTTTCTAGGTGGTAACGTTTTGTCAAACTCCACTCTATAAGAAAAGATCGTCATAACATCGATATCAGATTTAATCTCGCCAATTCTTTTTCAATATCACAATCAACTAACATCTACATTTCTACGAATATAAACTATTTGTTGGGATCATAAATATCCACAACTTGGTTTAGATCTAGGATAGCTAGAATTCCTACGAGAATAGCTTCGACTAATTTACTAGGGGATTTAGGGTTACTTGTGACAATCTACGTCGTATAAATATCTCGTATAAAAATCAAAATAATCATCAAACAATCATGTAATAAAATTACATCATATGTATATATATAATCCAAGTTATATATATATATATATTAAAATAACACTTCTCAGTCTTGGCCTTGTCGGTAACTCGGGAATTCTTCGGCACCGTTATAGTCAAAAGATTTTTAGACATTTTTAGAGAAATGTTTTTAGTTAAAAGATTTTGAAATGTTTTATTCAAAACCTTGGTTTTAAAAATCTTTCGTTCTCTATAACGAGAGCTTTGGTACCAAACTGTAACACCCCCAAATTTATACAACTCAGTACAGCGGAAGACTAGTTGGTGTTACGGGATAGCACATTACTCACATCATAGACAACGCATAAAAATCGCGTCGTTAGTAATAAATCATTTCCATTCATAAATATCAAAGTTACATCGGTCCCAAGTCATTACATTTCATACAAAGTTTTACAAAATATTTGAATGGAAAATATTGTTTAAGTGCGGGCCATGAATTCTTGTCGTCTTCCCGAGAATTACCTTCAAGTACCTGAGATAAAACATGTTAAAAGAAAAGGTTAACGATAACGCCGAGTGAATTCATAGAGTTTAATAAATTCCATCAATATAACTTTGGTATAAAATTAGTACCAAAAATCAATTCGTACAAATCATTGTAATAGGCCGTAAAATAGCCAAAATCATTTTATACAAATCTTTGTAATAGGCCATTAAATAGCCAAAGTCATTTTATACAAATCCTTATCGAAAATCATAATATAGGCATTTGCCTTGTAAAAACGTCACACAATACGTCTTATAACGTTGTATGAAAATAAAAACCGTTATATGAATATGGTTATAAAAACCAAAACACAAACATAATAACAATAGTATGACCCTGTATTGCTAGTCAGGCAATACATCGTAATTTGAAGCGTCTAATAGTATTTCGTTAGTTTTGGATTATTATAAGCCGCATGACATTGTTACCTTACTAAACCAACAACGGGTAGCTAACCCGATACCAATTTTGCCCATCTAAAGTAGCGTGTCGTCACAAAGGTCACGCTATTGAAATCTTCTCATACATAAATTCGCTTACCAATCAATGTGGCACGACGGGGATCAACCGTCAAGGCGCGAACTGGGGTGATCGTCCCCAAATAGTACTATTAAATGCATAAGCGTCTACCAAATCCCGGTAGTTCACAATTCATGCTAATGGGACTTTTAGTGACATAACCTAACTTTAATAATCCATTTAATTTCATCTATCGGGTCCTTTAATCATTTATCGGGTCATACAATCAGGTCATTCAATCATTCGGGTCCAAAATCAATAAACAAACAATCGGGACAAGTGGTGTCCTATTTTATAAAACTAACATGTTATCTCCCTCGCGGGTTTATAAAACACTTATAAAAACATTTAAAAGAGTGTGAGGCTATGAACTCACGTTGATATGGGAAGGCGATTATCGGCGATTTGGATGTACGGTACGTGCTTCAATCACGGAAACCTAGACAAATAATACTCGTCTTATACTCTTGTCCAATGACTTTATAAAAATAACAATTATGTATACATATGATGATTATATATATATGATGATCAAGTGGGTTTACATATTCTCGTTTACTCATTTTAGAGTTATGTGTCGATAACTTTTATACTAGTTTACTAGTTTTACTTATTTACACGTTTTAAGTCCTATAAGCTTATTATAAGTTCTTTAGCTTGTTTTAATCCTTGTTATACTTATTTTATCAGTATGTATACTTTCCATGTTGGGCCCAAATGGGTTAAGCCCAATAGATTCTTTTTACTAGTTTTTATCCTATTTAGTCCATTTATTAGTCCAATATGTTTATTTAACTTGTTAATGTCCGTATGTCCTATAGTTCGGGTTTTTATCGGTTTTTACTTGTTATACATGTCTATATATCAGTATATAAGTTTTATAAAGTTTTCATTAGACGGGTCCAACCATCTAAGTTTTATTTAACAAAAACGTTAATTTTACGGCGATAGCCGAAAAAGTCGTAAAAATCAAGTTTATAGTTTTATAACTTATAAAACTTTACAAGTTACCATTTTTATAAAATTTCCACTTATTTAACCTTTTACATACTTATATAAATAAAATCCATAAGTTAGTGGGTTTTTATTTTACATTTTATACTATTAAATTTTGAGTGCTTATATAATAGTAATATACTTTAATTTCCAAAAATCTGATTTTTATCTTCACTTTCACCAAAACTGCCATATCATGAGTTCTATATGGAGATAGAAGCTCAAATTTTTATCACATAAACTACATGATATGTGCTACATTTAACTCTTCTATAGCTACTGTTGAATCATCTTCTAAATATTTTCTAAAAATCGTCCAAAACAGTAACCTCAGATTTATACCTTAAACTTGTTTTGATCACATCTCACTCATTACAATGATTCCATTGCATGGCCAACTCTCACATGTGTACAAGACCCATAGCTTACTGTAAATCCATTCTACTTCATCATTTTATCAGTCCATGACCTGTTTACTTACTGTTTTATACAGCCATGTAAATTAATCAAGATTTTAACCTTGTTTCATATGGTTTTTCACCTTTTTAATCATGTTTATCAACAACAAATCCCCACATAACATTTTTATCATCATATAATCATCATATACATATACAATAGGAAATAAAATACATGTTTATATAATCAAAATAACAAGAAGATGAGGAGGACAATCTTTATACCACCATGATGATGTAGGTTGTGATCAAAACATGGATTTTGATGGAGAAACTTGTGCATAGCCAAGACCATCTTCAAGATCACCAATCTTCATGAATACCTTGTGGAAAGTCAGCCTCAAGACTCCTTGGAAACTCCTCCTTGGATGTTATAACTTGCACCAATCAATAGGGCTTCAAAAGGGCATCAACATGTATATGAATAACATGAGATTTTGTGGTTGATTTAGATCAAAAGTGGTGTTTGATGGTGGAGTAGGGACGGCACATATGGGAGAGATGAGAGAGTTTGATGTGGTTTTGCATGTGTGTAAATGAGAAAAGTGGTATAGCTAGTTGTTTTGATGGATAGAAAGCTTAACTTGTAAGCTTGGTTACAAGTGTAACACTTGTTAGCTAAACTTGACACCTCATGGTGTTAAGTTGCTAGTGTTGGCCGGTTTTGATGGGGGTGGGACAAGTGTCCCACTTGTCTCATCCCCATTTATTTACGGGTACTCTTCGATTCTAGTTTCCTCGATTTGCGTGCCCTCGGGTCGTTTTACGAAAAACATTTTTATAAATTATGAATCAACGTCATAAAACGAATCCAATAAAAATTGTCTCATCAAAAACGGAGTTCGAAAACATAAATACGTAATCCTAGGGTTTCTGGTTTAGTCGTAAAGGACGTTAAAATAAAATCGTAAGTCCTAATCTTTTCTCATAAATTTGTGAGTTTATGAACCAACACAAATTTAAAACTCCAAAATAATATTTATGGATAAATTTATTTTCTGAAATGTCGGACTGTCACCAAAGACGGTGTATGTAAACGTAAGCACGTAACGTTGAATCCTCCGGTTTAAACGTAGTCGATGCTACTCCAACACGTAAATCCAAATTTCTTCCCAAAAATATGTGAGTTCATATTGTAACATTAAAATAATGTTTTTAAATAATATTCGAGAATAAAATATCAATCGTAAATTGACGGATTGTCACAAATCGAGGCATCATGACTAAGGCGTCGGCAAAACTTATATTAAAATGCAAGTCACGAAACATTTTCATAAAGAGTTCAAATTGATAATTAATTCGTTCTTGTGCCTTTTCCTTGTCTCGTCTTGAAGGGTAGGGTAAAGGTGGTGTGGGTTGGGGCATAGTAGGCATAGGCATCGGCCTTGGAATCTCGGGTTCCATGATTGGTGTGGGTTCAACCATAGGTGTGGTTTGAGCGGTACTTCGTGGGCTTGTAATTTGCTCCTTTTCTACCACAACCTCGGGTTCTTTCTCTTTTTCCTTCTCCATAGAAGTACTTGGACGAGAAATGGGTTCTTTGAAAGTTTTACCACTACGAGTAGTAATTACCTTCAATTCTCCTTTCGGGTTCACGATGGTATCACTAGGAAGACCACCCGAAGAAGAGGGCTTACACATGATAGCTTCAAACATCTTAGCCATTCGGTCCTCAAACTTAGATTGCCTAGCATCCGCTTTTAACAATTCTTGCTTAATCTCATGTTGTCCTTGCTCCATTTTTTGTTGATTTTGTTGGAGACGTGTGACATTTCCTTCCATTTTATTAGCATGAGTTTTAAGTTCATTAGCAAGTTCGTTTTTAAGCTCGTTTTCAACTCGGACCTTAAGCTAACCATTTCACGTTGCATATTATCAAACTTAGCATCATTAGCCTTAGCATAATTCAAAAATTCTCCTTGAAGATTTTTGGTGTGATCATTTTGAAAACCTTGGGCATTGTTTTGAAAATCACGGTTTTGGTTTTGGTTTGAAATTTTCCCATTTCCACTTTGATAATTACCCTTGTTGTAGTTACGTTGATTGCCTTGATAATTACCACCTTGATTGTTGTTTCCATAGTTATTAGCATTTTGATTTTGTGGAGCTTGATTTTGGCGGGAACCTTGACCGATTTGGTTATAAGTTCCCGTGGCTACATAAGCATTCGAAGTGTTACCATCCGCGGTAATGCACTCGGAAAAATCATGAGCTCCACCACACGAAATACAACTCTTAGCAACCGCTTTAACCGAAGCGGAATTCGAAGCTTCTTGAGCTTTCCAATGAGACATAAGAGTCGAAAACCTATCGAAAAACCGATTCTCCTCATTTGCTTCATCTTGCAAGGCATTAATGGAACGAGATGATGATGAGCCCAAATTGGCAACACTCGGTGTGTTACGAGGGCTATAGACCTTAGACCTATTTTCTATGATTTTCAAAGCCTCATTGGTCGTTTTGCACAAAAAATTACCACCCGCTGCGGCATTTAAGTAATCTCGTTCATGATCATTAAGCCCATTATAAAAAGTGTCAATTTGATGCAATTCGGAAAAATCATGGTGTGGACATTCATGTAACATTTCTTTAAACCTTTCCCAAGCCATTGAAAAACTTTCATTAGGTCTTTGTGTAAAACGTGAAATCTCGTTTTTCAAATGTGTTGTCTTAGATGGTGAAAAAAATTGATTCACAAATTTAGACACGAGATCGGCCCATGTCAAAATCGAATTCGGCGGTTCTTTCTCAAGCCATATCTTGGCGGGTCCATCTAACGAGTAAGGAAACAACATCATCTTAATGGCATCGTGTGGTACATCCTTAAACTTGCTTGTCGTGGTGAGACGATTAAATTGCCTAATCTGATAATGTGGGTTGTCTTTTTCGTGTCCGCGAAACTTGTTTGCTTGAAGCATAAACATTAAACCCATTTTGATCTCAAAGTTCTCCGCAAGGATGGCGGGAATCACAATGGCCTCTCCAAAACCCTCGGTGGGTGCTTGAAGCAACTCCATCATAGTACGATTAGCCATGATAGCTTCTTGTTCTACAATAGGTTCCTCACTTGGAGTCTCCTCACTAGAATGAGTCGGAGTGGGAGTTTTGTTCTTTCGTCTACGTGCACGTTTTGCTTGATTACGAGTGAGTATAAACGTCACGTACAACGAGGAGACGAGCAAAGCAGATTCTTTTTGGTATTTTGTATATTTCAATTTTTTTGTGGTTTTTGATGGTATTAAATTTTTTGGAAATTGGTGAAATGTATTAGTAGACACAAATCTACAAATCTCCTCCTTAATCAAATCTCTCGATTAAAGAAGCCTCAAGGAATGAAAACGATCACGTGAAGTGAACGCCTTCGATGACTTTAGAACGATGGTGGAACACCAAATCGTTCAAGAGGGTTTAATCAATAGAAACCAAGAAAATATATATGATATGTAATAATACTTTGGGCGGCAAAACCCTCAATTCACTCTCAAAATCAAATACGCACAAGCAAGCGGAGGAAACGAGGCGGCGCGAAGCACTTAAGAGCCTTTTTCCTTTAGGTCGTGAAATACAACCGCCTTATACCCACCTTATAGTTTGTATTTTCAAAATTAAGCTTCACAAAAGTATTTATCTATTTTTGCCTTTTTTCTTTGGTTTGAGATTCGAATACAATGATTGGGTAATGACCTCCCAAGTCAAGGTTGTGATTTCTCACGTATTTGGAGTACTTGTGAATTTATTGTTCTACGTATACAATATAGTAATAATATTCACACAAAAACCGAAAAACGATAATACGTATTAGTAGAGTGCTACTAATACTAATACTATTTATGGCTATATAGAAAACAACAATGTTTCAATCAAAACACAACACGCCTCCCCGGCAGCGGCGCCAAAAATGATGTAGTGTTTTTGTACCCTTTAGGAAAAGGATGACAAAATAGTGGTAAGCGTTAGGTGTCGGTTTAGGAAAACCGAGCACTAATGACCAAACAAGTTCGTTTCCCAAGGAGGCACGTGTGTTGTGTAATGAGTTGATTTCGATTGATGATTTTATTAACAAGAAAAGAAAAGAGAATAGAAAGGAAAGAAGAGACGGTTACGAAGACGGATCGAGCTAAGACGAAAACGCGTTTACGTAAAACCGTAAAAAAACTACAAAATTTAAAATTTAAAAACCTAAAAAGTAATTAAAAGCTAAAACAAGTCCAAAATAATATAAATAAGAAATAAAATCCAATAAAAATATTTTAAAACCTTTTATTAATTAAATATTCAATTTTAAATGCTAATTAAAGCCCTAAAATTAAATATAATTAATCAAAATGTCCAAAATATGATTTTATTGAACAAATAACTTACTTATACTATCTAAAGACTAAAAAGTATTTTTCCTAATTTTTAAAAACTATTTTTCTATTTTTAAATTACTAAAAACTATTTTAAAACTAAAATAATTATAAAAAAAAATAATAAAATAATGCTAAAAATAATCTACCAATTTTAAAATATCCTAAATTACTCTAATGAACAGTAGAAAAATGAAAAAGTTGGAAAAATATTAATTTTACCACTAAAAGATAAAACTAGTTTAATTAAAACCCTAATTAACTTAAATTAATTCTAAAAATTAATAAAAAGATGAACAGTAAAATCTCTTTTAACCAAAAATCTTAAAATAATATTCTAAGTCCAGGAAAATTGATTAAACTGAAAAATATTACTTTTTGGCACTAAAAGACAAAAACAGAAACTTTAAAGTTAATTAAAAAAAGCTAATAATCCTAAAAAATAGAAAATGAACAGTAATAAAAATCTAATTAATCAGAAAAATCAAAAATAAAATAAGAAAAATAACAAAATTGGTTTTAAGTCTTAATTCACAAATTTGGGCACTAAAGACAAAATTATAAACTTTCTGATAGTGACAAGTGCTAGGAGTTTGTCTGCTAGTGAAGCAGGGGTAACAAGTGTGTTAGCAGGGGAAACTTTCTTCCCACTGCTAGTGCAAAATAATGGTCAGTTGACCAATAAGCTTAGGAAAGCTTATTTGAAAGCTTTTCTTTGGCAATAAGGGCACTCCCACAACCAGTTGGGTTGGGGGAAGTCAAATCAACAAGAAAAACAACAAGTTACTTAGCAAAAATTCACACAATCAAGCCACAAAGTTACTGATTAAGCCAAAGGTGTGTCTGATGAACAGTAGGCCTAGATTACATGCATAAAAACGAATTTTGAAGTCTCATAACATGCATACAAGCTTACTAAACAGCATACAAGCAACACACAAACCTCAAACAACCTGTTATCTAGCAACTATGAAGATATGATGGCTCAAGTTCACATAAAATAAGCAGAAATATGGCATACAGATTTATGCTATGTTTTTTAACTTTTATCATGCAACTTTGGTTAAAACTTCAGCAAACAGGAACTCAAATACACATAACATATGTTAGCAACCTAATAAGTGTGTCTAGATGATTTTTAAACCAAAAGCACTCAATATCCTTAGCTTAAAACTCAAATCCAAACACCCCTTTAGGATTCTGAAATCAAATTTTTCAAACCAAAGCAACTTAAAACCTATCCAAACTAATTTAAAGCTGATCTATCATGTATATGAACATCAATAGAGCATAATCCAACAACAACAATCACAGTTAAACAATATCTTAACACCTTGCACAAAAATCATGCATAAATTACCAATAACAAAAAAAAATGAAAAGGAAACAAGAGGTTACCTTGTTGGACCTACATCCAGGCCCAACAATGGCTTGGTAGCCACCTCCAATAGACCCGGGTCTATGCAGGACCTTGAACAACAAAAGCTCTTAAACCTGCTAAGAGAAAATGAAAAACAAGCAATAATATAACACTTCTGTTTTCTTCTTTCTTTCTTAAAACTTTTCAAAAACTTTCCAAGTATTTTTCTTTCAAAATACCCAAACCAAATAACTTATACTCCCTGAAAAATCAAAGCTTGAATCAACTTTCACCAAAAATTACCAATTTCAGAAAAACCTTTTTTCTTCGGAAAATCAAAACACACAAGATGTTTTGCACAATTAAGATGGAACTCAGTCAAGCAATCAAACACACACCACTTTTTAAAATCAATAAAAGGAATTACAATTTTAGGAAAAATACCAAACTTTATAAATTTGTAAAAAAGGAATTACAAGAGTTGATTGCTAAAAACTGGAACAAAGCATATGAGTGACAGGCCACTCATATTTATACTACTAAAAGAACTATCTAGAAAGCTAAAAACCCTAGGAGTGGACTACCAAAATTGCCCTTGAGTCTTTATCTTGAAAATTTGGTCAAAAGTGGTGCCATGTGATCGTTGAACGATCATGTGAAGATGACAGGCTATGAAAAGTGATCTTAGACGTCCATTTGAACTTGGGGACCAAGGGGAAAATCTGGGATGTTGGTTTGGTCGGGTGTAGGGTTTGAGGACGAAAGTGATGGGCAGTGTGGAAACCTTGGTTTCCGGATCTTTGAAGCTACTAGGAATGATCATTGCTCATATGATTATACAATCAAAGCGGAATTAGAACAACAATCATTAACAAGGTGTTTAGGCACGAATAACATGAATTAAAACATATGGATTGCTCATTATATTAATAACAAACAACCACTAGACGTGTATACATTGAATCCCACGTCTAGTCGACACACACTTTAGGTTTACATTGTGAATGAATTATATGAATAAAACCTATGACCCTTGGTTCCTTTTATAGTGTAAGGATTAGGGTTTACAAGAGATAAGGATGAATAAACAAGTAAATCTTCTATTTAAATAAACTTATGCAGAATATCTTTTGCATGTTTATCTAAATAGAAGCTTCCATAAGCTTCTTTTGTCTATGTTTAGTCAATGCTTGAATTGCATGTGACAATGCTTGGATTGCTCTTGACAATGCTTGATTCCATCAACGCCTAAATAACTCTTGTCAACGCCTGGAATGCTCTTGTCAACGCCTAGACAAATACTTCACGTTTTTTTCATTTTTGAGTTTCTGCCACATCAACTTTTTGACCCAACAATCTTCCCCTAGTTGATAGTGGAAAAACTTTATGTGTATCTCTTGTAAGTTATACATGATCTTCAAATTGCTTCCCCTCAAGTGTAGCACGTATTTCTTCCCCTTTTTGTCACATCAACAGGAAAGTAAACAATGTATGCAATGTTGAAGATTCTCCAGAAGTAGCTCTATGTAATGATCTTGAAGAACAATTAATATAGTAATTTTGATGTAGAAGTAGAATAACCCAACCTTGTGTTCCATGTCTTGTTTTATCCATGTGACTAAGAACTTATACTAGGCAATGTATAAGCAGACCTCAATCCCTTGTCAATATTCTCATCCTTTGTGAGACACTGAGCACGATAATGTAACTCCTTCAAGTGTTATGACAAGTCTTCATCACCAACCATGTAAAGCACGAACAAGTTACCTTTAAAGTCTATGGCACTTTAAGATATGATAGAACACAAACTCGCGAAAATCTTCTTCAATCATCAAACTTACCATAAGAACTCTTCCCCTTAAGCTAACACCTCTTCATGACGATTTTAATGGAATAACATCTTCATACCATATGTAAAAGTCTTAGACTAGATAACTCTTTCGCAAGGCTATCCCGATTACATAGTTTAAAATATCCATCAAATTCTCACGAATAATTGCTAACTCGCTTTAAGATCATTTAATTCCTTTCAAAATATCCGAGCCATAAATATCATCATGATATTCTAAATTAAAATGGAGATTCCATGTACCTTTGTGTGTATAATCCTCCTTTTTGTGTGCTTAAAACATACCAATTTTCCAAACAGCAGCAAACCTTGTGTTGTCCAATATCTCTTCTGTCCAATATCTTTGGCAGATGTATTGTCCAATATCAGACAATACCTATCAGCGTTGAAGCACATATATCGGACGACACTGTCAACTCCATCAGCGTTGACTTATTCTGTCAGCGTCAAAATTCTTCCTGTCAGCGTCTATATTAAACTTTGTCAGCGTCCACGTCCTTTTCAGCGTCAAACCTATCTTGTCAACATCTGTCTCATTCTTGTCAGCGTTCACATCAAACACTGATGCTATTAGTGAAACAAAGTATATCCCACGTTACTTTAATTATTCAACAATGAATACAGTATATTTCCTCCAATCAAATCAATAGCACCGTGTGAACACATTGTAACATCTCTTGTTTTGTTCCTTTGACCGTGTGAATGTCTCAAGTGCTTAACCAATCATAGCTTCCATACCGTGTGAACACAAATAGCTTGTTACTCATCTTTTGCTTCTTCGTGTGAACACTCCTCATTCCACCAATAAGAAATTTAATAACCATGTGAATACAGGCATAATATCTTCCACCAATTAGAAAGAATGACTTACGGTAATACCATGAGAGTAATCGTAGACTAGCATGTATAGGATTCGAATTAGTAATACAGATATGCGTATGTATTCTTAGGCCGTGTGAATGCAATCTTTTCCTCCACCAATAAGAAACCTTGTTCCATGTGAATGCAACTTTCTCAACCAATGAGAATTGAAGGCTCACGCCATTGATCTTTGCGTACATACCACATTCGTTTCTATCAGTAACATCACAATCTGCTTGATTTTCCTTCTTCCCATTAATAACAAAGAAAGTCGATCTAGGGTTTATCAGATTCATGCATCGAAACCCTAATTAGGGTTTGTTAATAATCCTAGCTCGATTCTTCCATCATGACAGCCATAAACCTTATAAACTTCTGCTTTGTATGTCGATTTAGGGTTTGAAAGAAAAACCCTAATCATGATTTTATGTGAAAGCAAAAACTTGAATACCTCATTAAACAGTGAACTTCGACCTTGAATAACGTCTTCATTAGAGCTCAGATCGAAAATCCCTTCGGTGAGATTCTAGACACAAGTGCCAAGAATCTACAGTTCAAAAATCACGAAGATCCAATGGTTAACGAAGGAGAGATCGTGTTTTGAACATGGCTGTCCACAGAAAACTGCATTCATCCTACTGCTGACTTTGACGCTTAATAACTTTTGCCTGGGGATAAAACTCGACAATCCCTCCTGTGGATGTTTAGATCTATGTATGTAGAACACACATATAAAATTTCGTGACGATCTAACGGTTCAATCAAAAGTTATGACCTTCTGAATACTGCTGCGCACACAAAAACGTCCAGAAAAACCTATACGGATTTTTCTTTTCTTCTCCAAACACGAACACCTTGTTGGTCCTAGCATCACGAGCCACGAGGCTCTGATACCAATTGTGGAAACCTTGGTTTCCGGATCTTTGAATCTACTAGGAATGATCATTGCTCATATGATTATACAATCAATGCGGAATTAGAACAACAATCATTAACAAGGTGTTTAGGCACGAATAACATGAACTAAAACATATGGATTGCTCATTATATTAATAACAAACAACCACTAGACGTGTATACATTGAATCCCACGTCTAGTCGACACACACTTTAGGTTTACATTGTGAATGAATTATATGAATAAAACCTATGACCCTTGGTTCCTTTTATAGTGTAAGGATTAGGGTTTACAAGAGATAAGAATGAATAAACAAGTAAATCTTCTATTTAAATAAACTTATGCAGAATATCTTTTGCATGTTTATCTAAATAGAAGCTTCCATAAACTTCTTTTGTCTACGTTTTGTCAATGCTTGAATTGCATGTGACAATGCTTGGATTGCTCTTGACAATGCTTGATTCCATCAACACCTAAATAACTCTTGTCAACGCCTGGAATGCTCTTGTCAACGCCTAGACAAATACTTCACGTTTTCTTCATTTTTGAGTTTCTGCCACATCAACTTTTTGACCCAACAGGCAGGGGAGGGGTCCACAAGACACATTGGTGTGTCTTGTGGCGTTTTGTGATGTGGGTTTAAGTGAGGTTGTGTTTAATTAAGGATCTGGAGAAAATCAGCAAGAAACCCTTTGTTTTATAAGTAATTGAAGCTGGGGAAATTTAGGGTTTAAGTGGGGATTAGTGGGATGTTTAATCTATTTTGGGGGTGATTAAATTTAAAAAGGTGTTTGGAGGGAAAGGTTTTAAGTGGTTTGACTGGGGTTTGACTGGTTAAATAAAATCGGGTATTTAGTTGAGGGTTGTGGGCTGGGTATGGACTGGGTAGGGTAGGGTAAATGGGTATTGGGTGGGTTTTGTGACGTGGCAATCACTGGTTGGGGGGATAAGTATGGCTGTTTGACAGTATTGGTCCCCAAAGGTTCATTTTTCTTCCATGTTGTAATAAAATGCTGTCAATGCCCATTTAACACATGACAACTTTTGGTAACTTGTCAAAATTGGCACAAATACTTCCAAAACTTTTAACAAGGGCCTTTAATGCATTTTCTTCATTTTCCAAGGGCTGATCTTGTATAGTCTTCAAACTTTAGGGACCCTATTCATAATTTTGAATATTTGAGGGGTATAAAGTGTAAATCTTCAAAAGTTGAGGGACTAAAGTTGCCAATCTTCAATTCTTCAAGGGCATTTTTGTAAAATCCAGACTTGGGCCCGGTTCATTGTGTGGCTTCGTTTCCCGTGTTCGTTTCTGAATGATTCTTGTGATCTTTTGCCATTTCCTCAATATCCGTACCTAAAAATACACAAGTAACAAACACGAGCATATATTTGGCAGTTTTAATGATATTTTATGCATTTTAAGCCCGATTTGGACGATGAGACCATGTATAAAAGCAGTCTCATCACTTTACATATATCAAAACCATCACATATATACTAACACAACATCATCACACTTGCAGGATATGGGGAAATCAAAGATGCGATACCTAAGTGGAAAGCAAGTCACAATCTAAGGAACCCAAATCACGTGTGTGTTATTATGTGGTTTATTATTGTGATTAATTGAACTGAGTATTCGTTGCAGTGTAATCTTTTACTTTATTTTTCTTATTAATTTAAATCATAATTTATGGTGGTTATCTGACTTGTCTCTTATTTGATTTCCTAGGTATACATCATCTGTTGTTCATCCATTGTGAAAAAAGCTTCTATCATTATTATTGATTCCAGATAGGTACGTTTTGTTTTGATCCCTTATTTTTATAATTCTTTAATAAGTCTAGGGGAGGGAAGGAAAGTTCATTCGTTGTGTTTGTATTTTAATTTTATTAATTTTTTTATCTAATTCCCGCGTTGTCATTTTTTAGTCCAATGTTACAATTAAGCTATAAATTCCGATATTTAAAAAAATTGGTCCTTTGCAGTTGTCTTATATGTCTGTATTAGTTCGATACCTACAGCTTATAGGAAGTGCATTTAAGAAGTTTGTTCTTTTAAGTGTTACTGCATATGACTATCCTATTTATAAGCACATAATCGTTCCACTAGATGTATTCCAAAGGAGCTTCTTTCGGTACCTGCATTTGTGTAAACTATGTGTTGAATGACCATATGTATGACACTCACGATTAACAATAAGACAAATCGATACTCTAGGATGACAACTGAATATATCAGTTCTGATTTTAATTGTCAGTATTTATGTTTTATTCACAAGGGACTCTATAGCTATGTCTCCTCCGGATTATATCAGGACTGTGAATTGCTGGAGAGGGTGCTAAAGTTATTAAAGGTAAGACTTCTATTGAACTGTTTTAAAATTCAAAATATTACCTTTTGAGCCTTAGTTTCTCTAATATGGTGATTTGGGTTATTGAAACTGCATGATTAGCCTACATGCTTACAAAATATGTGGTTTTTGTTTATTTAATGCCATGTAGGAATAAGGTGCAAGCAACCTTGCACCAGATTTGCTAGCACAAATTGATGAAACTTTGGAATAGATAAACCCACATTACGTGCTTGAGCTTTTAGCTTTTCCTCTTGATGATGAGTGTCGAGCAAGAAGCACCGAGGGTCTTCAAGGTGTGCGTAATATCTTGTGGTCAGTTGGAGGTGGCAGTGCAATAGTTGTGGCTTTGTGGATTCGCACGTGAGGATTTCATGAATGAAGCCATTTTATGGATGACATCAGAGGAGCAGGTGAGCAATACTTTGTTAAACGTTGACACACCTGAATGCGATTCAGTTATCTTATCCTAAGGGTGGCCGTGTGACCCATTATTTTTAAATATGGGTCGTGGTCCAAATAATTATAAATTGAAAAGTTATTCTGAAAATAAGTGTAAAATGAGTAATGTTTCGAAAAATATATTAGATTTTACCTTATATCCACAACACAAGTTATTGAAAAGAAGGTAAGTTACTGAAAAATATAATAAATTTATCTTATATCCACGGCACAAGTTATTGACTGTAAAGTAAGAGTGATAAAAAATGTAATTGGTACAGAAAATAAACTGCCAAAAAAATCTGAAACCAGAAACACTAATGGAAGATCTCCAACTTGAAGTTTTCATGTTTAATTAAAACAGTTTACATATCTTAATAAAATTCCTTATCTCGAATGCTTATATGATGATTTGTAAGTTGCATTATATCATCTTTATGTTATTAACTATAAGGGCGCAAAATTTCATACGATTTAAATGGAAGCAGTTTGTATTATGTATGTTTTACACTCGGGCCTTCATCTAGCTGTTGATATGATATACGGTCTTAATTTTCCCTTCATATGCAGCCTGTAAGAAGCCCTGTGACTATTCTGCGGTGATATTCATGGCCAAGTTCATGATCTCGCTAAACTATTACACATAGGAGGAAAGGTATTTTGCCGGATGTATTATTTCATGCTATCGAGTATAAAAATATCATAAACTTAATCTCGAGTGTTTCATTTCAAATGGTAGTGTCCAAATAAATTCAGATCATTAAAGATGAGAGTTTTGCTAATCGGCTTGCACTAATTTCAAATGAGATATAAGCGGTAAGAAATATAATTATATCAACATGATGAAAATTTTATTGTCAGGAGGTGAGTAAAATACGTCATGAAACCCCATATCTTTGTGTATATTTTAGTGCACAAAGTATCCTTTTCGTGGTAACTATGTAGACCCAAGCAACTCTCTATGTTCAAATAGTCTTCAACGTGTTGATGTACAAATGGACCAGTTTGATCAAGTACTTATTTGTATCTATCAACTCTAATCTGATCTACCTTTTTTTATCTTTTAACTCTACCAGATCAATGTAATGTGAAGGACTCCGTGAAATGATTGCATTGTTGAAACAACAACTTTTAGATGTAGAAAAAGAGTTTGCGAAGAGGGAAGATACAAATGAAGATTTGCTTCGGCAGGCTCAGGTTCGTTTCTCATTTGCATGCTACATAAGAATTATAAAAGTAGATGTGGTGATTTCGATCCTTTTAATCAATAAAAGTTTGTTTTAAATCTGTCTTTTTTCTATAATTGGTTGAACGGGTAAAAAAACAAACTGATATCTACAAGGTCAACCTAAGATTTTCTACTCAATAATTTCCATTTTGTTGTAACCTATTTGTATACATACCTGTGTGACTTGCCTCTGTTGCTCCTATTAAATTGTTAAAGTTTAAAATGATACTTTCCCGTATAAAATTAGGCATGTGAGATAGAAGAACTCAGAAAAAAAGTGACAGAGCTATCTGAATTTAAAAGAGAAATTAGTATCCCAATATAGAAAGCTAGCAAACGATAGCTTATATGCCAAAGGATTAGCATCTGTTGCTGCAGTCGAGCTTAAAGCTCTATCTGAAGAAGTAGCGAAATTAATGAACCAAAACGACAAACTAACCGCTAAATTAGCCACACCAAAACACTCACCAACTCTGCGTAAAACAACAGTTCCCACTAAGAACGGAAGTATCACAAGACCGGAAGAACAAATTCCTACTCATATGTAATTAAAATGAGTACTTGCACTGCGAAAAGAAATAGATATTTCGTATGAAACACTGATATCTGAAAAGAATTAAAGAGAAATGGAACAAGAAAGAAGAATAGAGGAGTCAAAACAGAGAAGCGTAACAATTAGTTATGCTGTGAATTCTGGGCCTATTATGCTCATGGTTTCTTAATGTGTTGGCAAGTTATATAGATAGACAGTTTATTGATAAGGTTCTTCTTGGTGATGGTTCAGTTGTAGCAGTGAGCCTCATAATAAACTTCCTTTGTGTAATGGCTCTCACAGTTTAGAACTACAGTGGACCTGGTTTGTTGTATATTATGTAAGTGGAAGATTTTAGATCTAAAGAAATCGTTCAAACTTTTAAGTATTATAAAACTTTATAATTATGAGTTTACTATTAAACTTTATTATGTATCCATCTTCTATCCTAAGTTTGCTGATATTATTTAACAGTTTTTTTTCTAATTTTTGGCGCGATTAGGACCTTAACAAAGTTTACATCATGGACCTTCATTGTCTTGCAACACTCCTCTAGATATATTTCCGACACTAACTAATATGAATCCTTCCATCTGTAATGGTTCTTTGCTATACATATACCAAAAGCCTAAATTTATATAAAATAATTGCCCAATGAATGAAAGTAGAAACATAGAAAAAAAATAAAGACAAAAGGACAATGTTTACATTGAAAAAACAGAACCGAATCTAAGATTAGCATGTTTTTCTTCAATATTGCTTTTTACTGCTGTAATATGCAAATGGTCATAGTGTAATCCTGTATATGGGTCTTTCCGAGTGACGCAAAACCTATTTCTAAGAACCGATACGTAATTATAGGTTGCTGAAGTGTAGTGTCTATAATAGTTTTAGCAAATAATCCACCAATGTCGGATTCTGACTCGAATACAACATGTTCAAAACCTTTGGAAAGACAACATTTACATGTGACAAGATCGTGGGATCTTGATAAAAAGGCTTCAGTGGCTCAAACGGTCATTGAAAGGCCTCAAATACTTGAGGTTGTAAAGCGGGCTTTCCTTGAGCTGAAATTCGATAATGTTTGTCCTAAATACATTCGTCTTAAAGATATTACCTTGGTTGTTGTGGATGCACAACTAATGCTAGCTTCACGACACAGGTCTATTTTATGAACCACCCAGATAGAATCTGTAGCGGCTTCCACATAAGCCATGTTCTCGTCGAGTTCTCTAAAATTTTCTATAAAGTTGATAAGCGTGTTCGGTTATAACTTCAGAGTTTCCCCGAGGTTTTGGTAGAAGGTGACATGACAATTGTGAAAATGCTTCCAACTGATCCCTTAGGAACTTGAAGCAAATGGTAGCTTATGGCGTAATTAAAGATATTGAAAGGAAACGTTTCTCTACTTTATGATCTAAATCTATTTTTAACATGTAATAATCTATAATTGGGTCTACATGTTTGGTGGATGAATCTAGGGTGATATTTGTTAGGAGGAGGGCTGGCCATGACACCTAAACTTCCTCTTATTTGTGCAGTTCCGTTGAGCTTTTGTATGAAAAACCTCTCGCTGGATGGATGACGAACGCTTCCTTTGTACCTCATTCACCCGTTTCTGTTGGGGTATGCACGTTACTAAAATAGGAGTTTGTGTTTTACTATTTAAGTATATTATATGGAACAAAATATAATAACTTAGTTTCATTCACTTTTTTGTGTAGCTTTTTATGAAACTTCAGATCTTTGTATACACTTTACTATGGTTTTGTGATTTTTTGGTGGCGATGTTGTTTGGGAGACTATTGTGCATATCTTATACTTTGTTAATGATGTTATCTGTTCATTAATTGCTACGGCTCCGTGACACAGTTAGGAGACTACTTTTCCCTTACTTTCCACAAACGGGTTGCTAACACGAACACTTTTGCTCTCATACTACCAACATAATGGTGCATACCAACATTTGCGAACTGAAACCGACGGTTCGTAACAAAATAATAGGTGCAAAGGTTTATTTCAAGTGGATAACTCAACATTTGTGCATTGGATGATGTTTATATGCTATAACTTTTTCTTGTCACTCATTTTTTACTGAATAATGCATGTATGATGGTATTGGTGACCTTTTCTTGCATGATATGAGTGTATCTTTTGATCAATAATACCATGCATTATGTTGGATTGTTGATCATGTTTTCATCAATTACATACGGTGCTTGCTTGATTGATCAACCGGTTCATATGATATTTTTTTCTCGACCATGTCATTGCCTCTGGAATTGGTGGGTTCCACCTAAGAATTATATTTTTGTAGGATTATTCTAGGCCAAAAGTCTGTTTTTGTTGATTAGTAGAAATGGTGTGTGGCTTCAACAGGTGATTTTAAAAAACTATCATCAAGTTGAGATAACGCGTGACTAACGTCTACCCAGGCGTATCAATCATAAAAGTATTTTTAAATCATTCATAACTCATTATCACTAGATGCATTTGGTTAAACTTGAGACCGAACCACTGATTAATTGTTTATAAGTCTTGATCTTAACTCGTGGTTCGTCTTCAAGTCAGCTTTGTATAGCTCACTTAAGCGACCTTCCATTGAGTTTATGTGAAACCATCCTTTACAACTCACGAACAACTTGATTCGGTTTTTTTGACATTATATTTTATATTAGCAAAAGTTATAATCTAAATAAAAGAGTCCATCTTATTGAAGTTGTTGCTAAGAAAACATACTTTTTCTTTTAATGAAGACATCAACTTTATTTAAACTTTAGTATATCTTTATATCGACCCATGACACGGGCACTCATGGTTTTGCAGCCATTGCGTATAAGCCTCAAGATCATTATGATAGACATTAAAGTACATCATGATTTTGAAGCAACATATAATCATGACATGTCAATAGTAAGGAAAACACTATCATACTTTCTTTCGGGTACACGTAGTGAAGTGAGATGGGGTTTGTGAATGTTTAATTTTTAATTTGGGAAAACCCCGCCCGTTAACTAAGGTAATAATTATAATTCAATAAGAACATGTGTAAGAATCTATTTAATATATTTCCGGGGTTTAATAAAGGACTAAAAAATAATATGTAGTTAAAAAATAAGAACAAGACTTTTTAATTTATATTAAGTGAAAATAATAAACGATAACAAGAATGAGATATAAAAAGTGTGGACACTAATTTCATATTACTGTATCAACTAGGAAATACTTCTACAACTCTACTAACATATAGTAATATATCGTGTTGTTTTAAAAAAAATGAAAAGTAAGTTGTAATTTTATGACCGCTTTATATATAGGTAATCTAAAAAATTGGTGACGTGGCCGAGAAAACTAAAAACCCAAATTTTATAAGATGAACATAACATAATTTAGGAGACATCCACTATGGTAAAATTATAGTAAAGCTTTATGAATCGAATTTTCATGACATGTTAATAAGTATTAGATATTTTGAATTAATAAACCTATTTCGTTATGGTATAAATTGTGGAGAGTTCTAAAATTCAAAACATTTTCATGTCGCTTTTTTTTTTCAAGTTTTGGGACTTATTTATAAACCTTTCATAACGGATGCTTTTATAAATTCAGGTTGAAAAAGTGTATTTAAACAACCAACGCTATACTTCAAAAAAAGTTTAATTATCCATAAACACCTAACAATTATTTACACACAACAAAAACAAACCACGCTAATTGATAACTCATTAAACACACAACTATACAAAAAAAAAGATTACAAACAAATACTTGTCGAATAAAAAAAGTTAAACGATAATCATAAGTCATACCCGTCCATCGGACGGGTTTTGCCACTAGTATATATATATATATATATATATATATATATATATATATATATATATATATATATATATATATATATATATATATATATATATATATATATATATATATATATATATATATATATATATATATATCTTTATATTATATATATGTATAACTATGACTTGATACCACACCTCTAATCCCAGTCATATGTGACATAGCAGCTATTAGCCAATATATTTCAGAAATCCCTAAAAAATCTTATTTTCTACGTTTTTGGTTGTGTGAAATCACAAATTTTTGAAAATCACGTTTTCGAAAACGTTGTTTTGAGAACTGCAGTTTTAAAATCGCGTTTTTACGTTTTTGTTTGAAAATTATTAAAATTTGGACTTTTAAAAAACTTAAAATATGTCAACAAGATTCGAACATGGGTCTGGTGGTTTGCAAATAGCAAAGTTTACCATTTAACCCAACCAAGTTTTTGTGTTTTTCTATCCAAAACAAAATTAATAAACTCTACGAACAAACCTACTAATACATTCATATGTACATATAATATAGAGATGCTCCATAATTACATTCATCCAAATCCCAAGATCCCATTCGAAACCCTAAAACCCTAAAATTCCATTCGACTGTTGATTCATCTTATTGTAAACATCATTCAGAAAACCCTAAAACCCTAAAATACTATTCAAATGTTGATTAATCTTAAACGTTGTTGCTATACACTTTTCTTTGTGTCATGATTTTCCGGTTTTCATTATGTCACGAAAGTTGTAGCGTGCCAGAAAAGGCTGAAACAAATATGCATAAACCAAGTTTGCAAACCACTCGGGTTATCATAGTACGTTTTGTATATTACGTGTTTTTTTAAGAGTGCCATTTTCAGTCTGATGTGAATCTACCTGTACCCAATATGGCCACTCCCAGGGGAACAAATATTCTGAGCCCATTTGATCCTATATCTCTGATTCATCACAGGTATTGCGAGTTACCTCGTCTCTTTGGTTTCTTTCTCATTTTCACTGTTTCTTTTGCAAGCATCACTGACCAACATAAGCATCTAGGATCGATATTATTGATAAAAAGTCTAGGCCCATTATCTGAAAACAACCCTTTTGACCTATTATATGTATTATATACGAATGAAATAAAGTTGCTTCCATTCTTGTTAGGACTTTGGATAAACATGTGTTTGTATTTCTGTTTTCGGTATTGGGGGTACTGTAATATAAATATTCCAAATTGTATTGGTTTCAGGATTTTAGAGCTGTTCACTCGGTGTTTAAGTGGGGAGAATCAGGATTGGCAGTTGAAATGTTCTCTCAGATCTTTTGAAGGTAAATAAAGAAAGCAACGTTAATGATAACATTTGAACTAAAAGTTGTTTTGATAAGTTCATATATACAGTATGCAGGTCCTGAATATCTTCATAAACAAATTGGATAGATACTTTAAACACACATGACCTATATACAAATTTCACCTGGACTGCATACCTACATGTGTTAAAAGTTGTTGATTTTTGGAAGTAAAAAAGCATTTCGTTGAAAAAGGAAACAAAAGCAAGCTGCAAAAAGGCGAAGAACAAGTTTTTAAAGTTACTACCAAGAGCATCTTCATCTGTTACATTTTGAACGCCACCACTTCGTAGTCCTAGAAAGGAGAAAAAATAGTCCGAAAAAACCCGCAAGTCAAATCTAGGAATCAGCTTATCTGGTCCCTTGGTTACCATGTCTCCATCGAATATTCGTCGAATAAGCAAGAAAGAATCTGGTTACACACTTGCATACGAGGCTACTTCTCCAACTGTATCGTGATTGAACGCCCTGAAGAGCATTACGATGAAACTGGTCTTGCAAGAAATAATAAAGCTGGAAAACATTGGCTCGATAGTGACCACTATGGCTTAGTGAAAGTCAACAAATTTTCCAATATATAGCAGTTTGCCCTCTATTTGAGATCATCATTTAAATTTAATGGCTAAATTCTCTATTTAAAGTCTTCAGACTTGTATGACCCCGAAAAGGTCCTTAATCACATTCAGTAAGGTTCTTCAAGATCGTTACATAAGATTACTAACAAAATGAAAAGAATTTTTTGTAATTGTTTTTGTAGGGGCTTTAGACCTGAATAAAACTCCTAATATGGAAATGGACCAACTTCAATCAGTAAGCACCTTCGTAGTAGCTTCACACCCCTTTATTACTTCCCAAAAACTTCTTATTACTTGTTATCGTAAGCAGAAAAGTATAAAAAGTTCTATCCCAAGCACCCCTATATTACATGTATTTGCTTTAGGTAGATAATAATTCTGATTGTGTACATCATTTCCTAAAGTATTATATATTTTGGTTATTTTTCATTATTTTTTTTCGAAAAGCTCGATAGGATAAACCAAGAAATGGAGCTTGCTGAACGTGATTATGATCTGAATTGTACTGATATTCTTAGATATGGAACCATATTTACCCTTCAACGCCAACTAGAAGAAGCTGAGAATAATCTGTACGATTATTGAGATTCTGGGAAATCTTTTTAGCTTGAGGAAGCTACACATGTTGACATTGCTGAAGTTTCCATATATGAGTTATTCGTCAGGATATGTTGGTCAAAGTTATTCCTGATGCAATAAGATGGCCATGAGATTGAACAAAGTTCCAAACAAACCTATAGAAAGCTATCAACGTCAAATATAAAAAAACTACCCAGAAAACCCATGGTTCCAGAGTAGGTATGTGGAAAATGACCTGACCCATTGCGCCATTGACACTGGCCAATCCAGCTCTAGGTGCAACGAAGGTTAGCACTTTTTATATATTGGCTGCTTTCTGAAACCTTCACATTCTCTTACCCTTTGTTTGGCTGCTATATCATTTTGTTAAATGTGTTTTGTTTTTCAGGTTTATACGGGTGCTAAGAGTGAATAATCGTCAAAATTAGCTTCAAGAAAGGCAAACTAACATTGTAAAAATTTATAAATGTAGAACCCTCACAAACACCATAATACAAAACAAGCACATATTACTACTATTACCGTGATTAAAGACTTCATCTATGTTCTCAGTATGCGCCACTCATAGTTTCCCAACAATATTTAAGGTAAGACACTCATGCTTTGGGGTTCTTTGCTTTTATAAAGTTATCCTGTCATATATGGTATTTTGTTAACATCTACCCCCACTAGACATCACACAAAATCGGCTAGCCGTCGATCTCTAAAGAATAGGATCCCGTTAATTTAATAGCAAGCTACATATAAGCCTAAGTGCAAACTTGGATATTAGTCATTATCGATGCACTATATCTAATATATGTCAGCTCATTCGTGTACTCAATTTAGTGCTTTTACACTCCTATGTTGTATTGTAGATTAGACATTTATTGTACATGTTTGATGGTCTGAAACTGATGTACTCTTTTTGCTATATTTGCTTCATGATTTACTCCTGACTTCTACTTAACTGTTGTTGTTCTTTCCAAAAAACCGTTTACAAGCATTGGTCGTTATTTTTTAATGCATGACAGTGGGACACCTTGATTTTGAATACAACTGGAAACGAACAGACAACATACGGCCGTTAGGAGCGGGTAAGTCTTGTCCGTATTGACCTTATGAAAGTATGGTTAGTCTGCTACAGTGCGGGAACTCCAGCTTGATAAAGGAACTCGGATATTGCAGACGTTACTTCCCATTTTTGTGATTCTGATTATTTTTTCGACATGGGTTCAGGTCTTTACTCGTCACATTTTTTTTAAATGCTAATTAAATAACATATATTTTTGTTACTTTTTTGAAGTTGGCGTTGTCAATTAAACCCAATTTCTCTCAGTCGTTGAACAATATTAGAGTAGTCTACACAGTACAGGTACATACTGGTTTATTAATATTTAACAAGATGATATCCTTCAGTTGGTTTATTACGGAGTAATATTTTCTGTTATGATTGTCTTAGCATGCGTGGTTTTTGAGACTAGAACCTCCACAAATGAATATATATATATATATATACAAGTTGCGATTAGTTAATAAACCTATCATTTATCTAAAGATGATGTTTTCAAAGTTGTAGGATTGACCTGCAAGAACAAATAGTTACCAGCAAACAAATCAACCAAACGTGCTTATCTCCCCTTAAGCCTCTTTAGAAACTTCCTTAACAACACCATAATAACCCGAGCTGTTCATCTCATAAACTTTCTCAACTTGAGTCTCTTCCTCATGTGCACCTTTTTCAACCTTAATGACCACCTGCTTCTCCCCTTCAACTGAATACTTTTTTTTCACTGTCGATGACTTCGTTTCTCAACTTCTGATACAAAAATCTAGTGTAGGACATGTTGATTGAAGTCAAACAGATGAGTAGGATTTGCTGGCGTTGATATGCAAACTTATATTATAGAAGGAATAAGTGATAGGAGTAAACGTATTTTATGTGCATATCTTTTCTATTTCGAGTGTTTTTATTAAGATTTTGGCGGTTACAAGCAGCCCAACTGATGTGTTTAAGTGAGTTGGAAGAGTTGCGTGAATTAATTCACAAGATGAGTTTGAGAAGATTATGGTTCCATTGTTTTGCCGTATAGATTGGTTCTATTGACAGTTCTCGTCATCATTCCATCGGGTAAGTCTCTTGAATAAAGTTTCTTATGTTTATATATGACACTATAATATATAACTCTTTAACGTGTGTTGTTTATTTTATTCTAATAATAAGTAATTAACGTGAATTTGTGTGGTAAGTCTCTTTAATAAAGTTTCTTGAGGGTTAATCGTTGTGGTTATATTTATCACCTTATACAACAAAATGAATAAGTAAATGAATAAAATATGACTTTTATGCTACCACGGTAAATTACAAATTTCGTCCCATGATTCATACATTTTCAAAATGGTTCAGTAAATTTATAAAGGGCCGAAGAAGGCTAAATAACAAGTTATGACCAAACATCTGTAAGTTTGTAATTACCGACTCCACCAACAAGCGAGTTGAGTCCAAGAGTTGACTGGAAATAGACTTTGATGAGCTGTACGACCGCATCATTGTTGTTGTGGAATACGGTTCACGAAGCAGTGAAAACAAGAAAGTCGGACCAACGTTTAGCCTTCTGAGCCAACATAGCGGCTGTGATGGACATGGATGGCCACGCACAACCTGCACCAATGGTGGTAACTGCTGGACCAACCAGGTTCAACAATGGTTCAGTGAATTTATCGACTTTGAAGGTTATCGTTAGGCTCACTTGATGTTTTTTTTCACTTTTCACTCACATTCATATTTTTGGTTTGTTTTAGGTTTATTGTTGGCTTCGATTCAGTTGTTTCCAATATGCTTTTCTCAGCAAGTATTCTTAAACATGACATCTATGTTGATGCATTTATATGTAAAGCGTAGAATGCCACTGTAACTTAGTGTCTCTTGATGGTCCGTATGCAATGAAAAGGTGTTTGGGATCCGCCCATATGTGGATCGGTCTGTCTTGAACCCTACTAAAGTATCTTTCTCAACCTAAACATGTTTTAACATATTTCCCACTCTGCACTTCTTGCGACAAACAGAAACACTTCTAAACTAAATTTTTTTTTTTTGCAGAACTACTCATCGATTATTACTCTCTATCCAGAGATTATTGATGGGAGGCCAGGAACTTTGGTAGTCGAATCATTCATCGTGGATGTGCCAGATGGCAAGGCCACAGAAGAAACATGCTACTTTGTCTAGGCACTCATCAAATGCAACCTCAAGTCATTAGTTAATGTCTTGGGGCGTTTGACTGTACAAGTCCATACGGATACCCTAATCCAAGTGTTACTTATGCTGAGATTTGGTAGAGTGATTTCCAGCTTTTTCCAAGTTTTTGACTTTAAACTCTACTTATTTGCTTAATTATTTGCATTTTTTTTCATCTATTTGGCTTAGCAGAAAGTGTGGTAACGCTTATGTTAGTCCTCTGCAAAATGGTTCATTGCCTCCAACTTCCTTTTGAATTAGCTTACGCACATCTGTATGAGAGCATTGGATCTTCTTTGATTCTCAACTTTCCAGGTATCCTCGACAGTTTAAAGTTACAGTGTTAAATTTCTGCTATAAACATAATTTATAGTTGCGTTGAAGACTGTGCG
This sequence comes from Glebionis coronaria, assembly GCA_025667525.1. NCBI lineage: Eukaryota > Viridiplantae > Streptophyta > Magnoliopsida > Asterales > Asteraceae > Glebionis > Glebionis coronaria. The sequence goes on along the minus strand of JANFOE010002609.1, from coordinate 298,140 downwards.
CGAGAACATATTGATATTTGTCTCCCAGGTTCGCCTTTTATTTTATTGTTTTTTATATATATGTCTAATTTGTAACCGTCATTAATTTAATAGGTCGAACACATGGGTTCATTAAATATAAGTTGAAATTAAATTTGTTCATACTGAAATTAATAAAGTGGTGATACAAATCAGTACACAATAGGAAAACCACAACTGATATACTTTTTTGTTTTCTTTCCTAGTTTCTGCAGCAAGAATGGAAAACCACACAAGACTTGAGCAGTAGAGATGGTGGGTTTGGAGGTTGTTGTGGCCCAAGGGATGGAGGTTCTGGTGGTCGTAGTGGAATGAGAGACGGTAGTGGTTTTGGTGGTGGTAGTAGCGGGAGGATGGCAACTTTGGTGGTCGTGGTGGTCCTAGAGTTGTTGTATTTAGTGGTCCAGATGGTGGTATTGATATTGAATGATAGATTAATGGATTCCCGTGGAAGGGGTCGTGGTAGAGGCCGTTTGATAACAGAATGAGATTGTGACCGTAGCAGGGGAGCAACATCTGTGTATGTTCTTGCGTCAAAGTTATGTGCAGATCCATAGCTTAAAGGTTCATTTAGGAGATGAGTTCAACAACATAGTCCTACAGGGAATCAAGATTTTAGTGGTCCAAATAGGGAGTATTAAAATATTCCTGCTGAGTACAAGGGCTATTGGACTGGGAACAACCTCACTATAGCAGCCAACATACAACTCAGCTATGTTTATCGGGTATGATTCATTAGTTTTCTATATGTACGGTTAGTCATACGCACTATGACGTTTCAACTTTTTTTGGGAATTACAACCCTGATTCAGCAGCCAAATCAGCATATGTACTTAAGTCAAATTCATGTGCAGTTATTCATATAATTAAGGTAATCATCATTAATTGAAATCCCTTCTATTAAACTCATCCAAACACCCCCTCTTTGCATTTTAGAAACCCACAGTTTGGTTTTTATTTTTGAATAACCGAACTTCTAAGTAATAGATTTCTTCAAAACTTTTTTACTTTTGGAATTTGTGAAGTGACGTGTTGTAGAAATGCTTTAAAGTTTTATACGTCAATCCATTTAATATCAAGAGAATCGGCCAGAACTCATCAGCTTTTCTAGCTTTAGTCATAAAAAAATTTTAAAAAAATATATTTCCTAATATATACTCTCTTTGCTCATACTATAAAAGTTACTTTCACTATCTGTATTAGGTTATGCCATAAAATGATTAAGGGTGGGTGGAATTGGATGAGGTCAGGTAGGGGTGGGAATTGAGTCGGGTCAATCGGGTTCAGGTCAATTCGGGTCGGGTAAAGACTCTAAAAAATCATACCCGAACCTGAGTCGAATTAGAACTCGGGTCAGTCGGGTTCAGGTCAATTCGGGTCGGGTCAATTCAGGTCGGGTCAACTTGGGTTCGGGTCAACCCGAGTATAAGCAAAAAAAATTAAAAATTAGATTATTTAAGTATATTTACAATGTAAAATGTGTTAAAAAACTCGGGTCAAGTCAGGTTGATCGGGTTCGGGTTAATTTAGGTCGGGTCAATTCCGGTCAAGGCTAAAAAATATAAACCCGAACCCGAGCCTAATTAGAACCCGGGTCAACCCGAATTGACCCGAATACATTTTTGAACCCGAGTGACCCGACCCGAATAGGTTTATTCGGGTTTGAGTTCGGGTCGGGTCAACTTTTCCGACACCCCTAAAGCTAGGTATGTCAAATTTTAAGAAACAAGTTATCAGTTTTAGTTATTAGCTGCACAAAGTTATAATCTCTCTTAACATTATCTTATGGGAGGGATTATGATACGAATAAATATGGTTCCCTATAAAGACTACATTACTTTTTTCATAAATGATTCGAGCTTTAACATAAGTTTGATATCGGTTTTTCTTTGGTTTCCTATATGTAAATACAATTAAGAGATTTTACTAAAATGGTGCAAAAACACTCGACTAAACAAACAAGCTTACTAGTGATTAAATATTTTTTAGCACAAATACACTAGATTAAGACAACCCAATTAACCAACCATACTCACTTAAACTCAATTTTCACCTCTTTTTAAAAAAATTAATATCTCACAAACAACAACTCGTCAAGCGACAAAAAATATATATTATTTCGCCAATAATTAAATCATCTTTCAATAGAGGGGCATATGTATAAACTTTTAACGAACTTTTTTTTGTGTGAGAAAATCATATATGATTTATATCACAAATCATATATGATTTCACAAAATCATATATGATTTCAAAAAATCATATATAACTTCAAAAAATCATATACTATTCATGATTTTCTGAAATTATATATAATTTTCTCATACAGAAAAAATTCGTCGAAAGTTTATATATGTAGCCCTCGATAGAAAGATAACTAAATTCACGTCATGATGGTATGTTTCATTTTGTCTATTAATTAACGGTTTGTGAGATATTAATTTTAGATTTTTTTATGAAAGTGGGTTTTTTTGTTAGTTGAAAAAAAAGATTGTTGAGATTAGTTGATTGTTTGAGTTTATGTTAAAAAAAGTTTACGTTAATACACTATTCGTGGATATTTATATATATCATGAAACAACTATGTTATGATATTTTATAATCTAATAAAAATGAAATATAGTGGATATAATTGAAAATTTTAATGATATAGGAGTTTTTGAAACAACATTTTAGATATTTAGATATAAACTAATGGGTCATAATGTCATATAACGTGTATGGGTCAGATCGTGCATATACAACAACTATACATATTGCGAGATAATATGGCAATAATATGTAGCAATTATAAGTGTTTCTATGTAGTGAGCTGATACCAAAGTAATCATTTGGTCCAAATATTCGGTTTATTCGAAAGGCGTAAATATATTTCATCTTTTACATATATACTAAGCAAAACCCGTGTTGCTGCGTGATCAATACTTTAATCTTTAAAAGATGATTATATAAATAGTAATAACTTGTTAATAATGCATCACTAAGTAAATAATTTTTTTTACAAAGGTCATTGTTGTGGTGGGTTGGTTTATTACAAAAAAATTTGATTGTACGTGAGGGTTTGTTTGGGTTTTGAATTTACATGTTTAAATCTTGAAACAACATTTTTTTCTTATGTTGGACTTGATAATTTGTGACAATAAGATAAGATTTACGCATAGTTTCTTTTTGGCAAAAAAAAGTTATACTGATTGAAATTTTAAACGTAAAGGTGACATATCTTGTTGTGAACACAACAAATCAACCCTTCAAGTCATATAAGGATATGAAACTAAAACAAATTTGACGTCTTTTCTTCTTTAAGAGCTTTTAATTGATATTGGTTTAAAAAAATCTGACTCACAAATTATATAATTCAGGCTTTAAAAAATTTAAATTTTTTTATTTAAAATAAAAATTGAATTTAAAATTAAAAAACACTATTTTTAACAAATATTTAATGTTACTTAAGAGTAAACTACAACTAAAATATACTAAAAGTTAAATTAAAAAACAATAATCTAAAAACGCACAAACAATAAGCCTTCTAAAAAACAAAATGACCCCGCCCGTTGGGCGGGTTATGACGCTAGTACATATATATATATATATACATACATATATATATATATACATACATAATATCATTAATAAGACCCCATATTGCTAGTCAGGTAATATATTATAATTCAATTCATATATTAGTATTTTTATATTCGGATTATATATATATATATATATATATATATATATATATATATATATATATATATATATATATATATATATATATATATATATATATATATATATATATATATATATATATATATAGTGAAAGGTTATTTTCAGAACCAAATAAATGTACAGAACTGCGAGAACCACCTTAATACTCTTAACAATGCATATGTATTTTCATTATTATGTTTAAATTAACATTTAATAGTTGTTTTGTTGGTTATATATCCGAGTATGATGAGCTATATGAAAAGTGCACATGTGTTTTCTTATTATCCAACGAAAAGATAGTTATCATACATACAAAACAAATACATGTGCATACATGTTCTTAGTGACCTACGACAATGAAAATTCATGTATTTCTACCTAATAAACTAACCCGATATATATACATGTGCATTTTAAGAGTAAAAAGGTGGTTCTCGCAGTTCTGTACATTTATTTGGTTCTGAAAATAACCTCACCCATATATATATATATATATATATATATATATATATATATATATATATATATATATATATATATATATATATATATATATATATATATATATAGATATGTATGTATATACATATATATATATGCAACTAGTATATATATATACATACATATATATATATACTAGGCGAGTACCCGCGCATAGCGGGGAGAATGCCTAACAATTCATAATTAATGATATGACAAAATGCTTAGCGGTATATATTTAATGATGTTGCACAAAAATCTCACTTTATTCTGCCTTTTAATTATATTGATAATAAACCGACAAGAAGTCTAGCGGTATGTGAGTGTCGGTTCATGTCTCCGTGGAGACATGGGAAATAAAAATCGTGAGATAGTTGGTGAGTTTTAAAAATTGTCGTTCTAAAAAAAAAAAATAAAATAAAAAACGAAGCATATAACTTGTTACAAAGTTTTGCTCGCAAAATTACACATATCCTTTTGGCTAAACGTATAGGTTACCTAACGTTTTTATTAACCTTTTGTGGGTTCTTATCGTAATTCAACAACACGTCTATGCATAATACCCAATTGCCTCAAACCTCAACAGATTAAACCCCTAAAAGATATTAACACCGTAATTTGAGTCGAATGCATACGTTCTTGAATTTTGGTGACAAATAAAGTTTCATTATGATGAAGAGATCTAGTCAATCCTAACAGCCGCTAAAACGACTCACAAGTAACTTAAAGTTAACCAAATTCCTGTAAAGTGGGAGGGATCCCTATTCAATCTAACCAGGGAAAGTTGAGCATTCTTCGCACTAATGGGTGGTTGTTGGCGGCCTAGCCGATATTCCAGTGGCTATATCCAGACTTTTTCATAGGCACCCCAAGATGTTTACTAAGTGAGGTTTGAACACTGGTCAATCTTTACTGATATCTTCGGGACGCCCTACTAAGCCACGTTTGAGATGGTTTAACACTTTATCCAAGACCAAGTCTTCCAAATTCGGAAAAACATTAAAGTGTTCGAATTCAACTATCTTTATTAAATACCTGCTAAAAAGTTTCCGCAAGAGCAAGAGAAATCAAATGTAAAGTTTAGAATTCTATGATTCTACGCACTCTATTTATAATTTGTATATAAAGAACCTTAACGAACAACCTGTAAGCGTTTAACAACATATTGAAATCACTTATGACTTTAAAAGCTATCACCAACATGTTAATGAAGAATTTCATCAGACACATTGTTGTCGCCACCTTGTTGTCAACATCTTTGCCATCTCAAGGCATATGAAGATCTAAAGTATTAGCCACCTAGCTTCCCTTCACCTTTGATACTTTAAAATACATCAAAATTAAACCATATAATTATCCCTTCAATTTTGTTTTGGGTAACCATGTTTTACACTTGTATATGCATGTACCAATTGCATATATGATATTTTTTAACAAAATAAATTGTGTTAGTTCCAACCAAATTATCTACATGTGGGATTCGTTTGTGTCCCAACAACCGAGCACGACAGTAAACGATATGCATTGGTTATGTTTGAGCTGCAACTTTTTGATATTCGGATCCCACAATACGTACTTGTTGTCATTTATTTAACAAAACAAATTGTATTAATTAGTTCCAACCAAATTACCTACATGTGGGATTCGTTCGTGTACCATCAGCTGAGCACGAAACTAAATGATATGCACTGATTTATGTTTGAACTACAATTTTTTGATATTTGGATTGCACAATACGTACTTGTTGTCATTTTTAGAAAAATGAGTTATGTTTGAATATACATGATCAGAATCAAAAGAGAAACATAGCATGGTTGCTACATACCCGCTAAACCTAGCACATACTTACACCGTACATAAATCATACTTGGCCGATATTACAAAAATTAATATACAGGAAGCCAACAAAATCTTTTAAGCAAAAATATTTGTCACCTTGAGTTCATCATATGCTGTGTGGTACCAAGTTAGTTCGCGGAAAATCGCCTCAACCTCGTCATAAGCCAATTCTTCCATCCTTAATATAATGCCACTAGAAGAAATAAAAGACTCTTGCTCGGTTACTAAAGTAACCTCTGAAAACATATCAACAAAAAAATTAAAACTTGTTGATATTTTTGTTCTTCGCTATAGCCTGAACACAATTGCCTTGAAACATATAAGTACATCATTTCCATATGGCTTTTTTAGTTCAAATATATATAAAACTTATATCCTATATTGGAAAACCTTATGATCTTGGAACACCATGTCTAATGACAAAACTTTTTTAGGCTTACAAGCCCGATATCTAACCAAAATTTTAGTATCATCAACAATCGGATCTATGTCTCACAACAGTGTTGAATAAGTGGACATTGTATTAGTTCGATAAAAGGTCAAATGTTAGATGTAGCAGACTAAAGGCAAATTATTAACGTGAATTCAAAACCGCTAACTAATCATTAGGCAACTATATAATGTCAATACTCAATACCAAAATAGTTATCTATTTAACACAGAGTACATGTTTTAAAGACATGGACTTGAGATGACCTGTACCTCCTGAGATGACTTGTATCCACAATAATTGTAATTTCCCTTGTGGTTCAATCTACTAATATAGGGGTAAAATATCCTGGAAACCATAAAAATTTGCACTCTTCACGCAATAAAGACTATGGAAGTTTCTAATGGGTAAGAGAATGGAAGGGATTTATCCACTCTGGATGAATGTGCATGTGTAGATGGTACATTTCCTTTGTGGTACTTCTTTAAAGTTTTTAAGGTTTACGCACACTTCATACCAAGTAATTATGACTATTTATATGAAAAAATAAACCGCGGGATTTTGTTTAGTGTTTTTGAAGTCTGCTCACATGATTTTATTTGTAACAATTGTATTTTATTTGTAGCAGTTGGATTATATTCATTTAGGGGTACATAATCTGTTCTGGAGTTGTAACAGCTGGATTTTATTCTAAAAAGATAAGCAATTATACTTTTTTATAGTAGTATAAGCTAAAGCAAATTTTCAGCAATACAATGTGACCATCAATAAAAAACCCAACTATTTATCTCACCCTAACATTAGCAGTTTATGTCTATAAGAACTGCCCGATAGAGTCTATTTTCTATATAATGCAATAAGCAAATACGAGTAAGCATTAGTACATTTACTAACCAATCCCATGAACCCATTAGTCAAAGATTCCACTATGACCTCAAACCCGCTAAGAATGTTACCATTTAAAAAAACAAAGTGATTGTGACATAGCTTAATTAATTAAATAAAAAAACTGCAATTTTTGTACCATCTCGGGATGTTTGAGATTTCCTATCAAAACGACTTATTTGCCCATTGCTTGTTAGGAATGATTTGCTAAAAAAAACTACTTTAAATCAACTTATTCGTAACAATAACCTATAATAAGCTAATAAGCAACCTAATAATAAACTAATAACTTATAATAAGTTAATAAGCGATTTTAATAAGTAACCTAAAACAATTTTTTGATGAACTTAAATCAAGTAGAGATCTATATTCACCTGTTTGATCCATTACCCCTTTTCACACAATGGTCGTCGACAAATCTACATTTTATCATCTGAAAAAAGTATAAACAAATCATAAAATGAATAACACGATATCCAATACAAGAAAATTAAGTAGAAGATTGAGAACCTAATTAAAAGATAAAATCCTTTACTCATTTGACTGGTGAAAGGAATCTTTCTCGAACCTCAATCTGCAAAAAATAAGAAAAGAAGCCATATGACCAACATGAAATCAAACATACATCAACAGATCCACTCTTAGGGTTGAATCATCAAAGATGTAAAGACCATACCGTTGTGTATTTTTGGGTTTTTTCTTTGAATCATTGACAAATTGGTTGTATTGAAAGTAATTGTGAATTGATAGTGAAATTGGATTTAATTTGATAGTGAAACTGATTGTAGTGTTGGAAAGAGTATTGAAGAAGCCAAATGATTTTGAAACGCATAGTGGAATCGGTATATTTGACTTATTGAAATTGCCAGGAATGTTGTTCCATATATGAAAAGAAAATAACATTTGACAACTTTGTTTCTAAACAAGGGATATGTTGAATATTGAAGCGTATTAAGCACATTTATCCCGAATCAAAGTGTTAATGCATGGATGTAAATATCACATACTTTCCAAACCGGTGAAAGGTGAAACTTACAACATAAGTCACATAGGAATTTTTCAATTTTCAACAATTAGCATCCGTCCTTTATAATTAGTTAAGATATATATATATATATATATATATATATATATATATATATATATATATATATATATATATATATATATATATATATATATATATATATATATATATATATATATATATATATATATATATATATATATATATATATATATATATATATATATATATATATATATATATATATATATATATATATATATATATATATATATATATATATATATATATATGTATATATATATATGTATATATATATATATATATGTATATATATATATATATATATATATATATATATATATATATATATATATATATATATATATATATATATATATATATATATATATATATATATATATATATATAGATATATATATATATATAGATATATATATATATATATATATATATATATATATAATATATATATATATATATATATAATATATATATATATATATATATATATATATATATATATATATATATATATATATATATATATATATATATATATATATATATATATATATATATAATATATATATATATATATATACTAGTTGCAAAACCCGCCCGATGGGCGGGTATGACTTTTGATTATTCTTTACGTGTCTTTTAAAAAAAATTAGTGTTGAATTTTTATAGTTAATTTAAACATCAAAAAATTATCATTTAGGTTTCGACGATTGTTTTGTTAGACTTGAGTTATTTCGAATATATATATGATTAGTGTTTATGTATGCTATTCGTTATTTTTTTAGGGTTTTGCTAATTATAGTTCTATGGGTTGTTTTTAAAAATTGATTTTTTATTACAATTGGTTGAAAGGAATTATTTTAGATAGTCAGAATCAAGGGTTAATTGTTCATCCATATATTTTAGGGATTGTCTCCATTTTTTTCAGAATACCCATCCAATCATAATCATTCATTTTAATCGTGTAATAAAACTTTACTTCTTAACGACAACCGATAGGCTGTCATTAGCAAAACCCTTGTTTTTATTATAATTATTTTAAAGGTGTGTATTTCGTAGTTTAGTGCCAGACTTAGAGAATTTTTTTTTTCATTTAGTTATTTATTATTAGTAAATTGTGTTTTTATATAACACGAAGACATGTTTTAGACTGTTGAAATATCTCTTTTATTTGTTTATAAAAGGTTAATGCATCTAATGTAAATTAGTAGTCTAATTTTTTGCTATAACCTGTAATTTTTTGCTATAACTTGGTAATTATTTTATTTTCACCCACAACAACTAACTTTATTTTCACCCACATTAGGTCAAGAACTAAAAATGTTAGGCGAATATACCAAATTTCGGTCCTCGGGTGTCATCACTACAAAATAAAAATTATTTACTTACTAAAAGCTATGTTTAATAATGAGATTTACAATCATTTAGTCTCCTCTAATTATTTCTTACTAAAACACGCTAATATGAAAGTAAAAGTAGGCAAATGAAACTGACATCTTTTGTCTTTTAAAGAAAAGAATTATTAAAAGTGTTACTTTTTTACTTACTAAATATTAACTAATGATAGACTTTTAGTAATCATTACTTACTTTTTTTAGTTGAAATTGATAGAAATAAAATTTAATGACTCCTTTTAACAGGAAATGATAAAAATAGTTTTAATCATTCTCTTATTATTTTTCATATTTAATTTAGTTAGCAAATATCGCAAATTCTGTAGTGCACGCAAGAATGGATTTTTATTCACTTGGGAAGTGTTAGAAATCATATTTGCATGCATATCTTAACAATTATTTACCTTGGTCATACTTGAAAAAGTTAAGAAAACAATTATTTACCTTAAACAACTACAGTAATAAAACAAATACTTTCACTTCAGCCTCTAGTGTCGCCTAGTGGGTTTTTATTTTTTACTATAAAATTACTAATATTAAGGAATAAAACATTGAAACTATGCATAATGCATATCTTAACATCCCAAACCGTCTGTTACGTAAAAACAACATTAGTTAATAGTGACAAATGAAAGCACCAAAACGAATAAATAAATTTGATGGGTCGTTGATTCTTTTGGTAACAGTGGCCATATACGATGTATGACGTAAACAATCATACAAATCATGGATCAAACAAAAGCAATCGTACTATTGCCATAAAAATAATTCGAGCGAAGTTCGATCATAAAGATAACTTAAATCCTTTTTTATAAAAGATATTAAATCAAAAAGTTCATGAAGAATCTAGCTATGTCGCGTATTGGATGAAACCCGAACAAACATACGTTTGAGTAGATGATAACAGAATTAAAGTAAACACTAACAAATTTGTTTACCTATATTTTTTAGCAGATTTGTCAAAATTACCTAAGAAACCGAGTCCAAACAAAACTATAACGAAGAAACATCATGGTTTGCAACACACAAATTAAAATGAAATAGCATATTAAAAACTCACGGTATTTTTAAATATCGAACGGAGATGGAAGTGACATCAATGAAATTGCAAGAATCAACAAACATATGATGAACATACAAAAAAGTGTTCGGTCGTTGCTTTCAGCCACTCTTCGCCTTCATCATAAAATTAATCCCTTGTAAAAATATATCTTGGTGTCAATATTTTGTTCTATATGTTGTATAGGTTCCATAAACTTCTCTAGTTCCTATAGAATTTGAATAGTAGCCTGATAGCAAAACAACATTATGATTATACAAAAACTTGCCCCCTCTATCCCAAAATCACAGTCTTACTATTTTAAATGTCTCAAACTAACTCTTCTTCTACAAATGAATATGAATAACAAATTTAGTTTTCATATTTACACTTTCCTTGAAAGTATATTTTCTCCTTGTGGACAAGTATTTTGAGATAAGTATTTGTGGGAGTACCTCACACCATCAGAGATCACATTGCAATTGCAACGTTAATTACAACGATAATCAGCCCAGAACCACATACACATCCAGACGACCAGCCTACAAAGCTATAAACTTGTAAAAGCGACTCTTTTCTAAACTACAGGAGTTTATGTGGTGGACAATATTATCTAAAAATTAAAGAGCTTCTTCATATTCCTTCCTTCTCTGTTCTATATCCTTCATATATGCACCACTGAAAATTATATAATTAACTGTTTATTATTCATGTTCAAAAATGATCTGAGGATTGTGTGTAGTGAAACTTTAATTAAAAAAACAACATGGATATTGATCTCTATGACCGTGGTCAATTCCCTTTCTTTTCCTCAACTGATGTGCATCTTTTTATGGTTTTTATTTCTTGTGAAAGTCTGGAGCAGAGGAAAAGCCTTGGGAAGCAGTAATGTCATCATTGAGTTGTCATTCTCCTTTTGAGCTGGATAACAATCACTCTTCTCAGAATTATAAGCAATAACCATCTCATCTTCTAACTGTGACCCTGTTGCACATATCTCATAAACTAAAATTCTAGGAGAATTTATCTTATCTTTTACAGTACAGGTGCTTTTGTAGGTAGCATTCAATTTCTTGATTATAGTAAGGGTACTTTCTTAGAAATTTAACTTTGTGCATAGAAAAATGGGGTTATGTACTACACAAAGCCTTAATAGAACATAAAGATCTAAAAATATGGTACAGAAGGCAGACCTACAAATGGGTCCATAGTCGAAAGGTAAAACAAAACATATTGTCAAGGAATGCGTTGACCTATAGTGTCATTAATGGAAACTGATTGTTCCATAGAAGGGGAATCAAGCACGGATGAAAGTGTTAGTGAAAGCACAACATGTGAATCAAACCGTGACTAGTTACTCGAGATAACTCGACAGATATTCAGTGATGCAGATGAAGACTTCTCTCAATTTCACCTATTACGGAAAAATTAAAAAGAAAAAATTATATCTCAGTATTCCTATGGTCAGTGTTCAGGTAGACTGTAGTTTTCTAGTCGTGGACATATTTCCTAAAGGAACGTAAAAGAAACACTACCACTGAGAAAATGTAAACATAAGTATACTTATTGTTCGTCCTGATGATGCCACTATTTCTAGGTATGTGGAGGCCAGCATAAACCCATATACAATCCCAGAATGATAAGAACTTGCCAAGTACCCATGATCAACACCCAGGTCATTGCTTGAATCTACTATTGGAACGTTAGAAGTGTTTCTTTGCTGGCTACCTTTTTTCTTTGACTTGTTATCTCTTTTTTCACCTATAGTTTTTTGAGATACGACACTTGGTAGCAAACCTTCCAACTGTAACAACCATTCTGATCTTTCAACATTTTCATATACAACATCATCAACAACTATTTGCCCAGTCAAGTCAGATGTGTTCTATCAACAAAACGAAAAAAATTCTCTCATATCAGCAAATATATATATCATCATGAAACGACATAATATTCTGCAAATGACTTTTAGAAAACGGTCAAAAACTTGATGAACAATTTTCCTCTCCTTGATCCCATCACTTGCTGCCATGAATCTATGAAAAAATTTAATCCCAACAAATATATTAGTGTGAAAACTAAGGACGTTATTAAAACAACGTACAGAATTTGAGCTCCATTTGTAACATCTTTATATAAAAATAATATACCTTATATATAAATAATCGCCAAAAGTACAAATTGTTTATCACACCTAGAAAGCAAAAAGTTCCAAATCCAGAGTTGACCCGAAGTTGCCACACGAAAATATTTCATCTAGAGAAAGTGAAAAAGAGGAGATGGGAAGCGCGCAATCCATTAGCACCACCAACCTGCACCGTTAGTAACGATGACCCGTAGGAGTTAAGATCCGATAAACCACTTAACCTAGATATTATGTATGATGGTAGATAGAATAAAGTAATCAAATGATGAGAGTGTAGAAACTGATGAGATTCAATCAACCGAGAAATTATAGACAAAAACACAAAGTAAGTGTATCTTCATACTCGCATAACCTTTCACTTTCCTAATTTCTTTCTTCTTGAATAATCTAATGAAGGTAACCTTAGTTCCTCCTACTTTATCTTCCATTTACTACTTAGAGGCTGCAAAGCACGCGGGCTAGGTAACAACAGATTAGGGTAACTTTTGTACCTGTCGGGATGGGTTGACACTTTTTTTGCAATAATCTACTTGTTTGATTAAATTAATTCGTGAGCTTTTCTACTTACTTTAACAGTTTTCTTTTATATGTAAGCTTTTTGACCTATTTGACCCAATATAGGTAAAACATTATTTATGCAGAAATCTGTTAAACTTACAGTAACAAACTCTTTATTAATTCCAGACCCAGACCCTATATCAGCTTTCATCAGGAATCTATCTCTTTTTCCATGTGATTGTGTTTGGGTCTTTGTGTGCCAATGGGGCTATTCATTGAAGGCCTTGCTGGTTCATAGTTCATACCTGACTTGAGATATATATACCTAAAGTAAGCAGGACTATGACAAAACTTGTAAGGTGTGCTGAGCTACAACAGGCTGCGAATTCTCGGGATTTAGGAGAGATGATGACTTTGTATTGCCGTAGGTCAGTCATAGAAGATCTGAGCAGTCTTCTAAGTCGACATATGGCTGTGAGACACATGCACAAATAATTTTCCAACAATCAGTTTGAATGAAGATGTCACCTTTCTATATATCAAAGGAATATTTGGCAAAAACATCAACTTCATTAACCTCCAGTTTAAGGCGAGCTAGAGCCCTCACCGTCTAGTAGAGATAGTTATGTACATCTTCATCTTTCTTGGGAAATTTTAAAAAAAATTATCGAGATCAGACAAACCATTGACAACTTCAGATGGGTCCTTTGAGTGTTCAGCAAAGTATGATCCATGGAAACCAAATACCATATGAAGTTTATAATTAGAAAATCAACTGATTAGTTATCTCAACTATGAGCACAGATAAAGTAGAGTTAGGCCATTTTGAAACATTGACTGTCGTTTCTTAATAGTAAAACACACTATAACCCATTTTCACCCGTTACTCAACACACCCATTTTGCAGAAATCAGGAGAAAAGAAGTACTTATTACCAACCTAAAAATACCCAAATTTTTCAACCTGACATCTTTCCAGACAACCTAGGGAAACGGCAGAGATCAGCTGTCTGGCAACGACGATAGACCATAGGAAGTACATATAGGTTGTGTGGTGCAGTAGATGGATAGTATCTACAGGAGTACATATAGATGTCTGATAATTTCTCGTGAGGCCGTGACAACATCGACAAAACCAATACTGACGTTAACTTGGTTAAAATAGATAGTTTTGAGAAAAACTCAATAATTCAGGTTAAGGTGTGTTTGGCTAAGCTTATAAACAATCTTAGCTTTAGCAAACAACCCTTTCTTTGAAGAACCTATGCGGGTGTCTAAAAGGCCATGAAAGAGATCCTAACAAATTTAGATTATAAAATGACTTAAAGATGACAAGCTCAATTCAGATATAGCCTTAAATTATATTCTGGTGTAGGAATTAAATGAAACACTATATTAAGAAACCACCAATACTCATACTGCTAAAATTTTTGTCAGTAAATACTCACGAAAATCGGGTAATCATACTAAGAAATATAGTTGAAAATTCATTTTAGCATCAATGGTCGTTGCCACCGTATCAATTTCATTTATGAATGTAACATTGACATTCGAACCAGATATGGTTTTGGATATAAGTACAACAAAATGTTATATTAGCAACATCAGAAGGATACATCACCATGTTATATACACTTTATATAATGACATAAAGGCACACCACACACACCTTCGTATATCCGTCTCCACTCCAGAAGCTATATCAAAAGAACTCGCACTGGAATAACACCAATTTCGTTTAAAATACGATACATGAAAAATTCAGTGTTTAATTAGATAGTGGTCGATTTATATCACCTTTCGGGTTCCCTATGATAGTCTGTAGGAGGTGGTGCCATGGAAGACTTTTAAAAATTCTGCATCATTAGTTTCCGCCGTACAACTGGATGAGTGATGTGAAGTACATCAGTAATCTAATAACCTTTCCATCTGCGTAGTAGAAAAGCAACAAAAAGGGTACAGGTAAATTAAAAAACTTGGTCGAGGGTAGGCTCACAATTACAGCAACAACGGAGGCGATTAAGATTATATATCTCGCCAATAGTTACAGAAATATTAGGATTAATGTGTCAACAATGAAATAAACTTCTTTAATTACGATAATGATAATTTTTTGCCAAGATGCTAAATTTTGTATAAATTTAGTTTGGATTCAGAATTCATGAACAACAAATTAATGAATCATGATACACATTATACTACTTTCAAGCTCGTTATAAAGACCTTGCACTCATTGTCGTTAATAAATCTTAAAATTGCAGCTTGAATAGCAGATATAGTCATAAACCATGTAATACAACACCTGTTGTCCTGCATACTCACAGCAATCGAATTTGATCTAGCAAAATAGGCATTTGTCCTGCATACTCACATATATATAGATATGTATGTATATACATATATATATATATATATATATATATATATATATATATATATATATATATATATATATATATATATATATATATATATATATATATATATATATATATATATATATATATATATATATATATATATATATATATATATATATATATATATATATATATATATATATATATATATATATATATATATATATATATATATATATATATATATATATATATATATATATATATATATATATATATATATATATATATATATATATATATATATATATATATATATATATATATATATATATATATATATACATATATATATATATGTAACATCTATGTCCTTAGAAACGTACAAGAACTCATATTGATTATTCCTGGAAATTTCTAGACAACCCTGGATCAATATTCATATAGTCATCTCGTGTGTTTGGGTGTGAGTTTTAATAGGTTTTGAATGCACAATACCTCCATGTAATACATCTTTTGATGTATGTTGAATTGGAACAAATTCAACGATTTAATTAGTCATGGACAGAAGTCAACCAAATCCTTTTTTCCTATCATCCCCCCTTAGCCATGTCTATGTTGATGTCCAAATGCAAAAGTCTGCATATTTCCAATCTTTTTTCTGAACGGGCATATTTCTAATCTAATTGTGACTATTTACTACTTTAAGGAACTCAAGTTGACTTTTCTTTTAAAAATATGTTATAAAAAGAAGTAAAAAAAGCAGCTAACCTCACCTCAGACAAAAACATCCGACATTTATTCATCAAGTCCTTCACCTATGAAGAAAAAGTAGACACTAAAGCATACCTGTTGAGACTTCTGCAAGTTCTGAGCATTATCAGAGAATTCTTTGCCAGAAGGTGATCATGATCAAGGACTGTGAAGGAAGTTTCTTTAATGCCTGGTCGAAGATACTTTCTGTTAAAAGGTCGGCAATACTCACAGTTGGGGTCAACATACGATGTTGGTGTTTGATACCTATGAAATAAATAAACACAAATTTAATAAATGAGCAGAGTGAAAATAAGATCCTGCATTATCAACCAACTTATGACTTTTATTTGAAAACTGCAAATGTTGAATAAGTGGCTGCAGCGGACGCAAGAGAATTGACTACTGTATTAAATGCATCATCCCTTGCATTTGGCATCTCTAAAATCTTAAAAGATGGCTACAAAAATGGCATTATGTCAATTGATATATCTGATACAATAGGTTTAAAAGTCAATGACTTGGTCACATGAATATCGTCAAATCAACAGCCTCAACTATTTCACATTACACATGCCTGCTACGTCAAAAAATATTTAATATAATGCGACACATGCAATGAAGATGTATAAGATAATAAGCAGTCAAACCCAAAACACATGAGGAGTTCCTTCACCCTCTTTTGTAATTTTGGAGCTCAAGGTGCAGGGTACTTGAGCTGGTCTTGAAGCAAATTTCAGGAGGTTAGTTAACAGAGTCAGATACTACACATATATACATTATCCAAGCGAGAGAATACAACTAACATGGGGTTCTTGCATTCAAATGATCAAGTCATTTACATTTTTGTGAACGTTTCTTGTGCTTGTTTATATGACATAACTCAAAACACTGAGGTGCATATACATAACTATACATAGAACGTTGTTATACATTATTTCTAAGTTCACGCCACAACCTTTTATCACTGTATAATTTTCTAACTCCCATACATCATACCCCATGAAACACACTGCACTCATAATATCAAGTTATGTTTGCTACAATTTCTGTCAACAGATCTTCTAAAGAGTGATAGGGTTTACATGCACTGTTCTTGTCAATTTGTCAAATAGCAACCACCACACTAATGAAAATGTATACGAAAAATTACATTTTCAGTTTATGATGGCTTCACGAGAAAATCAGATATTATTGTCCTTATAAATAACAGGGTCAAAGGATTGATAACATGCGTTTAATAGTGCTCTTAGATATCATTTTTAGGAATAAAAGGGTCAATAAATATCCTAGAGTGAATCAAATTTTCAAACATATATACTTTGTCATTTTATTGTGTAACAAACAAATAAATTTTGGGAATTCAGTCCAGTTAAGGCCTAAATTTTGCCGCTAAACAACCATGCTTCCATATTCTTCTAAAGAGTGATAGGGTTTACATGCACCGTTCTTGTCAATTTGTCAAATAGCAACCACCACACTAATGAAAATGTATAAGAAAAATTACATTTTCAGTTTATGATGGCTTCACGAGAAAATCGGATATTATTGTCCTTATAAATAACAGCGTCAAAGGCTTGATAACACGCGTTTAATAGTGCTCTTAGATATCATTTTTAGGAATAAAAGGGTCAATAAATATCCTAGAGTGAATCAAATTTTCAGACATATATACTTTGTCATTTTATTGCGTAACAAACAAATAAATTTTGGGAATTCAGTCCAGTTAAGGCCTAAATTTTGCCGCTAAACAACCATGCTTCCATATTCTTCTAAAGAGTGATAGGGTTTACATGCACCGTTCTTGTCAATTTTTTAAATAGCAACCAGCACACTAATGAAAATGTATAAGAAAAATTACATTTTCAGTTTATGATGGCTTCACGAGAAAATCGGATATTATTGTCCTTATAAATAACAGGGTCAAAGGCTTGATAACATGCGTTTAATAGTGCTCTTAGATATCATTTTCAGGAATAAAAGGGTCAATAAATATCCTAGAGTGAATCAAATTTTCAAACATATATACTTTGTCATTTTATTGCGTAACAAACAAATAAATTTTGGGAATTCAGTCCAGTTAAGGCCTAAGTTTTGCCGCTAAACAACCATGCTTCCATATTTTTGTTGTCCAATTTATTCTAAAGCCTTAGTCTTGCCTGAATAATCAATATTTAAATTAACTACCTCAATAATCAAGATATTGAAAAATATCACCCTGAATAGACGACATGAAAGTGGTGTAAATGCTTAATATTCTTTGAATATCACTCCGATGCCTCGTAATAAGGCCTCCTCATCTAATAGAAATAAGAAACTTCCCACCAGGACTGCGTATCATATTAGAAAGCAATAACATTAGTAAAATTCTGACGGTAGTCACTGTAAAATAAGCATGATGGATAAACTATTATGAACCTCAAATCTAGACTCTTCACAGAGGCATGAGCATCAGGTACATCGACAAGTGATTCCATGCTAGGCCACTTCAATTCCCTCAACTTGCCATTCCGTACTGCACCACAAACTGGATAGTTAAAAACCATCGAATCATCTCCCAAGAAAGAGACATTCTACATTCAATACACATATCAGATTAAGATAAACTGAATCGTGTGGAACATCTTATCAAGTACTAACTTATAATCAGATTCCATGTTATTTGACCGAGGTAATCCTTTTTACCCAAAAATATAATCAGATTCCATGTATGTGAAAGATGAACCTACCCCATCACCAAGGACAAGTAAAGAACCATTAAAAGTAACTGCTAACTGATGTTCTATATGTTCCAGTGCGTATAGGACTTTCTATGACTGCGTTAACTTTAATGCGCAGACATCCTCTTTATTGATTGCCTCCCACTCAAACCATCTACTGACCAAAAAGCCCATTAAATCGTCAACACAACTACGTAGGTGCATTGCCATTTAGCACACTAATTTTAACTTCATTCCTTTTTTCTGCTTCAAAAAGATATTGTAATGATATCAGTTAACAATTATAACCCGAAAATGATTTTTGCTGATATCGTTGTACAAATCGAAACTAAAAATACCTCTATATGAACGTTTATTTAAACTCAGTGTCCACTTCATAAATCCAGCAGCCTTTTCGGTATTTCTTCTTCCTATATACAAATAAAATAATATATTTAATAGTAATATAATAAATTCATAATTCTTGTCAAAATTAAAAAATCGTCATTATTGAATAACTTACCCACGGTAATGTTTAATAGTAGCTTCAACCCCATTGATCTGATGAGTACGAATATTCTAGACCTGATTAATGGGCACGTGATTATGAAGAAAAAAAAGAAGAAAAAGAATTGCAAACTCTACCAGTTAAGAGACATACCCTTTTATGTTATCTGATAATGAATTTAGTGCCAGAGCCAACTTCAGTAGATAAAATAAAGATTAATATCCATGACTTCACATGAAAGCCTCATATCAAACATAATCAAAAACTTTATTCAAAATCAAAAACCATACACGTAAATAAAAGTGTTCATTGCAAGTACTACGTAGTAACTTGCATTATATAATAGTAAAAATGGAGATGTGATGTAGTTCGAGTTTTTCAGTTCTTCAGTTCTTCAGTTCTTTAATCCGTCTCAACCTTGACCTGAACAATTTTCTTTTGACCATTTGGATCTTCCTCCTCAAGCATATTTTTCTCTTTACCACTTGGATATTCCTCCCCAGTAAGCATTGTTTTCTTAGCATTTGTCTCTTTGTCATCCTCTACAGTGTAATATTCCAGATCAGATAGATCAATAAGAACAATATTGCCACTCAACGATGCGTTGGCGTTTATTTTTGGAGCCTGAACTTTGTGTACTCGATGAATCATTGCCACAACTTGCAGCTAAGTCCAAAACAAAGAATTATGAACTGCTGGATTATCTGGAATGCATTACAAAAAATGATAAATTAACACATAGTGTATATATTATACAGCAATATTTATGTGGCCTAATTCTTATTTAGGAGAATTTACATTCTTATTGTTCCAGTATTTAACTTCGCCCAGCATCAAAAGCATATCGATATGACCCATGGTTTCCAACTTCTCAGCATATTCATTCTACTTTTTGGCCCATTTGTCCCAAAATGTCAAATAAAGTCTTTCTCCTCTGAGAAGTCAATTATCAATAAATAAGATTAATATTCTAAAACAGTTGCTATGTAATTTATGCGCTTTGAAATGTCTTTGCTTTGAATCATGTTTAAGGATAAAGAGTCCAGTAGTTCACAAAGATACATTTTAAACAAAATGATGCTCAAACTAACCTCTTTTGGTGACATATTTAGTTCTTCCAGGATGACAGACTGAGTAGAAGACGAGTAACTTGCCTAGAAAATGAAACCCATGTAAATCACAGCTAGCAACAAAAAAATTGTCGTGTAAATCTGATTTACAAATCCCTATTATAGAGTTCAAATCATAAGGCATGACTACTAAAGTCATATGAGTTTTTGAGCCGTATAAGGCTCAATTTAAAGTTTATGCTAAAGCGTTCAGATAGTCACCTAAAGGGAAGTAAACCATTGCGCCCAATACTGAACCCAACATGACGTTCCTTCTAGGCCATTCAAGTGATCATGGAACTGAAAAATATCATGGAAAAAGTATTAACTTTATGAACTCTACTACTAATGCCAAATCTTTATAAGCCAATCTTGGAATTCCTTAAAAACATTAACAAATTATCAGGTATATAGTTAAAAGACGGTAGTATATACCATACCTTGCAGTCAAGTCTCCTACTTGATACATTGTTCCTGCATCCTTCTATCAAGCTCTTTCTAAACAGAACCAATGAATCAGTTTAAAAAGGTGTAATTAGTTCTCATGTTCATCGCTGACTATCACATGCTTTATAGAATCAACATTAAAGTACCTTATAAGTATATGAAGGATCGTGTTTTTCTAAAGATTTAGCAAGTATGATTTACCTATTGAGATGGAAGGGAAATGAAAGAACTTAGAGAGAGAAAGAAGAGAGAGAAAGGAGAGGATGAAGAAGAAAAGATAAAATGTGATTGTGTAAAAATGGAAGTGAACCAACAACCCCTCCTAACATGCTAGGAGGGGGTTTATATAGCCCACCCTACATGTGGGCTATATGGGCTATATTGGATCACGAGCCCAATATCATTGGAGTGACCGATCCTTTCTAAATACGTAAAAATGTATTTCCAACAATCTCCCCCAAAGGGAGGTCACTCCAAGTTACAATGTCCTAAATAGTCTATAGCTCGTGATCTATGCTAATAATGATGTGACCGAGACTTTCCTTGGAAAAACGTATTTCCAACAATCTCCCCCAAAGGAAGGTCACACCATTTTACAAAATCTTAAACCTAGCATACTATGTTGAGTCTTCGATCTTGTTCTTGTGAACATGCTTGATGTGATCTTTGACTTTAGTCTTGAGCATGTTCTCTTGCCTTGACCTTGTGCATTCATCACTTGTGATATTCGCCTCTTCGTGACTTAATGTTCCATATACTTATACCTTTATAATTCTTGAAAGCTTCAGAGTTTGATACAGCTGAAGACTTGACCTTCAGACTTTCCTGAATTCGTTGAAGTACTGAGTGTATGCAGTATAAGCATGTGGGGACGACTCCTTCTTGGATTCCGCAACGCCACCGTCTTCAAATGCCGCAACATAAGTAGACACGAAAGAAATGGCTTTGAACATTTCATTCTAAACCGGTAGCATTTTACCTCCGGTCGGTGAAGACCGTTGGACGATATTAGATATCGTACCCGTGACAGATAGTTTCAATTAAGTAACTTCCTGACAGGATTTCGCGGGTAAACCCGTTCTCTTTATTCGACTGTCCAAAGCTGACTGCGAACATAAAGAGTGAATCATTTGGATAATAATATCCGCATGATTTGAAGCCGTCAATTCATGTTCCTGGAACAAGTGAAATTCAATTAAGAACCGCACCATCGTTGCTTTCCAGTTGTCACGAGCTTGATTCGTATAGAATCTTGCAAGTTACCTACCAAGTGCTGTTTGAGGTTAACACTAGAAGGATTTCCACTCATCACCGTGAACACAAAGGTATCACTCTGAGTGTTCTGGCAAGATCACTGAGATATTGCGTAGAGGCCTGGAACGTGTTTAAATTCAGTTAAGAATTAAACAGCTGTTGCTTTCCAGTTATCACAAGTTTGATTCATAAAGAATCGCACAAGTTACCTACCATGAGCTTTTTGATATTCGCTCAAGAAGGATTTCCATCTTCATTGTAAATACTTTCGTATTACTCGGATGTTCAGGCAAGATCATGAAGATTTTGCGTAGGACTCTTAAGATCTTTCTTACTTTTCACAGTGTATGAAGAAGCAAGGAATTATGAAAGTGTGTCCTAATGAGATATTTAATGATCTCAAATGGCTCTAGACTCGATCGTGCATTTTGGATTTTTAGTGATCGGAGGCTGGAGAGGAGTGCCACCATTTCAATACCAATTTATTCGGAGTGAATAAATCAATAGATAATGTGTTGTCTCCGTGTGATTAAAACAAATACCTTTTGAGAGATATCTGAGTTAGCTGGGATGGGTTGTGCCTTGCATCACTGGGTCCATGATGTCTGTCTTCAATATCAAGAATCATTAAACAATGATCTTAATAGCATATGTATTGACCCGGTTTCTGCCTAAGGTTGTAAGGAGGGCTTCTTTCTTTACACCCTTTATCTTTACAATTCTTTTTCATTCTTCAACCCCTTCAATGCTTACCAATACGTCATAACTAGAACCTTGTTGTGATTATTCCAGTGCTAACTTAAGTACTTGGTCGGCATTCAGCTACGTTCACAATCTTTCTCCATCTTTCCTAAGGACTACTATTTCTAGCTATGGAATGTCCTTGGGAAGATTTCTCCGGTTCTAGAGGAATCATTGGACTTTAACCTATCCTACCATCCTTATGTCACCATAATCTTCACCGTCGTGAATAGAGATGTTTTGGGTAAGTGTATGTTACCATGAAATCCATTTTGAAGTGCAAATCCATTTTGCTCCCCCTTAACATATGCCACGATATCCGAAAACATTTCGCACATGTCGGGATGAGCTAGCACGTTAAGTCAAACCATTTGTGATTAATCATTTCCCATATTAAATCACATTTTCTCCCCCATATTAAAAATATTAACCCAATCGATGTTTTTAATATCAATTGATTTAATAGCATTTTAAGAAAATTTGGGAAGAAAAATGCAAATCCAATTATCTTCATAAATTACACAAGCTCCCCCTCAAATTAATGAGGGTGTGCTGAAACGTAAATTAAATACCTTTTAAACACAAGTGTAAGGTATTTATCACGTGCAAAGATCATATATGATAATGAATTCACAAGATTAGCAATTTACGAGGTTGGACCTGAATGATGGAGAACATCATATGAAAGAAGCACATGGTTCTTGTTCACGAATGTTGGTCTTCCTCGTAACTTCTGAAATTATCTTCCCCTTTACACCACATGGACAATTGATATCGATGTCTTGACACCAACTTGTGAACTATGGAACTTTCGGCATCGAAGATTCTGAATGCTGGACAATTGCTCCCCCTCAATTGTTGACCCGTGTTCTACTCAAAGAGCTGTAGTCGTCGTTTAAGAAGTCGCATCGTCTAGTATGTAGATATCAATTGCAATGAACTTCGGATTGTGGAGTTGATAACTTCGGATTTTGAAGTCAATGCATTCCGGTGAAATGCTTGACTTCAATTTGAAAAGCGGGTTACTATCGGAAATAATAGCAAACCATATGGAGCATGTTTTAAATCTTTTAAACTTCTGCTCGAACTTTATTTACAACCCCGTGTCATTATTGAATGACATTTCTAGGTTCGTAAATATTATCGATTCCAGAAGACATGCTCTTTTTATCAAAACATTTTTGAACACACAATTTTGAAAGATTTAGAAAAACCTTTTGAGAAATTCTCGAAGAATTGTGTTCAAAGTTTTGAAAACCTATTACTTGAGCTTAAGATGTTGAATATCTTACAAAACGAGCTCAAGTCCGAGAAGTTGTAAACTTCCAGTTGTTAAGGATAAGTTACCATCGGCGATAAACTTTCCTTTTATCTGAAGGACGAGTCCTAAGCTGACATTTACTTAGAAGTCGTTTTCATGAGCTTCAAAAACTTTGACTGTTTTAACGGAAAGCTCATGACCGAGAAAGGTTAATTTCTTGTTATGAGGAAAAGTTCTCTTATTTAAAAGATACACTTTTCTTTCTAAGCTTAAAACTTTGAATGTTTTAATACAAGCTCATGACCGAGAAAGGTGAACTTCTCGTTAAGAGGATAAGTTATCATAAAAGATAATCTTTCCTTTATTTTAAGTTCGAGTTACAGTCTGACATTTAACTGTAAGTCATTGTGCATGAGCTTAAAAACTTCGAATGTTTTTAATATAAGCTCATGCCCGAGAAAAATTAATTTCTCGTTGTGAGGATAAGTTTATCATCGACGATAAACTTTCCTTAATTTGAAGATCGGGTCATCATCTGACATTTAATAAAGAGCCTTATACACGAGCTTAAAACCTTTGAATGGTTTTAGGATAAGCTCGTGTCCAAGAAAACTTAATTTCTTGTTAAGAAGGTAAGTTATCGTTGCGTGGATAAACTTCCCTGTCTCTGAAGTCCGGGTCATCGTCTGTCATTTAACGAGGAGCCATAGTGCATGAGCTTAAAAACTTGGAATGTTTTAATATAAGCTCATTCTAGAGAAAAATGAATTTCTCGTTGTTAGGATAAGTTTATCATCGGCGATAAACTTTCCTTTCTTTGATGAACGAGTTATAGTCTGTGATGTGACTATAAGTCCTTAGGTAAGCTTAACCATGAATCCCCTGAGACACTTGTTTCTCCGATATCTTCTTCTTCAGCAACCAAACTCTAAGAGTGTCCTTAGTTGAACGGTACACAACGATTGGACCGCTTCGTTCTTTTGGAACATCAACTTTAGTACCTGTAATATCATTAGGAATTTGCATGCTTTGACGTGGGTTAGCGATATCAGTTATAGAAGCACATGGGGGTTCACAGTTAGCTTTACTTGTGTCAGAGGTGACCTGAGTAGATGATTCACTTATCTTAGCTGGCAAACGTTTCCTTTTATAGAAAACCCTAAGTTTAGGCTTAAGTGATGTATCATCTTTTTCAATTTCCTCCCTAGCAGTCTTAGTAGAATCAGAGATTATCCTAGTTAAAGGGCACTCGTTTCCTTCAAGAGTGAAAGTTCTACCAGTGGGGCGCCACATTTTACCAACGGGTTTGATTTTAGCAACCCACTGGGATTTAAGTCTAGCACGGGAGTTCACCTCATTAAGCAATTTCTTGATACAAGAATCATGATTTGCCGTAAAGACACATTTTATACATGTTTTACAAGTAGCATATTTAATGTCCGAGTAAGATCTAGAATTCCTAGATGATTGATTGATGCTCCTAGGATGTGACATGCTACGGTTAGCAGTTTTGGGTAAACTAGAAGGAATCTGACTAGGTTTGAAATTCCTATCTCTTACTTGTGTCTTTTGCTTAGCTTCCCTTAGATCAAATGTATGGCGAACGTCATTTGAACTAGTTCGAGATGTGTTCTTTGGACTATGTCTAGGGAAACTAGAGGCAATCATGTGATTAGGTCTTGCAAAAGCTGTTTTAGTCACATTGGGCCTAGATAGTGGAGTGACTGTTCTAGAAAGATGAACCATATCAACTTGGGAGGCAAACCGCGGTCTCGAGGATTGAGATCGCTCGGATCTAAATCTAGTCGGTTGTCGAATGAACTGATTTGTAGGCGGTTTCCCCAAGATTGATGGTTTTTCAAGCTTAGTGTCCACACTAGTTCCTTTGGTTTTCCTTAATTCATTTTTCAAAGCAGCTATAGCAAAAACCTTTTCTTGTACTTGAGCCTTTAAAGTCTCATTCTCTTTGAGCAGTTCATCTTGGGATGCCAACTTAGATTCAAGCAACTTAATTTGTTTCAAAAGATTATCCTTTTCAGCTTTAGAATCTAGAACTGTTTGATCCAATTTTCGTTCAAGAACAACGTTTGACTTTTCAAGTTTTTCAAAACATGCTTCAAATTTGTCCGTTTTCTTTGAAAATTCAATTTTGGCATCCTCAAGCTCTTTGGATTGCTGAGCTAAAATGGTTTCAAGCTCTTCAGTCCTAGACACAGAATTGGTTAAAGAAGCAGTCGTACAACGATTAACAGGATTGTTAATTAGGGCATTCATTTCAGACAACATATGAAGAATATTATCTGTACCTGACATGCTACTTGGTTCCTGTTTTCCTCCTGATTCTATTCTCTTGTGACTGCCTCTTGTAGCGTCTTGCAATATATGCAATTGGCCCTCTTGAAATTTCGAATTCAACGAATCCATTGAATATTTGATAACAAGTGATTGTGGATATGACAACACCAACAAAAAATCCGGTAAAAAATCTTAAAAATCCTCGTTTAATAATATATATCTCTTTACACGGCTCAAAAGTCATTGTCGGCTCAAACGATGAAAAATTAAAATAAACCCGATCACAATATTTTACCACTTAGACTCTTTCAAAATACCCGCCTCAACACGATGTACCAAATTCAGATATATCAATGGACAAACAATATAAAATTAACTTAACTAAAAAAAAATAATTTATAAAAAAATTAACTTAACTTAACTAAAATTCAAAAAAAATAAAATAAAATAAAATAAAGTAAAATAATAAAAATAATAAGAAAAAATATATAAATAAATCTAATATATATGTGACTTTTCAAAAAAATAATAATAAAATAAAATAAAAAATCAACCATGCGTTTTAATACATATGAAAGTTTTGATTTGGCAAATTGAATACCCCACGTGGCCAAATACCCTAATAAACGTGCAGATGAGCTGTTAATTATGGCGTCTTTGTTTTCTCCGTCAGTGTAGAACACGCGTATCCCACTTGGGATAAAATTAAGACATAAATTGACCCTTAAAGATAACTAACTCAAAATATTCTCACATAGTAACCTCCGCCCCACTATTAAACACCTCAAACTAATCAACCAAAACCCTATTTTCTCTCAGACAAAAAAAAAATGCAGCCACCTCCCTATTTTCTCTCATAAAATACGCAGCCTATCTCTCTCTCCCAGAGTAACCACCAATCTCACAGTCTATCTAAAAAAAAATCAACACCGGTTGCGATGATTTTGGCTATATACTCACAAAGCTACATGCACAAATGAATTGAGATTCATCTTCAAGGCCTTCGAAAAGAAAGAAGGTCTTGGGTAGGTATTACTCTCTTTGTTTTTCGAGTCTGTCGTGGGTATGATGAGGGTGGGTGGGTGAGTCGAGGTGGTTTTGTTTGGTTGAGATGAGTCAAAAGTCAAAATTGGTTTTCGAGGGGGGGTTTGAGTTTGAGTCTAGGTTTAAGGGAGTTTGATTTTGGTTCGAGGTATCAAGTCTGAGGCTTGACGAGGGTGGGTGTATTGATATTGACGAGTGAGGGTGTCCGAGTCTTGGCCTTTGGTGTGGTCAAGAGTTTGTGTGGGTGAGAGTAGGAGAGTTGGTTTTGGGTTGAAGTAAGAGTAGTAGAGGTTGTAACAGTGAGTCTTGGTTTGTGAGTTGTTCGTAGGTCTGTGTCGAAAAATGTGAGACTTGTGTGTTCTTTTTGAGTCGAGTGTGAGTCGAGGGTCAAGTCGTGTAAGTCTAGTGAGGTGAGTGTTTTCGAAACTGTGGGAGTCGAGGGTGGGTGTTGTTTGTTTGGTTAGACGAGAGGTGTTTGTGGTTTGAGTCTCGGTTCGAGTCCTTTTGTTTTGGTCAAAATGTTTGAGTCCAAGTTTAGAGTCGAGGTTTAAAATACTCCCATCGCAATAACAATATATACCATCGCAACATCAATCATACTCACCATCGCAATATCGAATTTTCCATCGCAATATTTACAAACTCCATCACAATCTCTATACTTACTCCATCGCAATACTCAAAGTATTTTCCATCGGAATGTGTATAAAAATTCGGCAGAGTTTCGACTCACTTGAACCTAAATCCCGTCGCAATCACGATCGCAAAAGGCTATCGCAATCACGTCAGAATAAGGGAATCTGAAACAGTGATCGCAAAGTAGAACCCGAGGGTTATTGCGATCCAAATGTCGAAGTATCGGAATAAGGCAGCTTACTTATCGGAATGGGACAAAAAAATGAAAGCATCGGAATGTTATACCCTTTTTTAGACACAAAACGTTGATAAAAAAAAACAAAACAGAAAAAGATGAAGAAACTTGGATAAAAGGAAAGACAAAACAGAAAAACGTTTTATCAAATAAAAAAAAGTAGAAAGGTAAGTTATATCAAAAATAGATTTAATTGAAAGATGTAATAGAATTTAATTGAAAGATTTTATTGAAATAGTAGAAAGGTAACCAATTTTTTATTAAGAGTAAAAGATTTACTTGAAAGAGTTTTGCCGTAACCTTAAATAAAAAAATTAGACGAAAGAAAGAAAAAAAAATTTTTAAAAGAAAGAAATTTTACCATCAAATCAATAGATAAAACGTGCTAATCCGAAGAATCAACCATGCTCTTGATACCAATTGAAGGATCGTGTTTTACTAAAGATTTAGCAAATATGATTTACCTATTGAGATGGAAGGGAAATGAAAGAACTTAGAGAGAGAAAGAAGAGAGAGAAAGGAGAGGATGAAGAAGAAAAGATGAAATGTGATTGTGTAAAAATGGAAGTGAACCAACAACCCCTCCTAACATGCTAGGAGGGGGTTTATATAGCCCACCCTACATGTGGGCTATATGGGCTATATTGGATCATGAGCCCAATATCATTGGAGTGACCGATCCTTTCTAAATACGTAAAAACGTATTTCCAACAGTATAGTAATAATCGAGTTCCATGTTGAACTTCCGGTATTCATAGTACCAAAAAATAAAAAACATACGAATACAAATTCTGATTTTTTGAAGAATTTTCTATCTCCAGTTCAGAGGTAAACCTGTAGAAACAAACTCACTGAATTAGGGTCTTGATACGTATATGCCTAAACCTATAAAAACATGTCTTTGCTTTAGTTTAATAAACATCCTACATAAACTTACTCTAAATAACAACACAAAACCTAACAGCCATATACATAAATAACACATGATCAATGAATTGGGAAACAGAGATTTAACATGCTAATAAACATTAACTTATGAAAACCTAAAACAAATGGTTGTGATACAAAATTAATTACTTAATGAGGTAAACTCCATGCTGGTTATGTCATTTAATTATATGAATGGATCAATTGTCTTATATCAATCTTAAACATATCAGCTAAGAATACAACTAAATATAGAATAGGTGGTCGGAACAGTCTATCTCCAACAAAGTGATTTTTAAAGCATACGTATTCCCAAAGGAAGTTTTCTACTCTATAAAAGAGGTCTTAAAATGATGTCCAAACAACTCATAAGATTATTACTGTCCAAACAACTAATTTGTTTCTCCGTTAGCAGCAGTACCAACACCCAAAAGGATTTTAGCTTTGAGGCTTCACATCTCAAAACATAAATATGCATTTATCTTAGATAGAATTAACCAAAAGCCTGTCAACTTTGGTTGCAAAAACAAATATAAGATCCTTACCTAAAGTTACTGGAATCTCAAACTAATAGAACCTACTTTTGTCTATATAAAGCAAATAAGCAACCTTGCAGATTAGAGTCTGGTAATTTAAACATACAGAGATAGAAACAACATAAGGAAAATAAGCCAGCTTTCAGAAACTTGATGTAAAAAAATTCTGACAGCAAAGAATGTGAAACTAAGATTGGGGGAGAAGAGAGAAGAGGATGGTAGAAAATACAATCTTCCTACTACAAGTGAAGTGGCTGCTATTGTCATTGGTGATTTAAATGCAGCTTTTATGGTTTCTTACAGGTAAATTGCTTCAATATGGTTATCGTTTTATATTAAATTTATTATCTGTCTTTTATTATTCGTCGTACAAAAACAAATTTGGATTGGAATATCAAGTTTCGTTTCTACAGCGCCTTCTAAATTTTTCCACCATGCCCGCCCAATCTGTGGCTTTAAGAAATGGCTAGCGTCCACCACACTCTATCTGATCTAAGTATAGCATACGCCAAAAAGATGGTGCCCTGAAACCAGAAAGTATCAACGAACCTCTAGGGAGCCA
The DNA here is from genome assembly GCA_025667525.1 of Glebionis coronaria. NCBI lineage: Eukaryota > Viridiplantae > Streptophyta > Magnoliopsida > Asterales > Asteraceae > Glebionis > Glebionis coronaria. Next base: position 267,265 of record JANFOE010002609.1, on the reverse strand, counting down.
GGCGCAATTCCAATCAACACCAACTAATTATCACATTTCTAGTTGATTATTTGATTGTGTGCTAAGTTATCTGTTCTAACAAAGATCTTTGTAGGTTTAGAATCACCTGTAATAAAGCAGAACATGATCAACAAAATAAAACCTTAATCTTACACACCAAAAATAAAGAAAAAGAGAGCAATGCCAAAAACAAAAGATGGTGGCTGTAAACCCTCGATAAACAGAAGTTTTGGTAACCATCCCCAACATATTAGGGGTAATCCACTTCCAAAACATGGTCTAAACACATGAGTATAATTAAATCAGATAAACAAAGATACCTGAAAACAAAATGAGAAGGCTGTGAGGGAATACGGTCAAAAGTTGTATCCAACAAACAAAGAATCAAGCTGTTTTTTTTACGATAAACATTCTGAAAGGGAATGATATTAGGGTTTGAGGGAATATGTTTCTGAGTATACGAATTATTGATATTCTTTGATTAAGAACCTGAACAGATTAAAAGTTATCGAACTTGAGATGGGTTTGTTGATCAAAGATGTAAACATACCGTTTCACGTGGAGTTTCGTTTTTTCTCCATTGGTGTGTATGAGGTGTATTTGATGCAGGAGTGATTCAAGGGTTTTTTTAATTTAAGTTTAAATAATACTATCATATCTATTGGTTTGCTCCAGTGGTTGACTCTCTTTCATGCGATACACAATGTATCGAGTTCGAACCTTACATATGGCAAATTTTAACAAAAATTCCAATTTTCGTGTTTACAAAACAAATGCTAAAAATGGAAAGCGATGGCGTGGATTAAAGAGTGCTTGTGTGGCATTTCCCTCCTGTTATATATAATGTAAAGATATACGTATATATATATACATACATATATATATATATATATATATATATATATATATATATATATATATATATATATATATATATATATATATATATATATATATATATATATATATATATATATATATATATATATATATATATATATATATATATATATATATATATATATATATATATATATATATATATATATATATATATATATATATATATATATATATATATATATGTATATATATATATATATATATATATATATATATATATATATATATATGTATATTAACCAACCAAAATTCGCTTCAGTCATTATGTATTGAACAGAAGCAAAAGCATCCGTAACAGTCGGACGATAGTAAAAGGTCATAGCAAAGCCTGTAGCCACTTGTACTAAAAACAAGTAAGCATAATTCCCCCTAAGCAATAAAATATGTTTACATGAGGAGGAACATATTTACTAGTTATATCATCCGCAATCGCCTGAATCTGGAGACGTTCTTCAAACCAATCATATACTTTATTGAGATATGTGTGATCTCCCCTCCGAGAACTGTATATGAGACTTTCATCTCGTACAGCTCAAGCAAAACACCCAAATACTGGTCGGAACGGATATGTAATAGAAAGAAACTTATTGCTTTCCGATTCAATCTGCTCTGAAGATATGAATAACAAAAAATCTGAAAGTTCTTCTTTGTGGTGATAATACAAAAATATCTAGTTGGCTCAGTTGTCTTTATGTTGATCCTTACGGGCCTCTTGAATCCTCTCTTCCCTATTTCTTTCTTTTTCTTTTATTTGTTGTTGTATATAATTTTTTTATTTTTATTTATTATTGATAGGAATTCTCTTGTTAAGACCCTATGAATCAATTAAAACCCCAGATTCATACTAGAACCACGATGATTCGATAAAAATACTAAGTTAAGCCCAAAGATTCCCTGAGTAAGAATCCGCGGATCATCCCTTATTCCACGAATAGAAAATAACCAAAAATCCGAAGAAAGAGTTGTCTTTGAATCAAAATAAGCATACATTTGAAAGAAGAAACAATTTATATTTCTTTTCTAAATTCTTGGAATCTTTTTGGAGTCCGGCCACGAGGTTTGCTAATCCTTTTGTTTAATATTAGAAATATGAAAAATGAAAATTTTTCATATTTTATTGCTTTGGACTTGTGCTTTTTCGAATTGTATAAAGATTTCATTCCTATAATTACTTATTCGTTGAGAAAATAACCCACGGGAAGGGCTGATTTGCGGATGAGGAATTAGCATACGAACTCGCTTTCATCCTTCCCGTTTGTGTTCGTAGTCCTTTTAAGAGGGGTTGCAACCAAGAAGGTAATTTAATATTTTTAAATCAAATATATTTTTGATTCGATTTAGAAAGTGGGAAACTCGAAATATATATAGGGAAAAGTAATACAAAAAGAACTCTGTTCGATTTTTTAGTCTATCTATAGAGGAGATCATATGAAAAATGTAACCGATTCTTTCCTTTCTTTGGGCCCATGGCCATCCGCCGGGAGTTTCGGGTTTAATACCGATATTTTAGAAACAAATCTAATAAATCTAAGTGTAGTGCTTGGGGTCTTGATCTTTTTTGGAAAGGGAGTGTGTGCGAGTTGTTTATTTCAAGAATAGGCTGGATCCAACCAGATGTACTTTTTCTCTTATAACTAGGAAAGTTATACCTAAGAAAGAAGGGTGCATGATCTCGCGAATTACTTCTGAATAAATCCAGAAATCATATGTAAGAACTATAGCATTTCGTAATTTATTAGAAAATCCACTTTGATTCTCTATCAACCAATAATATGGGCCCATTAACATGGTTAAAGCTAAACTGTTTGAAGTCCAAACGCAGTATGGTACTCTTTCTACCACTATGTTAATATAGAGATGGTTTCAAATAAATAATATTTATCAATAGAGAACACTCATATTGATAAAATGATTTGAACTACTTATTGGGGATTTTATCCCTTTTTTAGCCAATGCTGAATCGATGACCTATTGTATATATATATATATATATATATATATATATATATATATATATATATATATATATATATATATATATACTAGCGTCATAACCCGCCCAACGGGCGGGGTCGTCTCGCAAATATTTTTTAAATACATTTGGGTGGTAGGTTTATTTGTTCATAGCGTGACTCTTCTTTGTTAAAAGAACACTAAAAGAAAACTAATTTTTTTATTATTTTAAAGCTTGTCCCATTCAACAGACGTGTTTTGTCCCATGTAAATTTTTGATTATACAAATATTAGTTAAGTTTGTAACTAAAAGAAGTCTTATTTTTTTATAAACTTTACCACACGTTTTATACCGTTTAAGTTTGTAACTATATTAATAAGGCTTGTAATTTTGACCTTAAGAAATCACGTACTCACAATTTAACATCATTTCAAATCATTAAAACTCTAGTGCTGCGACTAACCTTTCAAAATGGATAACTCTCTTTATTTTAATGTAATCGAGTAGCTTTTTTTCCCTGTCGTGTAATCAGAGTTATGAGCTCGCATGTAGTTTTTTGATTATTTTATTGATATATAAAGTGACTTAATGTGTTTATCTGATGTTATATGTGACGTAGAGGGGTCTGATTCGGGTTGACTCATTTGGGTTCGGGCAAGCAGGGTCGGGTCAAGCACGGACTGAGGACAAAAAAAATCCTACCTAAACCCGAGTCTAGTTAGAACTTGGGTCACTCGGATTCGGGTAAATTCAGGTCGGATTAATTTGGGTCTGGTCAATTTAAGTTCGGGTTCGAGTCAATTTGCAAAACGATTAACCTTAGCCTAAAAGAGTAAAAGATACAGACAACCAAATGTGTAAAGTAGTAGCAACTCATTTTGCAAACAATATCAACAGTTACTTAGCTTTTTGTGAGTGTCTCGTATACTATGAACTAACCTTAAGCTTAAAGATTGTTAAAAAAGGCTTATAATTTAAGTTTGTAAGCTATTGTTAAATTTTAGGACTTTTATGTAATAAACATACAATTTGCCAATTTGGTAGCTATGAGTTTGACTTTTTACCTTCTGACTTTTGTAACTGAAATGACCGATTTCAAACACAGGTGTTGGTTAAAATCTTGTGAATTTATATATTATTAATTCAAAAACTCAAAGAATCCACATTTTATACTCAAAGTCAATATTATACATTTGACCACGAAAAAAATCACATTACCAAATTAAGAGAATTACTATATTTTGCACCGTGGTAAGGTTGTGTATTTTTGGTACGAAAAAATTGTATAAAGCATTCTTGGTTGCCAATTACGTAGGCATATAATAACTCAGTTCATTATAAGTTCCCAACTGAGTTTTTTTAAGATATTTTAATGTTTAGCTAATAAAATATTTTTAAGCTGCTATCCACTGAAGGTTACAATATAAATGTTGTTTTCGTGTTTGTCTTGGATCTCTAACTAAATAGTCAATAACAAAAAAAATTGCTCATATATAATATACCAATTGAAAATATTGATTATGGAGTTGGGAGAATTTGCGGTTTCCTTGCAGTAGGTTTCCCACAACTTAGCATGCCAAACTCTTAAATTACAAAATTACAAACTGGATAAACCATCGTGAACTTATAGTGACCATGTGAAAAAAAATCCACCACATCAGCTCATAAGTAGCGAACAGTAAAATACATGTGATAAGAATTGATCTTTGAGCATAGCAACATTTGCACGATACATGTCACAGAGAATTGAACAACAAGTTTTGAGTAGGCAGGCATGCACGTGAGAGACATCCACTACAATCGAATCATTTTGAGCTTTTTGATCAATCACCATTAGTTGCGCTGCCTGTAAACAACATATGAGAGATTTACAAATCAAATGAATAAATAAAAGGATAGAAAATATGTAAAGTATGCCAATTTGTTAAACTTCAATAGAAGGTTCCCTTTTTACTTTACACAAAATAAAGGAACATTAAGAACAGTTGCATCTAATGAATATGCAAACCGGCTTTCTATTACCAAATATCTGATGAACGTATGTAATTATCTTTACTCAAGGTACAAATGAACCTATGTTATGACAAAAGATTTAGTTCAAGGTACTGATATTCAACTAAATCCTTTTGCATGAGCTTATTACATATCTCTTGGGTGAGTTGGGAAAACTATATCTTTATATAACAAAGGGGAAGTTGTGACCGTGCAGGTGATCAACATAAGTTTTAATCAACCATGGTACCAAAACTTGAGTCATCATTATTACATATATAATGCATATATGCTAATGTAAATATATTTTTCAAAAACTAATCTAAAATGCATACACTCATCATGCTCATTTTCCTACATGGCCTTCAATTTGGTTCTACACTGGAGCTATTTTCACACTTTGGCTCTCTTGAAAAGACCCGTTATCCACAATCCAAAAGATAATATTGTGTTAATATTAATACCTGAGCGATATCGAATTGGGACAGGAGACAAAAACAACTTCATTATCCTTCTCCAGTTCAGGTTCTTCAACCATTTGTTGCTCGAAAGTAGACGCCTTGTATGCACAAACATCAACAACATTATATATTTCGAAAATACAATGAACAATTCTGTGTGAATATAACAAACATGAGCTAAAAGAAATCGATTTGCCAAAAAAAGCTTTACCTCGTCCTAATTTATAATTCCAGATGCTAGCACCCTGTAAATCTCGCATTTATCCAAACTTATTTTCAACTTTTCTGCCCGCACAGAGATTGTATTAGAAATACTCTGATGACCGATATGACCAATATTTAAAATAAACAAAAAAATCTTCTCTAACCTGTTTTTTTTTTGGTAACCTGTTAGTCACTGCTTGTAATGTTTTGCCAGAAAAAAGTGCTGCAAGTCGAGTTTTTGGAAGCTTCACCAAAACTGCGAATTAGCACAAACATCAAGAGCATTATATAACAACCTTCGTCGGTAAAATTAGATTTGATGGGAGTCTTGACTAATCTGCGAACAATGTTAAAACCAAAAGAAAATGTATAAATATAAATAGTACAGTAAGCAATGTGCTTCATTGATCATACAGTTGATAATTAGGCCTAACGTACATCAAGTAACCCTCGATGTCTCGAAGTTAAGAGAAATTGGGAGTGAGGTTTAGAAAAAATCGCATGATCACCAAGTACTGATCTTTTGGGTAATTTAATGCACAACTTTTCAATCTGGAAATTCAGTACCACTTCCAAGAAAATCATTTGGAAGAAGCTCCTGAGATTAACATACATATTATTCTTCATTGAGCATCTGAACCTGTTTCATTCAAACCCACTTGAGTATCATTTGTTCGTGTATGTCTCCGGCACATGGCCGAAGGCACGTCACAGGCGCTGAGGCAACTTCCACGTAGGAAATAGAGTACAGACAAGATCCCCCAAATCTTGGGAGACTCCGTTTTACCCAACAAGGCAGGGCTTTACCCAACGGATCCAGTCATGGTCCGCCGCCTGCTTTTACACTGTACCTGACACTAGGATACTGTTCAATAGGTGCACATCTCAATGACGTGACTATACGTCCAGGTATGACCTAAGCTTTGGGTATAAATACCCCAAGGCATTTACTACACAACAACACACAGTATACAACATTTAATCCTACTTAATAACATATCTCTAGTATTCCGCGCCGGATACCACTCCAGTGATAGTTACTTACTTTCACGCCGGAGCTTGGTCTCGGGTTCACACCTGGGGCGAGTTAACGTGCGTTCTGTTATTGCAGGGTAGGCCCATCCTACAAGCATACCTTACACGAGACCGAAGCTAAGTATCCTAGGACCTTGTTCCTGCGTAAATTTGTTTTAACATTTGGCGCCATCCGTGGGACCCTAAACTCGAATCTCCAATTAGCTAACAATGGCAGGGGTTTCAGGGAGCGGGTCTCCTTTAACCATTTCACCAGAGCGTGACAACACCACCGGTGGAGGAGAGACAGAAACACCTTCCTCTTTGCAACAAAAAATACTCGACAGCGTGAGTGAGCTGCGGAGTTTGGTCGGACGGTATAACACCGTCGGGCAAGAACCTCTCATGCCTATGAAGTTGGTCTTCGACGATGGGACGCGGGATACACAAAGGGAGAGGCCAACAATAACGCAGACTCACAGGTCTACAGACATGTCAGCCGAAGAGCTACAGAAACCGTTCAAGGATGTTGTCTCCTCTCCGTTCACCAGAAAAATCATTCAATTTTCATCAATGAAGCACATCCTACCAGCGACACTGAAGTTGTATACTGGAGCTACACATCCCAATGATCATATCACACGCTTCGCCGGTGCAGCTAACTCGGGAGAGTGGCCTATGCCGGTATGGTGCAGATTTTTCCAGCAGACATTGGACGGGGCAGCTGGAGGATGGTTCAAAAGGTTACCGCCGGGCAGTATAGGACATTGGGACGACCTGAGGGATCATTTCCTAGAAAGGTTTGCCTTGAGGAGAAAGAGCCACAGAAGCCCCATGGAAATCACCAGTATCATAAGGAGGGCTAATGAGTCACTCTTGGTATTTAAAGAAAGGTGGACTGATGAAGCCAGTTATATACAAGGCGTTCAGGAACTCATAAAAATCTCTTCTTTTACTGCCGGGGCTAAGTGTCCAGAGTTGTCTCGGCGTTTCTCCGATGACGAACCAAAGACGGTAGCTGAAATGTTTAGAAGGGTGGATGATTTGCCAAATCCGAAGAGGCTTATAGAAACACAGAGCTACCACAGGGGGAAGGAAGTGATAGAGGAGGAAAGGGCATAAAGGATGACAAGTACTTCTCAGGGAAGAATTTCAACCGCAACAAAAACAAAAATGACTACAGACCAAAACCTGCATACTCACCATATCTTCCACCAACCAACCCGAAGAAGAATCAGTATCAACGGTCTGGTCTAGAGACGTTGACAAAATTTCCCAAGGAAATTTTGGCCACTGAGTTCCAACTTCAGTTACCTCTACCCCCTCCCACAAAGGGCATGGTGCGCCCAGAAAACATGGATAAATACTGTGACTACCATAGGGAAAAGGGTCACCTCACAAATGATTGTCATCAGCTAAGAAAGCAGTTGGAGGTTGCGCTCGAATCCGGAAAGCTAAATCATCTGATCAAAGACTTGAGAGGAAGAGTAAACAAGGGCAATCAAGGAAGAGGAAATGGAGGAGGTGAGTACAAAGGTAAAACAATCAACATGATAAGCAACAAGTACTGTGGTGAGAAAAGAAAAGAAGTATGTCATGTGGAAGTTGATTGGATGAATGTCCCAATATACTTCCCTCCGTTAACCGAAGCCGAGGCCTCGGACGATCCCTTGATATTTGAAGCAGAAGTAGAAGGGTATTGGGTGAAGCGTGTATTCGTCGATGAAGGAGCAGCCATGGAAGTAATGTTTGAGCATTGCTTCATGAATCTGGATCCGGATATAAGACGAAGGTTAACTCCTGATCCTGTCAAGGTCCTAAGTTTCTCGGGAGAAGAAACTCAGCCAATGGGAAAAATTGAATTGGAGGTTACGTTTGGAGCACATGGAATGGAGAGGAATACAATAATGACCTTTTGTGTGATCAAAGCACCATCCCCGTACAACATCATCCTTGGCCGAACCGGGATCAAGAAGTTAAGAGCTGTCCATTAAACGATACACTCTGCAATGAAGTTTCCCACTCCTGGTGGCATTCCACGTTGAAGACCACTGCCAGATCAATCTTTGAATGTAGGGTGATTAAAGATGGTCAAAAAATAGCAAAGGAAAAGGCTACGGCCGTAGGCAAGGAGTTAGACAAATGGGTCGCTTTTGAAAAATTCAATGAACAAGAAAGAGTTGAGGGAGGAATGACGGAACAAGTCATCATCCATCCCGGTTATCCGGAGCAATTGGTAACCATTGGGAGACTCTTCACAAAGAAATATAGGTTACAACTCATAGATCTGCTGAAGAATAGCACAGATGTGTTTGCTTGGGAGCCGTCAGATATGACGGGGGTCCCCAAAAGGATCATCAAACACTCGTTGAATGTGGATCCGTCCAGAACACCGGTGGCCTAAAAGAGGAGAACGTTGGGTGAGGAAAAAAGCCGAGCTGTGCAAAAGGATGTCACGGATCTTCTAAAAGCCGGTATAGTAAGACCAGTCCGATACTCAACGTGGATCTCTAACCCTGTCCTCGTAAAGAAGCCGGATGATGACTGGTGAATGTGTGTAGATTTCAAAAACCTTAATTCAGCTTGTCCCAAGGACTATTATCCACTACCCGACATCGATGTGAAGATTGGCTCGGTTATGGGTTTCAAATTCAAGTGTTTTCTCGATGCATATAAGGGATATCATCAAGTGCTCATGGACAATGAGGACGAGGAAAAGACAGCCTTCTACACAGATGAGGGCACATATTGTTATACCAAAATGCCTTTCGGACTTAAGAATGCTGGAGCCACATACCAACGGTTGGTAGACTCAGCATTTCGGTCACAAATAAGGGCAAATATGGAAGCATACGTTGATGATTTGATGATCAAGAGCAAGACTGAAGAAAAGATGATTGAAGACATCAAGGAAACATTTGATAACCTGAGGAAAATCAACATGAAGCTTAACCCGAAGAAATGTTCTTTTGGAGTCGAAGAAGGAAAGTTCCTGGGATACATGGTGACTTCGGAAGGAATCCGGGTGAATCCTAAGAAGACGAAAGCCATCTCAGAGATGCGGTCGCCTAGGACGTGGAAAGAAATGCAATCCCTCAGTGGAAAGCTGACAGCCTTAAATCGTTTCTTGTCCAGGTCAGCCGAACGTTCGCTTCCGTTCTTTGAAACCCTGAAGAACATAACAAAAGAAAATAAGGAAGAGTACCAGTGGACGGAGCAGGCAGAAAAGGCCTTTCAGGAGTTGAAGAAAGTGATCATGGAACTTCCTTCATTAGCATCTCCATTGAAGAACGAGGTGTTATATGTATACTTAGCGGCATCTAAAGAAGCAGTAAGTGGAGTTCTCCTGGTAGAGAGAGAAGGCGTTCAGAAACCAGTCCGGTACGTAAGCAGGACGTTGCATGACGTCGAGACGAGGTACTCGACATTAGAAAAACTGGCTTTCGCCTTACTCCACCTTTCAAGAAGGATCCGTAGGTACTTCGAAGCACACGACATCCATGTCATAACCGACCAACCACTGAAACAAATATTGGGAAAATCCGAATCGTCCGGAAGGTTGGCGAAGTACTCTGTGGAATTGGCAATGTATGAGATATTCTATGTGTCACGGAATTCAGTCAAGGGCCAAGTGTTGGCAGATTTTATTAATGAAGCACCTCTGGGACAGGAGGGAAAAATGGAGATATATGAAATTGATGAGCAAGTGGAGCCAGAGGTAGCTTGGACGCTATACACTGACGGGACATCCAGCTCAAAAGGGGCCGGAGCCGGTTTGGTGTTGACTAACCCAAAAGAAATGGAGTTCACATATGCTCTAAGATTCAATTTCAATTGCTCTAATAACGAAGCAGAATACGAGGCATTATTGGCTGGGCTTCGGCTAGCAAGGAAAATAGGAGTGAAAGTGTTAGAGGCCAAAGTAGATTCCAAACTTGTAGCTTGCCAGTTAAATGGGGAATTTGTTGCCAGTGATGACAGAATGATGAAGTACTTATCCAAGGCCAAAGAGATCATCACATGCTTTACAAAATTTAACATCACCCATGTGGCCAGAACAAAGAATCAGAAGGCGGATGTGCTCAGCAAGCTTGCATCGGTGGCATTTAACCATCTCACCAAGGAAATCCTAGTGGAAATCCTAGAGTCTCGGTCCATAGACGCTCAGGAAGTAAATGATATAGTGCAAGAGGAGGGGGATAATTAGATGACACCAATTCGGAAGTGCTTAGAAGAGGACGTGTGGCCGCAAGACCCTAACGAAGCCAGGGCAATGAGAATGAAAATAAACCAATATGTCATAGAAGATGGTGTGCTGTTCAAGAAATCCTATTTGTCTCCCATGCTAAGGTGTGTAGGTCCAACTCAAGCCAACTATATCATCAGGGAAGTCCATGAGGGATCATGTGGAATGCACTCCGGTACAAGGTCGGTGGTGGCAAAAATTATGAGACAGGGGTATTATTGGCCCACTATGCATCAAGATACATGGGAAGAAGTCTCAAAGTGCGAAGCATGTCAAATACATGGACCAGTCCCAAGACTCCCAAAGACAAAGCTGACCTCCGTCATGTCACAGTGGCCTTTCTATCAATGGGGAATGGACATCTTAGGACCAATTGAAGGATCCCCAGGAAATGTGAAGTTTGTGATTGTGGCAATCGATTACTTCACGAAGTGGATAGAAGCCAAGCCTCTAGCACGAGTCACCGGGAAGGAGGTGAAAAAGTTTGCTTGGCAGAATATTATGTGTAGGTTCGGACTACCCAGGGTCATTGTGACAGATAATGGAAAGCAACTGGTGGAGGGAACATTAAGAAAATGGTGTGAAAATGGGGAATTAAGCAAATGAACACCGCCGTCGCTCATCCGCAGGCCAATGGGTTGGTCGAAAGAGCCAACAAGTCGCTGATGCATGGACTCAAAGCCCGGCTAGGAAGGAACCTAACAGGATGGGTCGATGAGCTCCCTCATGTGCTATGTGCTCATAGGACGATGCTAAAGACAAGTAATGGTGTAACACCATTCAGCTTAACCTATGGGAGCGAAGCAGTGATTCCGGCCGAGATGGGAGTCTCGTCCGCAAGAACCCTCCTGTTCAACAAAGACAATAATGAGGAAGAGCTTCGGCTAAATCTAGATCTGTTACAGGAGCGGCGAGAGACCGCAACCATTGAGGAAGCAAAGTACAAAAAGAAAGTTGAACAATATTACAACAAAAGAGTGAAACATTGCAACTTCAAAGTAGGTGATTTTGTCTACCGATGAAATGAGGCTAGCAGATTTGAGAAGGTGGGGAAGCTCGGCCCTAATTGGGAAGGCCCTTACAGGGTCAAAGAAGCATACCACAATGGCTCCTACAAGCTCGAGACCATGAACGAACGGGAGGTACCAAGAACCTGGCATGTAATCAATCTCCAGAAATGTTTTATGTAAGAAAGCAATGTAACAAATGGTTGAATGAATGAATGAAATTTTCATGTTGTTTTGGTAACACGATTGTCATTACATTTGCAAATCCTCGGAGTAGCTAACCGAAGGACTGTAAACTTGTAAAACTCTAAGTGTTGGACGCGCCCGAAAGGCAATCCGGAGGACAAATCAAAAGCGGCTACGTGCCGATGTCCTCCCATATATAAATAAACACTCTAAGTGTTGGATGCGCCCGAGAGGCAATCCGGAGGACAAATCAAAAGCGACTAGGTGCCGATGTCCTCCCATATATACAGATTGTAAAAATGAAAAACACTCTAAGTGTTGGATGCGCCCGAAGGGCAATCCGGAGGACAAATCAAAAGCGGCCATGTACCGATGTCCTCCCATGAACAATGATAAACACTCTCAAGTGTCTAAGTGTTTCATAAAAAGGTAAACATTATCATACGACTTAACCTTTCAGTCTGGCATCAAAACATAATATATGAAGATTTGTATAAAACAGAAGGAATACCTGATATATTTCAAAAATAAGAAGTCATGAGTACATGTTTGTTTGCTGCACGATCGAGTTACCAAATACCCAGGATACGAAGGATGTTATGAAAGAAACGAAATAAGGAAATTATTACAAGACTTAAAAGTAATTGTTCAAGTTACAAGCCCATACCGGCATTCCGGAGGCAAAGAAATGATTTAAAGGGCGAATGTATCAACTTCAAAGTCTGTTTTCTTCTCTTCTAGGTGATGGGACGAAGGCTCGGACTGCTCAACATCTTTCTCTGTAATATCAGAAGTTGCACCGGAGGGAACCTCACTTGTCACCAAGGAAGATGATCCACCTTCTGGTTCTAGCTGCAGCAAATCTCCGACGTATAAGGAGTGAGAAGAAGAGATCTTATAAATGAAAGGATAGGAAGTATCAAACAAGGCATCACAAGCAGGAACCCAAGTCTTCAAAGCATCTCTTTTGATATTCTTAACTTTGGACAAGACTTGTTGCACTTGCGCCGGAGTCCTTCCGAGGCCGATGGATTTCATAAAATCTGCAGAAAAGGCTACACTGCATGCTCCACCAAGAGCCTTGCGATACTCACGGCTCCTTATCAACTTCTTAAACAAGCAAGGAATCCCATCTCGAACCAACATCTGTTTGTCATGTTCGGCCTGGCTGAGAAGAACCGTAAGATGTTTGTTATTTGTCTCGGCTGCGGAAAGTTTCCCCGAAACATCTACAAGTTCATGACTCTTCAGAGAAAGTTGGTCAGTAGCCTCAGCCGCGGTCTTCTTGAGAACCTCATTCTCCTCTTCAAGTGCCCGAACACGAAGGTTCAACTCCTCCTCTCTCGTAGCACAGGTAGAATGGGAATCTTTAAGTTTCTGGTGGGAGACCTGCAACCTACTCAACAACTCTTGCCCTTGGGTAAAAGACTCCTTTTCAGCAAAATGGGAATTGGCCATGTCAACATACTCACTATTCAGCTTCTCATAGCGCTTCATCAGCTCTGCTGCAGAAATTGTGCTCTGAGCAACATATCGGCAGCTATAACGAAGGATGTCGTAGTTGGACATCGCTTTCAAGTGTTGGTCATCAGCAGGAGTAGCAAGGTTATACAAGAACTCTTTAGCAGCATAGTTAGAGTTGACCCTAACATCCTCGTTCAACCTCTAGTTCGGAATATGCTTGGGGGGGTCGAACTCTTCCCCTGATATAAACGAAAGAATTAGTGCAAGCACGTGTGAATATGCAAGTAAGGATCAAAAGGCAGAAAAACAGAAGAGAAAGAGGGGGAAACTAACCAGCAAGTTGTGAATCTTGTTCGGCGCGAGGTGAGGAATGATCACTCACTTGAACAATAGAAAGTGATTTTTCCCTTATACCGGAACCACCAGCTGAAGCTTGGGAGTTAGGTTTAGCAACACTTATGGGTTGAGTGGAATGGGTCTTTTGGGAATCTGCTTCGGATTCGGAAGGAACCAGTTGACGACCTTTCCTCTTCACCCTCTTGTTAGAAGTACTACCCTCAGCAACCGAAGGAGCTTTCCTCACTTTTGGGTTCCTTTCTTGCTTCTGCTTAGCCTCCAAGATACGAGACGAAGGCTTCTCAACCAGTTGTTGGACAGGTGTCAGCTTAGGAATTTCCTTACCAACAGGTAAGGGTTCGGTCACACGAGGAATGGGCTTCTCGTTCTCTGCATAAGGCTCACCAATGTCAACCAAGCCTTCGTCAAAGGAAGGAAGATCCAAGAAATCCATGAAGCTCATTTCTGTAAAAAGGGAAAACAAAAGCAAGGCAAGCATAAGCAAGCCCGCGTGAGTAATAAAGAAGCAAGAACAAACAAAAATAAAGTATACCTTTCTTATCAGCGTCTAAAAGTAACCGGCGCAGCTCCGGATGACTATAAGGGAAAGAAAGACCAGCGAGAAAAAGTAGAACTTCGGGAGGAGGACGACATAAAATGGGTTTCTTCCCAAGAGCTTTGGCATGTTCAGCATTGTACGAAGCAGGCATATCATCAGTAACAACAGACTCGCGATGTCTCCAAGGCATAGCAAAAGGTATCGCCCGACGATCTATTATGAAGAACTCGGTTTTCCATTTCTTAAGGCTAGAAGTAGTTTCGATCAAACACTAACCATACTCTCCCTCTCCTCGACTCTCAAAGGAAAACCAATGTCCTTGCTTACTTAGCCTATAGAACACTCTAAACAAAGTTACGGATACAGGAATCTTTGAGCCGAAGCAATGCAACTCAAACATCACCACTCTGTTCATACCTATAGGCACAAGCTGGGAAATATGTACTTTGAAGTACCTAATCACATTTAAAACGAAGGTGGAAAAGGGGATCCGAAGGCCAGAATGGTCGAGGAACTGGCGATAAATCCCAATCTTAGAATCAGGTAAGCGGTCTATGGTCAAATCCGGATCCGGAAGGCAAGGCCTTAAAAGAGAAGGGATGTTATACTTACATATCACCACCTTCAAATCATCCTCGGTCATACCAGATAAGCGTATGTGCATATCACACTTGGGGTCGTGCTTCAACGGCGGAGCCACTCTCGACTGTGCGATTTCTTTCCCAGTCATCCGGAACAGGCAGATGCACAAATATAAAAGATAAGGAAAGAAGAAAAAATTTACCTACGGATGATGAGAAGGAAGAAGAGATGAAGAAATGACAATGGTGGAAACGGTATGAAATGAAAATGAATAACACATATATATAGGGGTCATGGGCGAAGATACCGAGGAAACACTGTTCACTCGCGAATCACGAGGATGAAGATCTGCCGTTGAATTCAAAACAGCTAGACACGTGTCGAATTCCCATCCACCACTGAAGGAAAAGGGAGTCCAAAATAAGAAATAAAGTCGAACCGGTTCAGAAGACGGAACAGTTCAAAAAACCATCCCCAGACAAGGAGCAAGGTTTGTTTTAAGTATCAGTCCATTATAAGAATAATGAACTAATACTTGGGGGGACATGTTCGCGTATGTCTCCGGCACATGGCTGAAGGCACGTTACAGGCGCCGAGGAAACTGCCACGTAGGAAAGAGAGTACAGACAAGATCCCCCAAATCTTGGGGAGACTCCGTTTTACCCAACAAGGCAGGGCTTTACCCAACGGATCCAGTCATGGTCCGCCGCCTGCTTTTATACTGTACCTGACACTAGGGTACTGTTCAATAGGTGCACATCTCAATGACGTGACTATACGTCCAGGTATGCCCTAAGCTTTGGGTATAAATACCCCAAGGCATTTACTACACAACAACACACAGTATACAACATTTACTCCTACTTAATAACATATCTCCGGTATTCCGCGCCGGATACCACTCCAGTGATAGTTACTTACTTTCACGCCGGAGCTTGGTCTCGGGTTCACACCTGGGGCGAGTTAACGTGCATTCAACTACGTTACCGATATATTTAATTTACCAGAAGTAAACTTTTACACTACCTATCAGTTAAAAAATCTTCATGATTTTACCCTTTACCTGAATGTTTCTTTGTAGTGAGGGCATACGGAATACACAGGGGAATCGTGCCCTTCAAAAGTGTACTCTTTATTGGGACCCGTTGCTGCCATACCTATAATCACGAGACACCAAAAGAATGTGTCTGATCATAACAAACATGAAGATTTGTCCAGGAATTAGAAGTCGGACTACATAATCTAAATAACATTTTCTTACCTCATCATAACTAAAAACACCACAAGGTTGATCAGTTATGCCAGCAAAGACGCTTCCTGCAATTTAAATACATAGTTGAAACAAATAAACACTAACTTATGCAGTTAGTTATCAAACTACTACAAAATATATAATAAAGAGAGACAAACCTACAACAAAATGCATTACCTGCACATGCGTTCACCTTGATTATGTATTTTGTTGGTGTACTTAAAGCCACGGTTGCAATTGTATAATTTTTAAGTGTAATTCTTTACTTATGTTCAAATAATTACAATGTCACTTGAAAGGGAGAGGATTTTAAAGTAGAAGAAATCATACTTGTCTTTCTTTTAGTTCATCCGGTGACAGATCTCAACGGCTGGCTCGGTCAATTTGCCTAGACACTGAGCTGAATGCGATAAATAGCCTACTACATAAATTAATATAAATTAAAACTGACTCCTTCACGTTATGTCAAAAGAAAGAGAGGGAGTACCTGCTTCTTGTAAAAGACGCAACTGAATGCGAAAGTGGTGGTGGTGGCTTTTATGTGAGCAATGAGCTGCCTGAACTCACAAGGCCAGTTATAGCTAATCTTATCAGGAATGATAAGATTTGTCGCTCCTGCTTTAATAACCTCACCCAATATCGTGTATAAGAACTCCCTCTCTGATCTGTTTAAAACATCATACAAATCATATATATATAGTTTATGAGGTGTCACGTATATGCAAGTTACTCAATTTTTGAACCATTATTCTCGCCCTAAGTTCATTGGAAAACAAATTGAACAATCATCATAATGTTTGGCTTTACCTAAAAAGACATAATGATACTAAAAAAACGAAAGACGAGAAGTATTTTGTTCCAACTTGATTTACCCGCTTCACATACAGACTATGACTTGATACCTGACCCACTCATTATGTCACTATAAACTAAGAAAGAATGGGGGTCACGATGGGGAAAAGGGTAGGACTGATCAGACCAGAGAAAACCCATTGTCGATTTTTAAAACGACCATTATGACTCCGTTTTGAAATGAACTTTCTTTTATAGAAAACAGAAGCACGTGTATTTAGACTGCTCTAAAGACCGAAGAGAGTTTTTGAGAGTAAAAAGGATTTGCAGGCGCATGCCTGATAATAACGCAACAGTTACTTACCTCTGTTATAAGATTCGTTGTAGGGACAATAGTACTCCGACTTCTTACATCATTCTCAGAATCATAAACAGAGGATAACCACAAAGATAATACGTGATTAAAATTTACTGGCGTTAAACAACATCAACCAAGATGGAGATATAAGATCTGTAGCTTTAAACAATGCTTACTGATTTCAAATAAACTACGTACATGCTTTAAGGTATGGTTTGCTGATCAAGAGCTCAAATTCACGTTAAGGATGATATTCACTTCCAAGTTCCTAAAGCTCCTAAACCACAAAGTATTGGTTTATTACATCAAACATAAAAATTACAACTCTTATGCAATATCCATGCTACATTATAAAACCATTAAAAACCTTTTTCTCTAGTAACATAAACTCTTACTGCTGCTGTTGATGATTGTTTTGCGGTGGATGCATACCAGGCCTAGGAGGACCAAACACACCAGGAGACGGAATCCTAGGAGGAGTGAAGCTACAGCTACAACTACAGCTTCTGCTTCTTTGACATCATCAGCACCTGTGAGGAGTGAAACTGGACGTCCATAAATTGTGTTATGCATACTATTGGTAGCTCAAATTCAGTTATGTAGCATGTTCTAAGCAAAAGAAATTTATGCTTGTGGTTTAGGTTTTGTTTGGGCTACCGGAAACGCTGTGGGTCATAGGGATATGGATGCTATCATGGCCCTCGTACTATCCAGATTGAGCATGTTCCTGTTGTTGCCCATGTTGTGCAGGTTGCCTCTTATGCTACTGATACTTTCATATAGTTAATCATCATTTAATAACCAAGACCATCAGTTGTAGTGTTTGAAAAATGAAGGGTGCTATCTAATGTGTTATATTATGGTCTAGATCTCACTCCTACAGAGAGTATGACAGTAAATAAGAATAATTTTTGAAACAAACTATTTTGGATATTAGCACCCTAAAGATATAAAGGTTGCAAATACAGCACCAACAGTAGCAACCTTGTGTGGGTGAGTTTATTTTAAAATTCTTAACTAATCAAATAAAAATTCTACAAACTTAAAGGGATTTTGCGAAGAGGCAGTTGAAAGTTGAAGTAGATACAATCAGCACCGTGGTTGTGATCTAGCACTTCTTTTCACCTGTAATGAAAACTCCATAAACCAACAAAACCCAAGTGACTGCAATCTGTAACTTCTATCATAATAATAAGAAAGCAACGAGGAAAACGATTCCTCTTTATAAGGATGAGTACCCTGGGATTGCTTTCAAATCTTCCTACAATTTCTACTATAAAATAGCGTAGAAACATCAGAAAGTGTTCCTCTGACACACGTTCTTCATACCAAAGAGGCGCCACAATGTCGGAAGACTTTGTCACAGCTCTGTAGATACATATAGGCTGATGGCAGTCTGCCACAGTTAATAAAAAAGGCGAGTTTAAAATTCCAACTGAATTTGTTGTTAATGACGGTAACATTTCTTTTATCTTGGGTCAAGAACTATATATGGTGTCAGGCCCTTTGCTTGCGTCCCGTTCAAGAGTTCTGTAGCGGTAGTAGGGTTCCATGATTGAAATAAACCTTGCAACATACTATTGCAACTGACGATATCAGGAACTAAACCGTTGTTTGGGATATCTCTAAAAAGATTCATTTCTGTAATGCCTTCTAGTAGCCGAGCTATCTGATTACTCATAAATTTACACATTTTAGACCGCACATATATTTTCTACTTAGTATACTTGTTTAAATAGTTTCTTCATGTTTGAAGTATTCTATATATCCTAAATGCATAGAATCGGTGATACCACAATCAATAATTCTGCCGCAACAAACTGTTTCAGCTGATCCGCGGTAAGTAATGGACTGAGGTTACTAACTTGCAGAGTTATCTTCAGAAATGGTAAACTTACAAAATCAAACTATATCCTACTGCTAAAAATTAGAAAAATATGTATATCACTTATGAATAACCGTAATTTCATACATATTATAGGGTACCTCTAAAAATACATCAAGTATAAAGGATATAAAACTATGCACACTTATTAAACGTACACTTTATGTACATAAAGTATATAGGATGTAAAAATATGTACCGAAGTAAAAAAAGGGTGTACTCCTAAGCTTTCTGTGGATAGTTTTTAGTTTGGTACCTACAAAATAAGATTGTAAGGCAAAAAGCCTTGTGTAGTAGGTAACACAATTCAAGTGAACCAAACACTGATTACAACCACAATAACTAAAGAAAGTGAAAATGAACTAAGTACGCTTAATATACCAAATACCGCCAGTTCAGAAGGATGGCTCGTGTTAACTCTATCACCTAAAGAGCAACTATTAAGTTTACCCAATTTTTCCAAATAACATTTCTTACTTTATTTACTTGTTGTTTGGTTTAGCACTCCACTTAAATATATAAATTGCATCTCGCTCATAAATACCAGATTTGAGAATTTGGGTGTATACACTATAATCTCGCTCATTCATAGTCCTCTTTTGTTTCATATTGAACTTATGTTAGCTTTTAATAACTTGTCAATACATAGTGCATCATTTTCGGGCCAATGAATGTAAGGAACATAAACATATAATAAAACTTACAGAAGTTGATGTTTTCAGCAGCTCCTGAAAGCAAGAAGCTGGAAGTGTGAAGCTTAATTTTAGGGCTAGCTGGTCTCTTGGAGCAGTGGACACAATCGCAGAATACGTCTCCATTGGGATTGTTGGAAATACGTTTTTACGTATAAAGAAAGTCTCGGTCACTCCAACAATATAGTTATAGGCTCGTAGTAATGTTTAAGTTACATTTATGTTAAGCCCGACCCATGAGCATTTTCATGAGCCGGAGGCCCAAGTCCATTAAGGACTTGGGTATGTAAACCTCTTTCCACCATGGAAAGAGGTGTTGGTTGTTTCATTTCTCACTTCAATACACATAGTTTCTTTCATTTCTCTCTCTAAGTTTCTCTTTCTAGAAATACATCAACCCTCTTGAAATACAAAGATTATCATTGTTCTACAATTGGTATCAAGAGCATGGGATGAAATATAGGTTGATATTTGTATTGTTTATGCTTTCTTAAGCATAACGTGTGTTTTTGATTGTTTATTACCAAAACATCAATTTTTTGTGTGTGTTTGTTAGTGTTCTTAAGTCGGATACCTTATTTAATCGTGTCGTAGTGATTTTGGTATCTTGGTTTTGGTTAAAACACAAATCTTTTGGATCAAACGTTCAAAACTTTCTTGTTTTTCATCATTCCGAAATTCTAGCAAGTGTTTCCATCGGAAAGTACAAGTGAGTGTGGCTTGATTGCAATAACCATAAGGTTCTACTTTGTGATCAAAGGATTCCGATACCTTATTTCGACGAGATATTCCGATCGTTCATTGCGATCGCGGATTCCGACGATTTTTAAGGGATTGTGAGACGTTACTCTGTCCAACTTGTTTTAGCCATATTGCGATCTAAACATTTCGACAGGTCAACATTCCGATAGCTCAACATTCCGACAGATCCAATATTCAGATAGAAGGACATTCCCATAGATTGATATTCCGACAGGACATCATTCCGATACTTGCTATCATTCCGATAGAAAGGGTATTCCGACAGAAGCAACATTCCGATACTTGCAATCATTCCGATAGATTTGACATTCTGATAGAAGCAACATTCCGACACTTGACACATTCCGATAGAATTTGTTTTTGGATAAAAGTTGCATAACTTAGAGGATTTTTCTATCTTGCATTAATTTGGTAATTTGGTAAATTTCAAAAACAAACACAACAAAAAGATAACAACATCTTTCATTCAACAATACAAAAACACATAACCTTATTTCATTGTTCGATCATTTTTTATAATCTTTATTCAAGGGATCATAAATGAATTCAAATTCATATATGCTAACAATGACTTCGCTTACCGATATCTCAATCATCTCGGGTACCGACACTCGCCCACCTTTGCTCATCAAAGATTTATTTGAAGCATGGCAAGGTCGCATGAAAACGTACATCATGGGAAAACCCAATGGTCGACTTATGCTTCAATCAATTGAAAAGGTCCATTAGATTGGGGAGAAGTTACCGTCAACAATGTGACAAGGGAAAGGTTGTATCATGAGTTGACCAATGCTAACAAAATCATTGCCGATGTAGATGAAAGGGCCGTTCAGACAATACTTCAAGCCCTTCCACCCGATATCTATAGAATGGTAAGTGAACACACAGTGGCAAAGAATCTTTGGGATCGATTAGCTGTTTTGTTACAAGGGACCTCTCTCAATAAGCAAGAACGAGAGTGTAAATTGTATGACTTGTTTGATCGGTTTACATACATTCCAGGGGAGACTCTTCACGATTACTACTGACGTTTCACTACTTTGATGAATGACATGAATGTGTATAATCTAAGGATTGAACAGTTTCAACTAAACACAAAGTTCTTGAACACGTTACCCCAAGAATGGATTCAATATGTCACCGATGTTAAGATGATTCGTGATTTGCACAAGTCAAATTTAGATCAACTCTATGCTTTCTTACAACAACACGAGAAGCATGTGATCCAAAAACGAATCTCTTAGGGACCTTATCAAGAACCATTGGCATTAATGGCAAACCAACCTACATTGTCATATCACAACTCTCCACTTGCTTTAGGACACCAATCTTCCTATCAACCATTGTATCAAACACCAAGCTTTCCACAGTACTCGATCTTGCCACAACCGCCTACATCTTATCACCAACAATATAAGCAACCAGCAACATCATCACAAGGAGATTCACATCCGTTACCCTATGCTTCACATCAGTATTCACCTTATCAACCTCCAAAAAACCCTGCTAGTACCTATCAACAACTTGAGGATCCTTAACCCCATTACTCACAACAAGTTAGTGTTCCATCAAATCAACTTGTAGCTCAATCAGCACCAGCATTCTATTGTGATGATGAGATCCCTGTCCCTGAGTTTAGACAAGGGGATAGTCTTACTGATATACTTGCTCAAATGTCTGCTTATCTCACTCAAACATTGAACAAACAAGGTTACAGAGGACCAACTACAACTAACAATCAGTTAAGGAACTCTTCTAACTCTCGACAATAGGCTACAATTCAAGATGGCAGAGTCATGGTGCAACCACTTCAGGGGAGACCCAATTCATCTACTGCTGGTGCACGTTCATCTAAAACTGCTGCTACAAGAGGTAATAGCACTGGCAAAACGAAGATGATTATATGCTACAACTACAAAGGGGAAGGGCACATGGCCCGAGAGTGTAAGCAGCCCAAGAGGAAAATGGATAGCACATGGTTTCAGGAGAATATCTACTTGGTGAATGCTCAAGCCCAAGGACGTGAGCTCGATGAAGAAGAGTTGGCATTTCTCGCAGATCCGGGAGTCGCGGACACTGAAGGTCTCACAGCAGCCATCACAAACAATGCCGCATATCAATGTGATGATTTGGATGCATACGACTCTGACTGTGATGATCTCAATACCGCCAAAGCAGCTCTCATGGCAAATCTTTCACTTTATGGAGCTGACACAATTTATGAGGTACCAAATACTGCTATAGATACTAGTATTGTACCTTATCAAGTTGAGCAAGTGTCTGAGTATCCGGAACAGCCTCCGGTGGTTAGTACCTCAATCGATGAGACAAACAATGATAGAAATATCAATGCAAGTCCCCACACTTTGAGTGAACCATAACCGGGAGCTATTACGACTACCAATTCGTCTGCTCAACCTGATTTGGTTATGGTCTCGGCATCTTTGCTTAGCCAAATGAATAATGCGGTCCTTGAAACCCTTAGTGTTTATCAGACTTTATCTGCCGAGCTTGCTTTGCATATGGAAAAGGTTAAAACCTTGGAATTAACTCCAGTGTCCACTACCTTAACCAATCCTGAATTTGACAGGTTAGGCAAGTCCAAATGGATAATCTGCTAGAAATTGAGAGTTTAAGAGCAAATCTTTCGAAAGAACTTAAAGAAAAAGAGTCAGTCATTAATAATTTTCAAAAATTACAAACGGATTTTGAAATTCTCGAGTCTAAAAGAGTTGAAACGGAAATTAAGGCTTCCGAGAGAGTTAAAAAGACTGAAATTTTGCTTTTAAAACAATACTTTGCTTCACATTTAGTACACTTGTTTCATTCTTCTTTTCAAGAGTTCAATCTATCGCGTCTAATAGGCCTACCACCTAACCCGGGGTATGCAAAGCAAGTATTTCACCACAACCCACGACTTTATGATGCAACCAAGTTAGGATTGGTATTAGATCCGATTGTGTTTTAAATGAATCTGAGAGCATGACACCATATGAAGAGAATCGGTTAAAATTACTTCCTACATATCCTGAGTATGACTATGCACAAATGAATGCAAGAATGCAAAAATAGATCTTAGAACTCGTATTAATATGCAAAAGAAATCTATCCAAACATCCGCTTACATGCCTGCTAGAGAATGCCTTAGTATACTTCCTACACTCGTTAACTCGGACGAACCGAAGGAAATTCCTAAGAATCTTCCACCGGTAAGTACGGTAAAGCTCAGATTGGAAGAGATTGAGCGATACCTTACCGAGTTTGACAAGGTCATTCTGGAATGTACGACTTCAACGGCTCAAACCGTTGGAGAATGGGCTTTCGAACACATGAAAACGGTGTTTGAGAAAGAGATCGTTCCGTTTGTAAACTGATAGGTGTGAAAACACCCATCCTTTTACCACTTATTTCTTACTAAAACAAGACCAAAACGCGTGTTTAATATCATTTGTTTGGAATTATGCGTGGTTTTTGTGTTTATTGTGTTTTCAGAGCCAACCGGATGAATATTGAAGAAAACATGGGATTGCACGGGTTTTATCAAGGAAAAAGACTCAAGACGAAGTCTATTGTCCAAGAGATGCAAAAGATTTGAAGTCAATGGGCCTATTTGAAGATTTATCGAAGAAAAGGACCAAAGATGGAAGATTTACATATGTCGAAGGAACTCAAGTCTATTAAACGAAGAAATTAAAAGACGAGTTGAATTTAATCGTCGACAAGAATCAGAATTGAAAATGTCAACTTTTCTGAAAAGACGAGAAGACAAGAAGAGAGGAAGAAAGCCCACTTCACCAACCAACCACTAGCCTATATAAGGACAAACCCCTCACACATTTGGAACTAGTTTTTCATTTCCCAGTTTCTTCTTTTCTTTCGTAGGAAGCCAACACCACTAAGGTGTTGGTGATTTTTCATTTTGTTGAATCCTTCATCTTGTAAGCTTTTAATCTTTTTCCTTTGATTGTTTAAACCTTAATCATCAATATAATCTTTCCATTTCATCTTGTTCATCTTGTTCTTTGATTCAAAGTTTTAAAGTTCTTGTTTGGTTGATTTTGATCTTCAAAAGAAATGGGTTTTGTGTTTTTATTGTTGGGATTTGATGTTTATGGTTAGTAGATGATTTGTGATTAGTTTTGCTTAAGATTTGGTTAGAAACTTGGTCGATTTTTGATAAAATCGTTTTCCCCTGTTTTTGGTATCTGTTTACTGTTCTTCGTCCAGGTATTCCGAATCAAGCACGGATCAATGTCCTTTATCCGGAATATATTTTTATTCCGAGTAAGCCCATCATTCCGAATAGTTGTTTCTTCCGAATAAGCTTTTTATTCCTCATAGCACATTTATTCCGAATAGGATCATTATTCCGAATAGGATCATTATTCCGAGTAGCCTTATATTCCGAGTAGCCATATATT
This sequence comes from Glebionis coronaria, assembly GCA_025667525.1. Lineage (NCBI taxonomy): Eukaryota > Viridiplantae > Streptophyta > Magnoliopsida > Asterales > Asteraceae > Glebionis > Glebionis coronaria. The sequence continues at coordinate 242,195 of JANFOE010002609.1, read as the reverse complement.
CCGGATAGCCATATATTCCGAGTAGCATATTATTCCGGATAGCAATATATTCCGGATAGAACCTTTTATTCCGAGTAGCCATATATTCCAGATAGAACCTTTTATTCCGAGTAGCATATTATTCCGGATGGAAATTTATTCCGAATAGCACCATTTATTCAGCATGATCATTATTCCGAATAGTGCATTTCTTCAGTAAGGTTATTTTACTGTTTAATCATTTAATTGTTTAATTTAAATTCAAGTTTGATTTCATTAACTGTTTTTGGTTTTAAACTTTATTTACTTCATTCACCTTTTTAGTAGAATAGAAAACCAAACCCCCTATTTGTCACCAAGAACAATCATTCCACTTTGAGCTGTGATCAATTCGAGAAGATTTCGAGAATTAAATACTGAACCCCCAACAAAAGCCTTGTATCAAATGGCGCCTCTGCCGGCTCTTCTCGTTAAGATTAACAGTTTTTTGTAAGAACTTGGATTTTGGGATCCGTTCACCGGGAACGTTACTTTTTCATAAAAAAATTTTCAAAAACCCTAAAAAATATAAAATTTTCAAAAATACAAAAAAAATTAAAAAACCATAAAAACCAAAAATATTTATTGTTTGCCTTGTTAGTTCTTTTGCAGGTGCATGCGTACACGATCAACGTCTTATCAAGAGCCCGAGCCTCTCGAAGACTTAGACATGGCCGGTGTACAAAACAACAACAATAACCCACCTCAAAACAATAACAATCCACCTCTCAACAACAATAATAACAACAACAATGAACCTTTCCCGGACAATCGCCCTATGATTGAACTGTTACAAGCCCATGTGGAAGGCAACAATGATCCAATTGTCATACCCGCGATTGCAGCCAACAACTTTGAGCTCAAATCCGGCTTTATCCAGATGGTCTCTGCTCAACCATTCTTGGGGCGTACCATTGATGATCCACATGACCACATCAAGAGGTTCCTGCAACTCACGAATACGGTCAAATTCAATGGTGTTCCACAAGAGGTAATCCGTTTACAACTTTTTCCTTTCTCCCTAGAGGGACAAGCCCGACATTGGCTTGCAAAGGAACCGCCACGAAGTAATCTGACGTGGACGGATTTGGAGACCAAGTTTATAAACTACTTTTTCCCACCCTCTCGTACTACCGCTTTGCGGAATGAAATCATTAATTTTGAACAAAAGTACGATGAGTCTTTTAGTGAATCTTGGGACCGTTTTAAAGACCTTTTAAGAAAGTGCCACAACATGGTTTTACCAAAGTGCACCAAATTAATACTTTTTATAATAGTTTAAGCATGAATGACCAAGATTCACTAAACAGTGCCTCGGGGGGTAATATTTTGGTTAAGACTTCTAATGCCGTGAAATTGTATATAATGCAGTTCGTTTTTCTCAGTTCTTGCTAATTGAAAGTCCAACCAATATCGGGTTTTTAACTGTTTTTGGTTGTTAATCTTTTTTGGATATTCTATTTGCTAATTCAACAAAGCCTTGTAAAAACTGAAAAATATTACCTACTTATATGTAAAACATAGTGCACTTACCAAATTTTTATTCAAGTAATATTCAAGATGTAAACTTTAAAACTAAAAGGACTGAAAATGTAAATTCTAGGAAATATAAATGCTTGAAATGAAAATTCTAACAAGTCTAGGGACTGAAAATGTAAATCAGCAAACTAAAAGGATCAAAAATGTGAAACTTGTAACAAACTAACCAAAATGTAACCAATTACCAAACTTACTAACTGATTTTAAACTAACTCAAAACTAAAAGGACTTCTTTGTGAAAACCCTAAAAAGATTGAAGATTAGCCAGTATTTAAAACTGCTTGAAACAAGGAGGACTAAAATGCAATTATTAAAACTTGTTAAGCAAAAACGGGTTTAGAAAACAAATAAGCTCGTGTGAGCTTATTACTGGACCAAAATCAATGAGACCAATTGCAAAACACTCTAAATTCAAAATAAGCAAGACCTCTAACAGGATTTTGACTGAAAGTGCAAAATAAGCAAATAAGCACTTCAAGATAAGCCCAAAATAAGCTATAGAACAAACCAGACAAGCACAACTTGATTTTCTTACCAAAACTGATTAAGCAACTCAAATGATGAACGGGAAATCAAATTAGAACAAATTTCATCAAGTAATAAGCTGGGAATTTGAATTAAGCTAAAATGTGCTTATCGTTGACCAGGCGTTGACCAAACTTTTTTGACAAAAAGCTGAAACTTTCAAAAATCATGTAATTCCATATTCTAAGTGGTTTTGTGAAAGAAATTGACTTAGTTAATGAAGAGAATCAAGAGATCTAAAAATTCAGTTTCAACTTACAGAAACATGGCTTATCTCAGCTTTTCATGATTTTGCTTATTTCTCTTTGCTGAATGAAAACTGTGTAAAAAGCTTTTGGAATCTGAAACTTTATATATTGAGCTACAAATGAGAGCTGGTTTGACAAGATTTCATCAAGAAACCAGTAATTGCTAGCTAAATGAAATTGAGAACTTTTTGAAAGCTAAACTGCATGAAAATCAACCCACACCTTTTATAGCCAATTGCCTTTTTGACCAGTTATTTGACCTGAAACTTACTCAAAACACTTTGTAAAGACCTTATGACTGAATTTGAACACTAACTTGCAAAAACCAGTACTTGAAATTCATTAACCAACTAGTACCAAACACTCCTTATCTGAGATTAATGAGAATTTTCAAAGACTTTTAAAAAGCTGGTTTAAACTGAATCAAATCCTTTATCAAACCAAACTAAAGACTCAAAATGAGATAGTTTTAAACTGCAAGCAAGCACTAAGAACCACAATTACTCTATTAAAGTGCAAGTACTAAAATCTGACTCCAATAAGCTAATACTAACACACAATCCAAAATCTATAAGCAGAAAAACAAGATTAAGCTACAATTAAGTAAACAATCAATCAATCAGTCAACTAAACAACTTTGATCAGGTAAACAACAAGATTACACTAGGAAATGTAGCATGCAATTGACTTATTCAGGTGAACCAAAATCAGCAACTTTAAAACCTTTTGTAGTATCCATTGGGAAGAAGAGGAGTGCTGAACTCTCTTATCCTAGTGATAACCACCACCTTATCACTAGATCATCTAATCAACTATCATCAACAGCTACAAATCAACAGAAATGATCATCAAGGCATGGATTCTTCAAAACTGCTAAGCTTGAACTGAAATCACTATAACAGCTACAAAACTTCTTCAAAGTCAGTTATGATCATTCAATGATCATAACAAACTCAATTCAGCAACTCAATGATCAAGTAGTAGCAGGGAATGAACAGTAGAGTGAATGTAAAATTTGGCGGGAAAAGGAGAATTCAAATTTCATTCATGGAAAGTTGTTACAAAGTTGTTGAGATGAAGCTAACTAACTAACTAACTCAAGAGTGTGTCAAACTCTTGAGTTATTTAGCTAAAAAGGAAGAAAGATGAAAGGAAAATGTAAAGTGTGTGTTTTTACAAAATTAAACTAACTGTTACAAATGAGGACTAGCAGGCTATTTATAGACATGAAGAGGAAGTTTGTTGGGGATGATGACGTGTTGAGACCAATCCCAGGTCTCCACGTGGCATGATTCTGCAAAACCGCTCTTCAAAGTATGAACACAAATTGGGGCTTTCTTCTAGAGTTGATTTCTTGTTAATTGGTTGTTACCATTGTGTTCGTCTCTCCAAAATAGGCACTTTTGATGTTTACAACTTTTCATGATTTCGCCTCTAGCTAAAAAACGATCCTGGAAATATTTTGGTAGCTTGAAGATGATACGTGGCACATTCTGAGTGGTCAAAGCGAAGTCACACGGATCAAACTATAGAGATTTTGTTATTTAATTGTGGCGGCTGAGTGGGATTTAAATGCATGTGAGTTGGCAATCCGTGTGCACTTCATGCTTGCTTCTCATTGGCTGGAATTTGTTGCACATGGATTGATCTTGAACTAGTTTCCAAAATAGGCAGATTTAGCCCCTCTACTTTGGCAGATTATGCTTTAAGGCTTGTAACTTCATTTCTTTGACACTTTTAGTCCTCCAAACTTCATCTTTGAGCAGAATTGGTCCTTTGACTTTGTTGACTTGATAGTTGACCAATTTTGACTTTGATCTTGACTTTGTTCAATATTTACACTTTAGTCCTTCAACTTTGGCAGTTTGTCAAGATAGGTCCTTGTACTTCAAAGTCTTGTCACTTTTGATCCTTCTTTGTCTTTTTCATCCATTTAAGCTTGATTTTCCCTTGTTTGCTTGAAAATGTATCCTTTTACCTACACAAGTGTACACAAACACAAACATACCACATAATACTGTTTTTGCAAGATAAATTGGTATTTTGCTTCATGTTTTAGGGTTATTTGTTGATAAAAGGATATGAGTTTAAGCTCATATCAAATCCCCTACACTTAAACATTGTCATGTCCTCATGCAATTATATATATTTAAGCTCAAATTTACATTCTCCTCATAATTAATTCACCTTGGCCATATGAGATGCATATACACTACGCTAAACTACATGATGCATGATTTTGACTTTTAATAATGCAATGAACAAAATACAATTTTATCTATATCTTTTTGATTTTTCTTGAAATGGTTTTGATGGAAATAACTCATAAAGAATTCAATGGCTTAGATTAGGGCTTGGGTACCATGGACATTTATCACCCTCAAGTTTCACTTTCCCCATACCAAGCTTAAAAATGGGATCATTGCATTCACAAGTAAAAAGTGCATCAACTTATTCATGACAATTAAATGTGGAACCGGTTATTATTGGAGCAAATTGCTTGTGGGCAAATTTGTCATTTATTCAAGTGTGAAGTATAAGAAGTGTAAAATCCAAAAATAAGGAAGCACGGTTTTAATCCTAAGTAATCCTCTCATCCATTACTTGAAGAACCGCTCACAATTAATACAAGTCCGTTTCAAGAATAATAAGTCATTCGCCTTATGTGTAAAATCCTCATGTCATGCTTTCATAAGTAGCTACACACTCGCTAATGAAAGAAAAATAAAACTCACGCAATAATTTACATCCGCCATCTTTTTGAGACTTTGGATCTTCAACCCCGCAACCCGTCAAGGTAATATTGGATTAGAGCAATCTATTGAATCCCCGCAACCCGTCAAGGTAATATTGGATTGGAGCAATCTATTAAATCCCCGCAACCCGTCAAGGTAATATTGGAACTCAATAGTCACTATAATTAACACCACACTGCCCCTCTTGGGAGTCTTGTATATATATATTTTTTTCTTTTCTTTTTTTTTCTTTTTTTCTAGCCACTCATTTTTTTTCATAAGCCGCTCTTATTTTTCTTTATTCCTCACAAAGAAAGTTCAAAATAATAAAAGGAAAAACACCCGCTAAATATTGAGCATGACATAAGTCTAGTACACATAAAACGTTCTAACTTAGAATCTTAAGACGTACTCATACCAACCATGAATGATTAGACAAAAATGCATAAGAGATTACAAACCAATTAAAACCGTTCTTGATTATTTATTAACAATTATATACATGCGAAGAAAATAGAGGTTAAGAAGAGAAGGGTTTAGCCACAAGTAATTATCATGAAGTTTATCTAGCCCTTTTATACTTGATTCAACTCTATCATTTCCCATTCTCCACAAATTTAAAATCTCAAATAATGAAATTGGTGGATGCTTAGCCTAATAGACCAATGAAGGACTACATGGTTAAGAATACTAGCTAGAGAATGCTAAGATAAGCAAACTCGGGTTGAGTCAAAATATCCATGGCGGGCCTAATATGTCAAAGAAGTCTAAATTTGTTAAAACCATGTTTTTATTATATTTTTTTTCTTTTTATATATTTTTGATGAAAATCAAAAGAAGAAATATATGCAATGCAAATGTGTTATGCAAAATGATTGATGCAAAAATTATGAATGCATATTTTTGTTGTCCAAAGTAGATCAAAAATTTGAAAAATGTTGAAAAATCAATTTTCCATGTTATCATGCAAGACAATGACAAGTTCTAGGTAAGGTCACTTCGATAGAAGACCCCCCTACACTTAAGCTAAACATTGTCCTCAATGTTTAAGAGCATGGAAGTATAAAAACTTCCCCTACACTTATGACAATGAATAGACTTTGCTTAACCCAAGTTAAGGAAAGGACAACTATTAGTGAAATCATGTTTAAGCACAAGGTGTCAATGAAAAATCACTATAGTAACGAAGTGAACCGGATACAAGGGCCTCCTCCATAAGCTCCAAGGCATGAGATGAGTGAGCAACCCTACAAACAATCATGAAGACAAAAGAAGGTCTCCCCTACACTTATCTCCAAGTCTATACCTTTATTTCTAACCTACAACACTTTAAACCTAGTTATACGATGCTTGAGTTAATGAGTCTCTAGCTCGACTCGTCCCTTAATGAATTAATTCATAGGGAAAATGGGGATCTCTTGGACCATTTCAACGGAAATGTCCTCCCCAAAGTAATGCTTAACACGGTGACCATTCACTTTAAAATTTTGACCATCGGGTTGTGATAACTCAAGAGTTCCATATGGAAACACTTGAGCAATAGTGAATGGACCGGACCATCTCGACTTAAGCTTGCCCGCAAAAAGTTTCAATCTTGAGTTAAAGAGGAGAACCGGCTCTCCAACTTTGAACTCACGATTCTTGATCTTAGCATCATGCAATTTCTTAGTCTTTTCCTTGTAAAGCAAAGAATTTTCATAGGCATTGGCTCTCAATTCATCCATTTCATTGAGTTGATCTTTCCTATGTGAACTGGCTTAGTTTAAATCAAAGTTAGCCCACTTGAGAGCCCAAGATTCCTTGTGCTCTAACTCGAATGGGAGGTGGCACGCTTTTCCATAGACAAGCCTATAAGGCGTACAACCAATTGGTGTTTTAAAAGCCGTCCTAAACGCCCACAAAGCATCATCAAGCTTATCCGACCAAGAAGCTCGATGCTCTCCCACCGTTCTCTCTAAAATTCTCTTTAAACCACGATTTGTGACCTCGGTTTGACCATTTGTTTGAGGGTGATACGCGGTAGAAAGTCTATGATTCACTCCATATTTCTTCATAACTCTCGTGAATTGATCATTACAAAAGTGCGTACCACGATCACTTATGATGGCCCGAGGTACACCAAATCTAGCAAACAATTGTTTCAAAAACTTCACAACAACTCTAGCATCATTGGTAGGTAAGGCTTTAGCCTCCACCCATTTGGACACATAATCCACCGCCACAAGTATATACTTGTTTCCCTTAGAAGATGGAAAAGGTCCCATGAAGTCTATGCCCCATACATCAAAAATCTCACACTCTTGAATAAAATTTTGTGGCATCTCATCACGTTGTGTAATTTTTCCTTGTCTTTGACACACATCACAAAATTTCACCATTTCATGGGCATCTTTGTAAATGGAAGGCCAATAGTAACCCGAATCAAAGACTTTCTTGGCGGTATAGTTAGGCCCAAAATGTCCACCCGTAGGTCCTTTATGACACACTTCTAAGATCTTAAATGCCTCGGGCCCATCTACACACCGTCTAATGATTTGATCCGCACATTGCCTAAAAAGATATGGATCATCCCAAAAGTAATACTTAACTTCCTTAAGAAACTTCTTCTTTTGTTGATAAGTAAGACCCTCAATAAGCACATTGCCCACAAGATAGTTTGCGATATCCGTAAACCAAGGAGTGGCATCCTCTTGGGAAGAGATAGACATGAGCTCCTCTAATGGAAAGGATTCATTGATTTCTTGGTGTGGTAAATCTCCTTGAAAAAGATGCTCAAGTCTACTTAAGTGATCTGCCGCTAAATTCTCGGCCCCTTTCTTATCACGAATTTCTATCTTAAACTCTTGAAGCAACAAAACCCATCTCAAAAGCCTAGGCTTAGCATCTTGTTTTGTCATAAGATACTTGAGAGCGGAATGGTCCGTATACACTATGGTTTTGGAAAGCACAAGATATGGTCTAAACTTCTCAAAAGCATATACTATAGCAAGCAACTCTTTTTCCGTGGTAGTGTAATGAAGTTGTGCACTGGTCATGGTTTTACTCGCATAGTGTATAGGTCGAAAATGCTTATTAACTCGTTGTCCTAAGACGGCCCCCACCGCATAATCACTAGCGTCACACATAAGCTCAAAAGGTAATTCCCAATTTGGAGAAACCAAAACGGGAGCCTTAGTCAATTTTTCCTTAAGTGTCTCAAAAGAGTCCAAACAATCTTGGTTAAAAATGAAAGGAGCCTCTTTCTCCAAGAGGTGGGTCATCGGTCTAGCTATCTTAGAAAAATCTTGTATAAAGCGCCTATAAAATCCCGCATGACCTAAGAAACTCCTCACACCTTTAACCGAGGTGGGTGGGGGAAGCTTAGCAATCACATCAATTTTAGCTCGATCAACTTCTAATCCCTTGTTGGATATCTTGTGTCCTAAAACAATCCCCTCTTTTACCATAAAGTGACATTTCTCCCAATTAAGCACCAAACGTGTTTCCTCACAACGCTTAAGCATTCTTTCAAGATTGGTGAGACATGAGCTATATGAATTCCCAAAGACGGAAAAGTCATCCATAAAAACCTCCATGGTTTGCTCTGTCATGTCATGGAAAATCGCCATCATGCACCTTTGAAACATCCCCGGTGCATTACATAAGCCAAAAGGCATCCTCTTGTAAGCAAATGTACCGTATGGACAAGTGAATGTGGTCTTTTCTTGATCCTTAGGGTCAATAGGTATTTGGAAATAACCCGAAAAGCCATCAAGAAAACAATAGTACTCATTTCCCGCTAAGCGTTCAAGCATTTGATCCATAAAGGGAAGCGGGAAATGGTCTTTCCTAGTTGCCTCATTGAGTTTTCTATAATCAATGCAAACTCTCCAACCGGTCACAAGTCTCGTGGGAATAAGCTCATTGTTCTCATTAGGAACCACGGTGATTCCACCCTTCTTTGGAACACAATGAACCGGGCTAACCCATGGAGAGTCGGAAATGGGGTAAATCATCCCCACATCTAAGAGTTTAATCACTTCCTTCTTAATAACCTCATGGATATTTGGGTTAACTCTCCTTTGGTTTTGAATGGCGGGTTTACAGTCATCCTCCATAAGGATTTTGTGTGTACAAAAATGTGGATCAATTCCCCTTATGTTGGATATTTTCCATGCTAAAGCTTTCTTATGTTTCTTAAGAACTTCAATAAGTTGATCCTTCTCATCCTCTTTCAACTCTTTAGCAATGATCACCGGTAATTGGTCTTTGCCCTCTAAGAAAGCATACTCTAAGTGGGATGGGAGGTCCTTAAGTTCAATAGGAGGTGGACTCTCTATGGAAGGTTTTACTATGGAAGGTTCCTCAATGGTAATCTCTTGTGGAATAGGAGAAGGAATAGGATCCTCATTGAGCAACTTTTGGATTGTAAGAATATCTTCTTCCCAATTAATGGGAGAATCATCATCACCAAGAAAGTTTGACTCAAATTCCTCCAAGAGAAAATCACTCTCTCCAAAAGGTGTTAAAGAGGGAGCAATTGAGGCCACGGTTTCAACATGGGGCATCTCATCACTAGTACTCTTACAAGCATCATGAAAGTGTTCATTACACACTTCATCTAGCACATCAACAATGTTAATAGTCTCACAAGGTCTAGACTCCTTAACCTCTTTCCTATCACAAACTTTCCCTAGCTTAAACACCACTCTCTCATCTTCTACTCTCATAATTAATTCTCCTTCCGCCACATCTATCAAGGTACGACCCGTTCTCAAAAACGGTCTACCAACAATCAAAGGCACTCTAGGATCCATGTCATAATCAACCACTACAAAGTCAGCCGGAAAGGTAAACTTATCCACACCTACAAACACATCTTCCGCTATACCTACGGGGTGAGCTATGGTTCGGTTGGCTAGTTCAAGAGTCATCCTAGTGGGAGTGAGCTCGGGAAGAGATAGTTGTTTCCAAACCGATAAAGGCATGAGGTTTATGCTTGCCCCTAGATCCGCCAAAGCCATGCAATTATCAACACCGAGAAAATTACAAGGTATCAAAAAACGCCCCGGATCTCCAAGTTTTGTTGGTAAGGTTTTAAGTAACACCGCGGAACAATTTTCATTAAGGGATGTGTTGGGCAAATCAACCAATTTTTCTTTGTTTGAGAGCAAATCCTTGAACATCTTAGCAAACTTTGGCATATAAGCAAGAGCTTCCGCAAAGGATATATTGATGTTAAGTTGCTTGAACATCCTTACGAAATTGGAGACTTGGATGTCATCCTTGTTCTTTAACTTGTCCTTTTTCAACCTTGAAGGATATGGAAGAGTAGGTTTTGGTGTAGGTGGAATAGGTGTTGTAGTGGAAGATTTTTTCTTTGTTAGCTTCTTCATTGGGAAGTGTGGAAGATAAAGGAGAAGTATGAATAGGTTGAGAAGGTGTGTTTGAGTGAATAGGAGCATTTTGAGGAGGTGAAGTAGAAGTAGAAGGATTGTCACAAGTAGGAGCACAAGTGGGTTGAACAATAGTAGGTTTAGGAGGTGAAGGATCCTTTGTTGTTGTTCCACTCCTTGTTGTGATGGCATTGACATTGGCCCTAGGATTTGTTTGTGTGTTGGAAGGTAAAGCCCCTTGTGGTCTTTGATTTAATGCCATTAAAACCTTATTCATTTGGTCATTCATTTTCTTCTCCATAGCTTGAAACTTCCTTTCATTCTCTTGATTCATTTTTTTGCAAGAAATCCATTGTGTGATAATCTTGTGGCACATAACCTTGAAAACCTTGAGGTTGGAAAGGTAAAGGTTGGGCATTAAATCCTTGATTTGGTGGATAAAAGGTATTTGCTTGAGGTTGAAATTGATTGGGTGCCTTGTAGTTATTTCCTTGGTAAGGTGGTCTTTGCCCTTGATTCCTTGGTAAAATTTGAGGTGGATTATGTTGAATTTAGGTGGGTGGTTGGGGTGGGAATCCGGGTGGAGTAAGGTAATTTTGGGATTTGTAAGAAAGGTTATTTGGATTGATATTAGGCTTGAAGTGTTCACGATGTTCCTCTTGGTAAGCATAGCATTCTCCTTGATACACTTGCACCTTATCACATTGTTCATAAGAATGGGGACCTCCACAAGTAACACAAGAAAGGGCAATGGCATTCACATTATTTGAAGAACTGTTCAATGACATGGTCTTAAAAGCTTGAAGTACTTCTTGGTGTCCTTGTTTGACTTGTTGAAGAATCTCTTGTTGAAATTTGAGGAGTTGGTTGTCACAAGGATTTTGAGAATTGTTTTGGATAACATGAACCCTTTCTTAATATTGATTGTTTGTTTGAACCATCGCTTTAGTCTCAATGATGTCCAAAGCCTCTTGGTAGGTTTTAAGAAGAATATTCCCTCCCGCGGAAGCATTGAGTGAATCTTGGTGGTGAGATTTAAGGCCATTATAGAAGATATTGATTTGGTGAACATCATCCAATCCATGATTAGGGCATCTCCTCAATAACTCACTATACTCTTCCCAAGCATCACTAAAAGATTGACTAGGTTTTTGTTGAAAGCCTATAATTAAAGTCCTCAAAGCCATAGTCTTATGTGGAGGAAAGAACTTGTTCAAAAACTTAGTGGTGAAACCATCCCATGTCCAACCAATATCGGGTTTTTAACTGTTTTTGGTTGTTAATCTTTTTTGGATATTCTATTTGCTAATTCAACAAAGCCTTGTAAAAACTGAAAAATATTACCTACTTATATGTAAAACATAGTGCACTTACCAAATTTTTATTCAAGTAATATTCAAGATGTAAACTTTAAAACTAAAAGGACTGAAAATGTAAATTCTAGGAAATATAAATGCTTGAAATGAAAATTCTAACAAGTCTAGGGACTGAAATTGTAAATCAGCAAACTAAAAGGATCAAAAATGTGAAACTTGTAACAAACTAACCAAAATGTAACCAATTACCAAACTTACTAACTGATTTTAAACTAACTCAAAACTAAAAGGACTTCTTTGTGAAAACCCTAAAAAGATTGAAGATTAGCCAGTATTTAAAACTGCTTGAAACAAGGAGGACTAAAATGCAATTATTAAAACTTGTTAAGCAAAAACGGGTTTAGAAAACAAATAAGCTCGTGTGAGCTTATTACTGGACCAAAATCAATGAGACCAATTGCAAAACACTCTAAATTCAAAATAAGCAAGACCTCTAACAGGATTTTGACTGAAAGTGCAAAATAAGCAAATAAACACTTCAAGATAAGCCCAAAATAAGCTAAAGAACAAACCAGACAAGCACAACTTGATTTTCTTACCAAAACTGATTAAGCAACTCAAATGATGAACGGGAAATCAAATTAGAACAAATTTCATCAAGTAATAAGCTGGGAATTTGAATTAAGCTAAAATGTGCTTATCGTTGACCAGGCGTTGACCAAACTTTTTTGACAAAAAGCTGAAACTTTCAAAAATCATGTAATTCCATATTCTAAGTGGTTTTGTGAAAGAAATTGACTTAGTTAATGAAGAGAATCAAGAGATCTAAAAATTTAGTTTCAAGTTACAGAAACATGGCTTATCTCAGCTTTTCATGATTTTGCTTATTTCTCTTTGCTGAATGAAAACTGTGTAAAAAGCTTTTGGAATCTGAAACTTTATATATTGAGCTACAAATGAGAGCTGGTTTGACAAGATTTCATCAAGAAACCAGTAATTTCTAGCTAAATGAAATTGAGAAATTTTTGAAAGCTAAACTGCATGAAAATCAACCCACACCTTTTATAGCCAATTGCCTTTTTGACCAGTTATTTGACCTGAAACTTACTCAAAACACTTTGTAAAGACCTTATGACTGAATTTGAACACTAACTTGCAAAAACCAGTACTTGAAATTCATTAACCAACTAGTACCAAACACTCCTTATCTGAGATTAATGAGAATTTTCAAAGAATTTTAAAAAGCTGGTTTAAACTGAATCAAATCCTTTATCAAACCAAACTAAAGACTCAAAATGAGATAGTTTTAAACTGCAAGCAAGCACTAAGAACAACAATTACTCTATTAAAGTGCAAGTACTAAAATCTGACTGCAATAAGCTAATACTAACACACAATCCAAAATCTATAAGCAGAAAAACAAGATTAAGCTACAATTAAGTAAACAATCAATCAATCAGTCAACTAAACAACTTTGATCAGGCAAACAACAAGATTACACTAGGAAATGTAGCATGGAATTGACTTATTCAGGTGAACCAAAATCAGCAACTTTAAAACCTTTTGTAGTATCCATTGGGAAGAAGAGGAGTGCTGAACTCTCTTATCCTAGTGATAACCACCACCTTATCACTAGATCATCTAATCAACTATCATCAACAGCTACAAATCAACAGAAATGATCATCAAGGCATGGATTCTTCAAAACTGCTAAGCTTGAACTGAAATCACTATAACAGCTACAAAACTTCTTCAAAGTCAGTTATGATCATTCAATGATCATAACAAACTCAATTCAGCAACTCAATGATCAAGTAGTAGCAGGGAACGAACAGTAGAGTGAATGTAAAATTTGGCGGGAAAAGGAGAATTCAAATTTCATTCATGGAAAGTTGTTACAAAGTTGTTGAGATGAAGCTAACTAACTAACTAACTCAAGAGTGTGTCAAACTCTTGAGTTATTTAGCTAAAAAGGAAGAAAGATGAAAGGAAAATGTAAAGTGTGTGTTTTTACAAAATTAAACTAACTGTTACAAATGAGGACTAGCAGGCTATTTATAGACATGAAGAGGAAGTTTGTTGGGGATGATGACGTGTTGAGACCAATCCCAGGTCTCCACGTGGCATGATTCTACAAAACTGCTCTTCAAAGTATGAACACAAATTGGGGCTTTCTTCTAGAGTTGATTTCTTGTTAATTGGTTGTTACCATTGTGTTCGTCTCTCCAAAATAGGCACTTTTGATGTTTACAACTTTTCATGATTTCGCCTCTAGCTAAAAAACGATCCTGGAAATATTTTGGTAGCTTGAAGATGATACGTGGCACATTCTGAGTGGTCAAAGCGAAGTCACACGGATTGAACTGTAGAGATTTTGTTATTTAATTGTGGCGGCTGAGTGGGATTTAAATGCATGTGAGTTGGCAATCCGTGTGCACTTCATGCTTGCTTCTCATTGGCTGGAATTTGTTGCACATGGATTGATCTTGAACTAGTTTCCAAAATAGGCAGATTTAGCCCCTCTACTTTGGTAGATTATGCTTTAAGGCTTGTAACTTCATTTCTTTGACACTTTTAGTCCTCCAAACTTCATCTTTGAGCAGAATTGGTCCTTTGACTTTGTTGACTTGATAGTTGACCAATTTTGACTTTGATCTTGACTTTGTTCAATATTTACACTTTAGTCCTTCAACTTTGGCAGTTTGTCAAGATAGGTCCTTGTACTTCAAAGTCTTGTCACTTTTGATCCATCTTTGTCTTTTTCATCCATTTAAGCTTGATTTTCCCTTGTTTGCTTGAAAATGTATCCTTTTACCTACACAAGTGTACACAAACACAAACATACCACATAATACTGTTTTTGCAAGATAAATTGGTATTTTGCTTCATGTTTTAGGGTTATTTGTTGATAAAAGGATATGAGTTTAAGCTCATATCATGCCGCTTGGGATATCATTGAGAATAAGTCTCGTGTGCAAACCAAGAGTGTGCGGACCAATGCCGCTAGTACTAGTACTAGTGACAACGACAAGCGACTTGACAAAATTACTACGCTTCTTGAATCGCTTGCCGCCCAAACCGCTAGCAACACCAACAACATCAATGCTAAAAACGCTCAAGTCAATGCTGTAAGCCAACCATGTGAAATATGCGGGGGTCCTCACTCTTACACCACTTGTACCACCACCCACGACTATCCTTCTGAGAATGTGAATGCAGCATACGGTACCTATCCTCCGGCCGCTTATCAAGCTCGTCCTCAAGGTGACCGCAACTTGCTTAGCTACCGCTCGAACAACTTTCTCTCACCGCCCGGTTTTCCTCCTAACAACCCAAACCAACAACAAAACCTCATCGCCCTCCTCAACAACAACAACAACCTCGTGCACCATACCAACCACCTCAAAGACAACCATATCCACCTCAAAGAAACAACCAAGTTTACCAACAACCTGCTTATCAACCACTCGCCTACCATGCTCCTCCACCCAACCAACCCACCGCATTACACCAAGATGTTGAAACCTACATGAGGACCATTGATGTGATTGTGGAAAATCTCCAGCGGGAAGTGCTCAACTTGAAAGCAGACATGGTAAAACAAGGGAACGATCTGAGAGCTGATATGCGAAACACTTTGGCAAGTCAAACGAATGACTTAAGGAACATGATGGATGGATTCTTCCAAGGTAACCAATCCTCTTCTTCGGGTACTCTTCCGAGTAACACCGTTGCGAATCCAAGAGGGGAGATGTAAGAAATCACCACTCGAAGTGGCAAAGGTACCAAGGAACCCGAGCTTCCTATACCTCCACCGGTGATTGTGACTAAGGAAAACGAGTCACCTGCTCCTATTCCTCATCCTTCTATTTCCCTAATTCCTCCACCTCTTACTTCTACCCCTCCTCCACCCAAGGATGTGAGTGATCCTTCGATCCCAAAGACTTCCTCTTCTTCCGATATACCTTATCCATCAAGGTTGAGGAAAGAGAAGCTCAAAAGCAAGGATGATATTCAAGTTTCGAACTTTCTAAAAATGTTTAAACAACTGAATTTCAACATCTCCTTCGCTGAGGCTCTCGCTCACATGCCCAAATATGCGAAAATGTTCAAAGATCTTCTTAGTGACAAGGAGAAGCTTCTTGATATTGCTAACACCCAACTTAATGAGAATTGCTCTGCAGTACTCTTAAGGAAATTGCCAACCAAGCTTGGTGATCCGGGTCGTTTCTTAGTCCCTTACAACTTCCCGGGAGTAGAGAATTGCATGGCCCTAGCTGATCTAGGTACCAGTATTAACTTAATGCCTTTAAGTGTTTGGAAGCAATTATCTCTCCCTGAGCTAGTCCCCACCAAAATGACTTTGGAATTAGCTAACCGTACGGTTGCTTATCCAGTGGGGATAGCTGAAGACGTTTTTGTAGGAGTCGACAAATTCACTTTTCCTGCCGATTTCGTTGTCGTTGACTACGACATGGACCCTCGTGTGCCATTGATTGTTGGTCGTCCATTCTTGAGGACCGGTCGCACTCTCATTGATGTTGAAGCCGGTGAGCTTATCATGAGAGTGGGTGACGATAAAATTGTCTTCAACATGGGAAAGCTTTCTAAACAGCCTTATTCATACGAGAGTGTTAATTGTATTGACGTTCTTGATGAGGCTTGTGAAGAACACTTCAAAGATGCTTGTAAAAGTATTCCTACCTCTCTTCCCAATATTGAGACCGTTTCCTCTATTGACTCATCACTATCTCTATTTGGAGAAAGTGATTTCCTTTGGAAAGATTTGGAAGCCACCATGGGAGATGTGAACTTAGAACATGACGATTCTCCCACCGATTGGGATGAAGATCTTCGTCTCATTGAGAACCTTCTCAAAGAGGACCATATTTCTCTACCATCTCCCAAGGCTATTGCTATTGATGAACCGAATTTGAATACGCCTCCCATCGAAAATCCTCCGGATTTAGAACTTAAGGAGTTACCGCCTCATCTCGAGTACGTGTTCCTTGAAGATAAGAAGAAGTCGCCCGTCATCATTGCTAAGGACTTGAAAGAAGAAGAGAAAACTCGCCTCATCGCCGTGCTTAAAGATCATAAGAAGGCAATTGCTTGGAAAATTTCCGATATCCGCGGAATTGATCCGAACTTTTGTACTCACAAGATTCTCATGGAAGATGACTTTAAACCCGCAATCCAGAGCTAAAGAAGGGTTAATCCTCGCATTCATGACGTCATCAAACAAGAGGTTATCAAACTTCTAGATGCCGGCTTGATTTACCCTATTTTGGATTCGCCTTGGGTAAGTCCCGTCCATTGTGTGCCCAAGAAGGGCGCAATAACCGTTGTTCCCAATGAACACAACGAGTTGATTCCCACTCGTCTCGTCACTGGGTGGAGAGTTTGTATCGACTATCGCAAACTCAATGAGGCCACGAGAAAAGATCACTTTCCTCTTCCTTTCATGGATCAAATGCTCGAGCGTCTAGCTGGTAATGACTATTACTGCTTTTTAGACGGTTTCTCCGGGTATTTTCAAATTCCCATCGATCCCAAGGACCAAGAGAAGACCACATTCACTTGTCCCTACAGAACATTTGATTACAAACGTATGCCTTTTGGTTTATGCAATGCTCCTGGGACGTTCCAAAGGTGTATGATGGCTATCTTCCATGACATGGTTGAAGAAACTATGGAAGTATTCATGGATGATTTCTCGGTTTATGGCGATTCTTTCTCTGCTTGCCTTGCCAATTTAGAACGTATGCTTAAGCGGTGTGAAGACACTCGCCTTGTTCTTAATTGGGAAAAATGCCATTTTATGGTAAAAGAGGGCATCGTGCTAGGACACAAGATCTCCAAAGCCGGTCTTGAAGTGGACCGTTCTAAAGTCGATGTTATTTCTAAGTTGCCTCCACCTTCAAACGTTAAGGGTGTGAGAAGTTTCCTTGGTCATGCGGGCTTCTACCGTCGATTCATCAAAGATATTTCTAAAATCGCTCTCCCGATGACCCACCTCTTGGAAAAAGATACTCCTTTTATCTTTTCCAACGAGTGTATTGAAGCCTTCAACTTGCTTAAGGATAAGTTGACTAAGGCACCGGTCTTGGTTACCCCTAATTGGGAGCTGCCTTTCGAGTTGATGTGCGATGCTAGCGACTTTGCTATTGGAGCGGTTTTGGGCCAAAGAGTGAATAAAGACTTCCAACCAATCCATTACGCTAGCAAGACAATGACTGGGGCTCAATTGCATTATACGACAACCAAAAAAGAGCTTTTAGCTATTGTCTATGCCTTTGAAAAGTTCCGCCCCTATCTTGTCCTCTCTACCACCATCGTGTATACCGATCATTCCGCGTTGAAGTACTTATTGACTAAGCAAGATTCTAAACCAAGACTTCTTCGCTGGGTTTAGCTACTCCAAGAATTTAAAATCGAAATTCGCGATAAGAAAGGAGCTAAAAACCTAGCCGCGGATCATCTCAGTAGACTTGAGGATCCTTATCAAGGGGAACATCCGAACAAAGAGATCAATGACTCTTTCCCCTGGAGACCTTAATGTCTATCAACTCGAATTCTGATGAAACCCCGTGGTTTGCGGACATTGCAAACTACTTGGCGGGTGGAATTCTCGTTGACGGGCTAACATCCCAACAAAAGAATAAGTTCTTAAAAGACATTAAGACTTACTTTTGGGATGACCCGTATCTATTCAAACAATGTGCTGCTTTGATTATTCGCCGATGTGTTGATGGACCGGCAGCTTTAGAAATCCTTGACGCTTGCCACAAAGGACCCACCGGTGGTCACTTTGGTCCCAACTACACCGCCAAAAAAGTGTTTGACTCGGGATTTTATTGGCCTACCATTTATCGTGATGCTCACAAGATGGTTAAACAATGTGATGCATGCCAAAAACAAGGCAAGATCACACATAAAGATGAGATACCTCAGAATTTCATTCAAGAATGTGAAATCTTTGATGTTTGGGGTATCGACTTTATGGGGCCATTCCCTTCATCTAAAAGAAACAAATACATCCTTGTAGCCGTTGACTACGTCTCCAAATGGGTTGAAGCCAAAGCTTTACCTACTAATGACGCAAGGGTGGTTTGTAACTTTTTGAAATCACTGTTCGCTAGATTCGGTGTGCCTCGTGCCATTATTGGTGATCGCGGGACTCATTTTTGCAATGACCAATTCACAAGAGTCATGGCTAAGTATGGTGTAAATCATCGTCTTTCCACCGTATACCACCCGCAAACTAATGGCCAGGCTGAAATATCCAACCGAGGATTAAAGCGAATTCTTGAAAGAACCGTGGGAGAGCATCGTGCCTCATGGGCTGAGAAACGTGATGATGCTTTGTGGGCTTTTCGTACCGCTTACAAGACTCTGATTGGTTGTACACCATATCGTCTCGTGTACGGGAAAGCGTGCCACCTCCCCATTGAGTTGGAGCACAAGGCTTACTGGGCCTTGAAGTGGGCTATGTTTGATATCAACAAAGCCGGTGACCTACGCAAGATCCAACTCAATGAGCTGAATGAACTCCGTAATGAGGCTTATGAAAATTCTTTGATCTATAAGGAGAAGACTAAGCTCATTCAAGACTCTAAGATTAAAAACCGAGAGTTCCAAGTTGGAGACAAAGTTTTGCTCTTTAACTCTCGGTTAAAAATTTTTTCGGGCAAGCTGAAATCTCGCTGGTCCGGCCCATTCACCATTGCCCAAATTTTTCCATATGGTACTCTCGAGCTCGCTCAACCTAATGGACCTAATTTTAAGGTGAATGGCCAACGAGTGAAGTTGTACTTTGGTGAGGACATCTCTCTTGAGATGATCCCATCCCTCACCACGTTTCCCATGAACTAATTTTGGGCCGAGTCAGGCTCGTGACTCGGTTATCAAAAACAAGCGCTCCTCGGGAGGCAGCCCGAGTATCTATCCTTTTCCGTTTTAACCTCCTAAGTGTAGGGGGACCTCCTTAGGTTCTTTGTGTTTGTGTGGTGATGTGATTACAGGGATGAATGCACTTTTGGAACCTTTGAAGAACCGTACTCCCGTGTTATCCGAAATCTGGTTCTATCTCTCAACTATCGTGATTCAATTTTCTTCATACTCACATTTGAAATTGATCACGTTAGTCGTCTCTTCCTTAACTTGATTTAACCAACGTGCACAATGTCATAAGTGTAGGGGAGACTTTTCCCACATGCTTAAACATTGAGGACAATGTTTATCTTAAGTGTAGGGGGACTTCTATCGAAGTTTTAAGTAGACTTTTCCATGAAAATACCTTCATTTGAAAATCATCTTTTTCAACTTTTTTCAAATTTTTAATTAACTTTGGCCATTTAGTCATAATTTTTAAATTTTTATCGTTGCTTTCATATGTATATATTCCACAATAAAGTCAAAAATATTAATAAAGTGGTGTAGCTAGTTTTGAAATCTTTGATATATTAGGCCCGTTGCGATTATTTTGACTCAACCCGAATAGACTTATCCAAGTTTATTCTAGCTAGTATTCTTTACCATGTAGACCTTAATTGGTTTATTAGGCTAAGCATCCACGAGTCTCATTACTTGAGATTTTAAATTGTGGAGAACGAGAAATGATAGAGTCAATTATAAGTCGGTATTCTTGCGCAAGCTCACTTGGTGTAATTATCTGCCTATTCTCCCATCACTTGCTAATAATTTATCTGCAATAAGTAAGGTCGTACGATTTGAAAAGTTACTTAGCTTCTAGCCCAAGATCGTTTAAAAGTTGCTCGGTAATGATAAGAGTTCATAGCCAAGGCATAACTTATGAAGCGGGGCGCGAAGATTGGCGAGTCCGAAAAGGCCCTAACAAGGCATGAGGATTCAATCTTATTGCTAAAGATCCAAGGTGATGTAAAAAGCATTATTCCCAAAATCAATATGAAGGATCAAGACTCACGACGAAAAGCAATCAACTCCCATAAAGATCATGGAGAAGTCTATCCGAAAAGACCCTAACAAGGTATGAGGATAAATAGATCCAAGTCCGAAAGGAGGCGGATCGTTGTATCTCAAAATCCCAATTAGAGATTGAAGAAATAATCATGAAGTCGTGGTCAACAAAGTTGGAGTACCCCTCAAAAGTCTCCAAGAGAAGAAACTCTATAGCGAAGAGAAGACCATTATCTCAAGAACGTCTCTCGAAGATATGAAGTATGAAGTACATGCCAAATATCGGCCCGAGAAAGGTCTCAAATCGTGAACCGAGTTATGCCAAGATATGAACTTTTTGATATCCCGAGAAGCAGTTTTAAGAGATTTTGTCCTTTAGCTAACTATTGATCAAATCGTCCTACTTTGCTTTCAGCCTAAATAAACTATCGAAATAAGTCCAAAAATGCATCTTCATGATCATTCTAAGACATAAATAAAATATAAGAGATACCTCTAGGAATAAGGGAGTTTAAGCATATAATTAAGCCATGTGTGTAAGTGTCTGATTTGCTAACTTATAATAACAATGATCTCGTTTTTAAGCTTAGTTTGGGGAACATGAAACTTGAGGGTGATAAATCTTTGCAGCACCAAAGCCCTAATGTAAGTCCTTGATCTCTTTGCAAGTTATTTCCATGTAGCTATTTTAAAGTGAAAATGGTTTTCTATCCTTTTGTTTCCTTTAAAGTTTTAATTTCTCTTAGTACTTTAATTTTTGTTTAGTAGTATGTTAATAAGGCCAAGGTTGATTGATTATGAGAAAAATGTAAATTTGCTTTATCACTAAGCATTGCATGAGGGCATGGCAATGGTTAAGTGTAGGGGATTTGATAGGTGTGAAAACAACCATCCTTTTACCACTTATTTCTTACTAAAACAAGACCAAACGCGTGTTTAATATCATTTGTTTGGAATTATGCGTGGTTTTTGTGTTTATTGTGTTTTCAGAGCCAACCGGATGAATATTGAAGAAAACATGGGATTGCACGGGTTTTATCAAGGAAAAAGACTCAAGACGAAGTCTATTGTCCAAGAGATGCAAAAGATTTGAAGTCAATGAGCCTATTTGAAGATTTATCGAAGAAAAGGACCAAAGATGGAAGATTTACATATGTCGAAGGAACTCAAGTCTATTAAACGAAGAAATTAAAAGACGAGTTGAATTTAATCGTCGACAAATCCCGAATCAGAATCGAAAACGTCAACTTTTCTGAAAAGACGAGAAGACAAGAAGAGAGGAGGAAAGCCCACTTCACCAACCAACCACTAGCCTATATAAGGACAAACCCCTCACACATTTGGAACTAGTTTTTCATTTCCCAGTTTCTTCTTTTCTTTCGTAGGAAGCCAACACCACTAAGGTGTTGGTGATTTTTCATTTTGTTGAATCCTTCATCTTGTAAGCTTTTAATCTTTTTCCTTTGATTGTTTAAACCTTAATCATCAATATAATCTTTCCATTTCATCTTGTTCATCTTGTTCTTTGATTCAAAGTTTTAAAGTTCTTGTTTGGTTGATTTTGATTATCAAAAGTAAGTGGGTTTTGTGTTTTTATTGTTGGGATTTGATGTTTATGGTTAGTAGATGATTTGTGATTAGTTTTGCTTAAGATTTGGTTAAAAACTTGGTCGATTTTTGATAAAATCGTTTTCCCCTATTTTTGGTATCTGTTTACTGTTCTTCGTCCAGGTATTCCGAATCAAGCACGGATCAATGTCCTTTATCCGGAATATATTTTTATTCCGAGTAAGCCCATCATTCTGAATAGCCGTTTCTTCCGAATAAGCTTTTTATTCCTCATAGCACATTTATTCCGAATAGGATCATTATTCCGAATAGGATCATTATTCCGAGTAGCCTTGTATTCCGAGTAGCCATATATTCCGGATGGCCATATATTCCGAGTAGCATATTATTCCGGATAGCAATATATTCCGGATAGAACCTTTTATTCCGAGTAGCCATATATTCCGGATAGAACCTTTTATTCCGAGTAGCATATTATTCCGGATGGAAATTTATTCCGAATAGCACCATTTATTCAGCATGATCATTATTCCGAATAGAGCATTTCTTCAGTAAGGTTATTTTACTGTTTAATCATTTAATTGTTTAATTTAAATTCAAGTTTGATTTCATTAACTGTTTTTGGTTTTAAACTTTATTTACTTCATTCACCTTTTTAGTAGAATAGAAAACCAAACCCCCTATTTGTCACCAAGAACAATCATTCCACTTTGAGCTGTGATCAATTCGAGAAGATTCCGAGAATTAAATACTAAACCCCCAACAAAAGCCTTGTATCATAAACAATATTAAAAATAGAGTCTATTATCTTGATGGAAATCTAAGTCTTGAAATAGGTGAAGTTCAAAAAGTTTTCTATGAAATGGATGATGCTTATGAACAACATTTAATTGAAAAAGAAAATATTTTATCCGAATATGACCGATTCTTAGAACATATAGTGTCTCTCGAAGTGATGCAAGTTGTTACTCTTAAATATGCTCATGAGATTTCATCTACTGTGAATAAATGTGATGATGTGCATGATATGTCTGTGAATATTGTTGAGCCTGTGATTAATGTAGATAATCATTCTTGTCATGAATCCAACGCTGAATTTTTAAAGCTTCGAGATTCTTATAACACACTTTCAAAACGTTTTAATGAGCTTCAACAACATTGTATATCTCTTGAAATTGAAAATCAATCTAAAAATGAAACTCTTTCAAAAACAAATGATTGTGAAAACTCCGTTAAGACAAGTGACAAGATGATTCAGGTAGTTCAGGCATCAGAGGAAGAAATTATGAGACTTAAGAAAGAATCAGTAGCAGAGAAATTGGAACTAGAGGCTGCAGAGATTAAGAATCATACCCTAGAAGATAGAATTACTTCTATGATAGGGGAGCTTGATAAAGTAAAGCAGGGTTTCTCTGATATTTATGGTTCATTAGAAGAACGCTTCACTTTTAACGCGGCAGAGCAAAAGTCACTCGTTGACCAATTGAACCGTAAGTGCGAGGAAATCTCTGACTTAAATATTCAACTCATCGACAAAAACATGGTTTTGACTGAATTAAAGGAGACACTTCAACTCAAAGGACAAGAAGTTGTTGATAATTCAGCTACAATCTCTGCCTTGACCTCTAGTGCTCCCAAACCCAACCCACGTGTGCTATATCGGGATCTAAAAAATAAGAATAGTCCAACTAAGTTTGCCACATACATGAAAAATGCCTTAGAACATGCTGATCTTGCTAGAGAGATCGTTGATGACATGCGTGAACTAGATCCCACAAGTCATCTTCTATATTAGCTTTTCTTATATGTGGATCACGTTCAGGATTGTTTAGCAAACTTAGAGTACATTGGGCAACCGATATCTGTACCCCCGAAACAGCAAACCCCCACCATTGCCATTACTCCATTCAATAAGAATCCAGGATCTAAGCCTATTTTAAACACACCCATCAAGGCTACATCAAAATCTGTCACTAATGTTCCCATGGCTTCTACAGGAGTAATTATGTCTACTAAGGCTAAAGGATCTCAAGACAAGAAAGATATGATCAAGCCTTCCACTAGTAGGACTGCCAAGAAGAAAGTAGAAGTTCACCCTAGGAATGTTATTTCAGTTTCAAATAAAACGAATCATGTATCTAAGACAAAAGGATCTGCTTCTATGCAGAAGCCTAAGAAAAATGTGAATTCGAATTTGTGATGTTGAAATTGTAATGAATGCATCTTTTCTCAGCGTCATGATTTATGCCTTGTTGACCACGTGAATGAAATGTATGCAATTAGGAACAATCTTGAATGGATTCCAACGGGGAAGTAATTCACCCGAGTTGGTTGGCAATGGAAACCCACTGGTAAGACCTTCACTGCTAATGGAACTAATTGCCCTTTAACTAGGATCACATCCACGGAAGTTATGTCTCAGCGTCCTTTAATTAGGAACACTAGCACTAAGAAATGGAAAAAGCGCCCTTTAACTAGGTCTGCCCCCACTATTGTGTCTACCAGTGAAGAAGTACCTCAGGATCTTAGACAACTAGAACCTAATCCGGCATTTAGGAAGCAAGTTTGGAAGCCTAAGAATTCTTCGGTTAGGAAATCTAAGATAGTTATATCTGTACCTGCTAACACAGAGGAACTACTAGATTCCGATACATCATCCTTGTCTGGTGATATTTTCAGGTGGTCCAAATCATCCTCTTGTACTTGGACTCTGGATGCTCAAAGCATATGACCGGAGATCGCTTGATGCTCAGAAATTTCGTCAGCAAGTTTCTAGGAACGGTTAAATTCGGCAACGACCATATTGCGAAGATCATGGGTTATGGTGAATTCCAAATTTGGAATGTTACGATTTCAAGGGTTTATTATGTGGAGGGACTTGGTCACAATCTATTTTCAGTGGGACAATTTTGCGATTCAAACCTTGAGGTAGCTTTTCGACAACATACTTGCTTTATTCGCGATCTTGTAGTAAATGATTTGTTAAAGGGTTCTCGAGGGGATAATCTTTACACACTGTCCATTCAAAACATGATGGCCGCCTCTCATGTATGCCTTCTCTCCAAAGCATCCAAGACCAAGTAATGGTTGTGGCATCGCCGGTTATCTCATCTTAACTTTGATGCTATAAACCATTTGGCTAAAAACGAACTTGTTCGTGGTCTTCCAAAACTTAAGTTCGACAAGGATCATCTATGTTCCGCGTGTTCTTTGGGGAAAAGCACCAAGAAATCATACAAACCTAAAGCTAAAGACACCAACCAAGAACCACTGTATCTTTTGCACATGGATCTTTGCGGGCCAATGCGTACGGCTAGTGTGAGTGGTAGAAAATACATCCTCTTCATGGTGGATGATTTCTCAAGGTTTACATGGGTAAAATTTTTAGCATCTAAGGATCAAGCACCACAGTATATTATTACTTTCTTAAAGATGATCCAAGTACGTCTTCATGCTACTGTTCGCCGCATTCGCACTGATAATGGAACTGAGTTCGTTAATCAAACTCTACGAGACTATTATGAAAAGGTAGGTATTTCACATGAAACTTCTGTTGCCCGCACACCACAACAAAACGGTGTCGTGGAAAGATGTAACCGTACACTTATGGAAGCTGCTAGAACTATGTTGATTTATGCGAATGCTCCTTTATTCTTATGGGCTGACGCAGTGGCAACCGCATGTTATACCCAAAACCGCTCCATCATTCGTAAACGTCATGGTAAAACTCCATATGAGCTACTTCATGGACACAAACACGATATTTCATTTCTTCATGTGTTTGGTGCACTATGTTATCCAAATACAAATAGTGAGAACTTGGGCAAACTTCAACCGAAGGCTGATATTGGAATTTTCATTGGTTACTCGCCTGCAAAGAAAGATTACCGAATTTATAACCGACGTCTTGGCAAGATAGTAGAAACTTTGGATGCCGATTTTGATGAGCTGACAGCGATGGCTTCTGAGCAACACAGCTCTGAACCCGCATTACATGAGATGGGAACCGGTACAATCAGTTTCGGATTAACTCCCAACAATCTTACTTCTCCATCATTTATACCACCTACAAGGTCCGAGTGGGATGAGTTAATTCAACCTATGTTTGATGAATTTTTTGATCCACCTAGTAATGTTTCTCCAGCACCTGTAGCAGTAGCTCCGTTTCCCGAAGTAGTTGCTCAAGATAATGGAAATCAGTCCGAGACATCTACTGTTACTCTTGAACCAGATGTCCCATCCCCCACCAATTCACAAACTACACCTGAATCATCACCCCCACTCGTTCCTATTGATGTTGAAGAGGATCCTTATGATCACGATTTAGAATTTGCTCACTTACAAGAGCTTCCTTTCTTTGGTTCACAAATACCTGAAGACCCTAACGGTGCGTCTACCTCAGAGGAAGCTCCTGCAATCGTTCACTCCCGACCACCACGGATTGAAAATCACAATACAAAATGGACAAAGGATCACCCAATTCTTAATATTATTGGTGACATCAATCGACCAGTCTTAACACGCCACCAACTCCAAGAACATGCATTATATTGCTATTTTGATGCATTTCTTTCCGACACTGAACCTAAAAACTGGCAACAAGCCATGACTAAATCCTCTTGGATTGAAGCCATGCAAGAGGAACTTAATGAATTTCAATGTCTTGAAGTGTGGGAATTAGTTCCTTTACCCAACAATGTTGAAATCCTTACATTGTTGTGGGTATATAAGGTTAAACTCGATGAGTTAGGTGGAGTGCTGAAGAACAAATCTAGATTGGTTGCTAGAGGTTACAAACAAGCTTTGGGTATTGACTTTGAAGAATCCTTTGCTCCTGTTGCACGATTGGAGGCGATTAGACTATTCCTTGCTTATGCTGCTCACATGAACATGATCATCTACCAAATGGATGTTAAGACGGCATTTCTCATGGTGAATTAAGGGAAGATGTCTACGTAAGCCAGCCGAATGGATTCGTCAACTCGGAGTATCCTAATCACGTGTACAAGCTCAAGAAGGCTCTCTATGGGTTGAAACAAGCTCCACGCGCGTGGTACGATCTCCTATCGTCGTATCTCATCTCGAAAGGCTTCTCCAAAGGCAAAGTGGACCCAACATTATTTATTCTCAAGGAGGACAACGACATGATACTGGTACAAATTTATGTTGATGATATAATATTTTCTGCTACTAATCAATGATTGTCTGACCATTTTGAAAAAAATTATGTCCACACGTTTTAAGATGTCGATGATGGGAAAAATTTCATTTTTCTTAGGGTTGCAAATTTCTCAGAATCCCAGAGGCATCTTCATTAATCAATCTAAATTTGCTCTTAAATCATTAAAGAAGTATCATTTTGAAAACTGTGACCCCGTGGATACTCCAATGGTGGAGAGATCCAAGTTAGATGAAGATAAGGAAGGGATAGCTGTCGATCCTAAACTTTACCGTGGAATGATCGACACCCTTCTCTATCTGACTGCTAGCAGGCCTGATTTGCAGTTTGCTATATGTATGTGTGCCCGGTATCAGGCTCGGCCTACCGAAAAGCACTTACATGTTGTGAAAAGGTCTTTCGGTATCTTAAAGGAACACTTAATCATGGTCTGTGGTATCCGAAGGATTCTTTTATTTCACTAATCTCATATGCAGATGCGGATTATGCAGGGTGTCAAGATACTAGACGTGGCACTTCTGGCAGTGTGCAACTTCTTGGAGATAGACTTGTTAGTTGGGCATCAAAAAGGCAGAAAAGCGTTGCGATATCAAGTACAGAGGCTGAATACATTGTTATGTCTGGTTGTTGTGCTCAAGTTCTTTGGATGAGATCACAATTAACTGACTACGTTCTTGGATTCAACAAAATCCTGATGTACTGTGATAACAAAAGTGCAATTGCTCTGTGCTGCAACTATGTTCAACATTCCCGGGCGAAGCACATTGACATACGCTACCACTTCATCAAAGAGCAAGTGGAAAATGGAGTGATCGAACTGTACTTCGTCAACACTGAGTATCAGCTGGCAGATATATTCACAAAGACCTTAGATCGAGGACGTATCGAGTTTTTGATCGAAAAGCTAGGCATGAAATCATTCTCCCCAACGACACTTAAGGAGTTGGCAAAAGAATCTGAAGAATAGTGATGGTAAACTATTCTAGAGTATCCTTTGATCGTGATCTTGTATATTATCATATATATTTAGACCACCAAAAGAAAAATACAAAAATATAAAACATAGAAAAAGCATAAAAAAATATAAAACATACAAAATCCATAAAAAATATAAAATCAAGAAAATCCGAAAATATTTTTTCATTTTCAAAACGGGCATGTCTTTTAGTACGGTAATATTTACGGCCTTAGAAATGTCGATTAAAATTGACACGGCGCCAAAAATAGAGTCCGTATAAAAGTTGTACATGTTTTTAAAACATGCCCATTGTAAAACCCGCATGCTTTTACCATGAATAGTACCCTTAAGATCATAGGTACATGATAAGAACTTTCCTTTTATAGCACGTTTACGTTTCACGTACAAGAATTATTAGTATTACGTACGTGTTATAACACGATAAGTATTTACTATGTATGAACACACGATAATTATTCCAACAATAAATATAGTCACGAGCATACGAACATGAAATCATGAACGTAAATTAATCACGAACTAATATTACATATGTATATATATTTATTACAAACACGAATAAATATATTAAGTCACGATCGATAACTAATTAAAACACGTAAAACACGAACACGAGAACACACTTATTAATTAGACACGGAAAATGTTTGGGTTACCCCATGTGGGCCCCATAGACCATGAAATTAGGAAGAGAAAAGGGCCTATCCCATTAATTATTAATTCATGAATTTTAACCTAAGTATTTATTATTTAATTAGACTATATAATTAATTAATTATTAAAACCATGACTTATAATTAATTAATTTACATGACTTAGGTTATATTATTAATAGTTAATAATACATGTTTTAACCTAAGTATTTTACCTTTATTTAAATAAAATCATGTTATATTTAATTAAATACTTTTAACCTATAGTTTATATAATTTACATGTAATAATAAATAAAATAATCCCATGACTTAGAATAATAATCAGAAAAACACTTAAGCTTATATAATTAGCTTATTTAACTAGCTTATATCTATTTATGGAAACTTTCTATTTTTTTAGATACTTATTCAATTAAGGCAGCTGATCTATTTATGGAAACTTTCTATTTTTAGAAACTTATCTATTTTAAGCAGTAATTCTATTTTTGGAAGATTTCTATTTTTGGAAACTTTTTGTTTTTGAAAACTTTCTATTTTTGGAAACTTTCTATTTTTGGAAACTTGCTATTTTTGGTAACTTTCTATTTTTGGAAACTTTCTATTTTAAGGAAACTTGCTATGTTTAGAAAGTTACTTAGTATTACACAACAAGTATAATAATACATGAAATACAAGTAATACTTAATCAGAAGAGACAGAATAAACGATAAACACAGTATAAAGCTTAAAACAGTGAAACATGACATGAACATATAAAACAAGCCAAGACATGATATAAAACCAGTTACGTACTTAGTAATCAAATACTTATACACGTATGTATTTATGTAGCGTTAGTGATACCGAAGTAGGACTCTCTTCCGTTCGTCTTCTTCGTTCACTAGACTTAAGGTACGGATTCCCGTCCTTTCAGTATGGACATTCTTTCCTTATTAGGATTCCCCGTATGCAGCCAACTGTTTTCCCATAGTATAAGTTTATATGTTTGATTGCTTATGTTTAAATTACAATACTTGAAGCCATATACATGCATGACCAGTTTCACCTAGCTATGGAGGTACCATAACCATAACACTAGAGGCACTGGTGTTATGACTTCCCCACGGCGGAGTGATTGCTCGTGGCGTCCCTTCAGCTTTTGGCCATATTATTATATTTATCATGTGGGGCGTATGGGTGCATCCTAGTTACATGTTTTCAACAGATTACTCAGTGTGAATGTGGTGTGTGCCTTGCATCCTTCACAAGGAGCTGATCCCTCCTACCCAAAACCAGTATATTAAATTAGAGGTAGCCCCTCTAATTTGCATGACGAGGTCACCCCTCCAAGTATTCATGCACCTTGATTTTCATGACCTATATTGGCTAATGGTAAAATATGTTAAACAATTTTTACAAGATAAACATAAGGCTTTTCAAACTATAAAACCAGTTTTACTAAGATATAACCGGGTTATCCAGGACTTAGTTTTCTTCCGCTGTTTCATGCTTATATGCTTATATTATTCATGCTTTACTTGTACATCTGTGCACTGAGCGTTATGCTCAGCCGTTACTTTCCTTTCCATGTCCTAAAATGGCAGGTACCCAAGGACAGACTCGAGCATTTTAGAGGACATGCATAGGATGGAAGCTGCCATAGACTTCTTCTCCTTTTGCCTTTATATATTTATGCTTGTTTAAGTCTTTCATTCATTTCATTTACTTTATTATGTTTTGGGTTTCATGCATGACGTTCCTCGTGAACTGTGACTATGTGGATTGAACCTCAGTAGTTCATAATTAGTCACATAAAATTTTTTTTCTGATAAGTTTTGACAGATGAGTTTCATTTATTTATGTTTCATGTATCATTATTGCAGGGATTATGACTAAGTAATGGTTGGTACAGGACTGGCCTTATTTAGTCGCATGTGCTTTTATCGAAACTTTTAACTTTGGGACCGACCCATAGGCGTCCCCTCGCCATGTCTTTTGTTTTGGGACTGACCCATAGGCGTCCCCTCGCACATATAAAAAAACGTTTTTATAAACTACATCATGCATTTATGCACTGTTTTTCATGCATAATTTTTTTTTCATGATTTATGGGCATAATTGTTTTCACGTCCCCTCATAAGTTATTATGTTTTTGTGTTAAGTATGTTTTCATGCTACCATGGTTAACTTTATTTTCAGGTTGATTATGTTTATACTCCTTCATGATAAATTTCATTCCAAGATTTTTTTTGATTTGATCTTCATGTTAAGTATGTCTTAAGTCTCCTTATGTTGATTATGTTCTCATCATTTCGATCATGTCCTCATGCTAGACATTGAAAGATTACAGTAAATCCTGCTTTCATGAATGTCATGGTTGGTTTTCATTGATCATGCTTTCAGGCGAAACATCTTGAATTTTGTGTAACCACACTTTAACGTTTCTCGATACAACCAGAATGATGACTATACTAATATTGCCAGGTTATCATGATGGTTTTTCTAACCGTTTAACCGATATATTTTCCTTAAATCATGACAAATGATCGACCCCATACCGATCATTTCATGTGCATTCCATGTGCACTCCATGTACCGTATTCCATGTATATTACACGTACCTAAATCCATGTGTATTTCACTTGCAATAATTCACGAGTATTCGCTAGTCGATTCTGAATCATCTCAGGCATATGTCCACTTGCTGATATTCTACAAGATTGCTGATGCCGCTCATAGCTTGGAGATGTTACTAGGGTTGATGCTGCTGATGTTTGGAGACGCTACGCGATGCTGATGCTGTTCACAACCTGGAGATCTTACAAGACGAAGAAAAAGGCGTTAGATCAAAGCGATCGGACGAGAAGATGCTTCACCATCAAACGATTTTCATCAATCATTATCGCTAATTCTTAGTTACATGTCACACGTCATTCAGTTGTCGTTTCAGTCATATGAGTGCAAACCGGTACCAGCCGGCCACTCAGCTGAATAGTTACATGAATCACAGTTATGAGAATGACCGTCATGGAACTGACAGACAGGATGATAGTAACCACTACTATGACAGCAACTATCCTAGAAATCGCAACCGAAGCTCCGACCGCGGATGTGATCAGAAGTACGAATGATTAGTATTCCAACCAATCCGTCAATTCTGGCATGATAACCTAATATCTGTAGTTCTATGTGTTTCACACCTCGAGACACATGTCAAGACATCAGTCAAGACACATGTCTCATGTATGCTTTCAGAAGACACATGTCAAGACACCAGTCAAGACACATGTCATGCTTACATTTCTCAAGACACGAGTCAAGACACATGACTCACGTCTTATTATGAAACATTTCTAAGAAGTTCAAGGTACCCTCCAAGGGTATATCCATTTTGTTGTGCCATGTATTAATCAGGCCACAAGAATTTCAGTACCATTACCGGCGCATCAGTGAGATCTGTCACGTTGCCCGATGACACTTTCATTTCTTGTACCCATATCTCATAGGTTCCTGACCATGAAGGGTGCCATTCGTATTCCCCATGTATACGAAGGTTTTTCCTCCAGCCTAATGATAAGATCCAATCTGGTAACGCATTTCCTCAGACAGAGGCGAGGTGAATTTTATCCTAATTATGGACTATGAACAGCACACCATGCTACGATTCATGATTATGTACAGTAATGTTCAGGCTCCTGAATACATTCAGCTTGATTTTCCATCAAGAAAATCTGTACAAATTATCTATGCTTACAAGCATGTGCCTTGTTAGCCATGGTTGCTAAAATTTCCTAGCTGTCAGTAAGACACGACCACTTAAGTCCTTTTACGCATAACCAAGTTGATTATTCCAAAAACTTTCCATACATTCCAGAAGAACCTACAAGGAGAAGGACGGTACCATGAGATTATGTGTCGACTACCGTCGATTTAAACAAATCACCATTCATAACCGTTATTCTCCTCCACATATTGACGACATGTCCAATCAACCGTATGGTGTTAAGCATTTTTCCAAGATCGGATTCATGATCATGCTGCTAATAGTGACGAGTGAAAGAGCAGGACATGTCCATGACTGCTATTCGTGCACGACTCGGTCATGCTAGATTTATGATTTTGAATTAGTCTCATCAATGCTCCAACAGCATTATAAGAATGAGTTTCCATGAACTCATAAGCAAATTCATCAGTGTTTTCATTGAGGATAACCTGATTTCCTCTAAGCCTAGAGATGAGCAAGAAGACCATATTTTCCCTATGTTGCAAATTCTACGACATGAGAAATTTCACCTTGGAAATTTTCCAATATCAATTCTGTTTGATTACAGTGACACGCTGGATCATATGGATTCCCACGATTAATCTTACCATGACTCAGGTTATGCGTAAAGTTGAGAACCCTACACTACGTTAGGTGTTCCAAGAAAATCCTACGCTAAGAAAAGTCTAATTTCGGAGACTCAGAGTTTCACAAACTTCTATGTATCAAGTTTCTACGAAGCACGATACAGCTACCTTCATATCTAGGTACCTGACATACCAACAGGCTATGATAGAACACCAACAGACTAAGATGTCTTTCCATCATCAGAAATGGTGAACAGAAATGGGACAAGATCTCCATGGATTTTGGTTACCAGATTAACGCAAACTCAGAAGAAGCAAGATGCTACTTATGTTATTTCCAACAGTTTGATCAAGTCTGCAGAATCCTTACACCCGTACCGATTTCAGAACCAACAGATTGATCGGACACATTCTACGCCAAGGCTCATCCGATCACATGGTAATCCGTCAGTTGTCGGGTCAGACAAAGGTTCGCAATTGTGCTCCTTAGTTACGTCCACGTCCTTGTTCTAATTCCACGATTTGCTTTCACGCTCACGTTCATGACACTATTCACGTTCATGATCGTATCTTGGCTTACGATTTTACGTTCATCTTCGTTCTGTAAAGTATTGCAAGAACTTGAGAGACCAGACCCAAGTTTAGTATAACTCTCTATACTCAGATATACGTTTCACGTCATATTCCACGTCTCCCCTTGTAGCGTTTGGCGTTACCGCCGTTATATTCCATGTTCACGATATGTTTCACATGTCATGTTCATTCCTTGTTCCTCATATCACGTTCACGATATGTTACACGTATCATGGATCACGATATGTTTGCTCATTCTACACTCACCATATCTCCACGTATCACTTTCAAAATTTTTCGCGTATCACGTTCAAAATTTTTCACGTACTACGTTTCTTTATGTCTCGCGCATCATTGCTAATTATCAGTTAGGTTAGAGTGTTTTGCACGATAAAGTTTCAGTGCCCTTACACGTCAATTCTTATTCCCTCGATCAAATTCAGGGGATCTACCTTACGTTGATAACCAAGAACTTCTTCATATTCCAAGTCAAGGTCAGGAGGACCAAGATTTATCATTTGTGTAAAGATCTTGTGAAGGAACCGTTCCAAGAGGGAGGCCACATGGAAACGGACAAGTTCATCCGGACTTTGTATCCGTTTTCTCTTATCAATTAGATATGTCGTTTCACTCACGTCACGTTTCATGTCCTTTCAGTCACGTCACGTTCCATGTCCTTTCAAGACATGTCACGTTCCACGTTCCTTCTACCATGTCACCTGCGCGTTCATTTATCTTAAATACCCTCTTAGTTTGATTCGGGTATGTTTCTCTTTCAGTCTACGTTATCTATAATTCGGGGACGAATTATTCTTTTTAGGGGGGAAGAGTTATAAAACCCGCATGCTTTTACCATGAATAGTACCCTTAAGATCGTACGTACATGATTAGAACTTTCCTTTTATAGCACGTTTACGTTTCACGTACAAGAATTATTAGTATTACGTACGTGTTATAACACGATAAGTATTTACTACGTATGAACACACGATAATTATTCCAATAATAATTATAATCACGAGCATACGAACATGAAATCATGAACGTAAATTAATCACGAACTAATATTACGTATGTATATATATTTATTACAAACACGAATAAATATATTAAGTCACGATCGATAACTAATTAAAACACGTAAAACACGAACACGAGAACACACTTATTAATTAGACACGGAAAATGTTCGGGTTACCCCATGTGGGCCGCATAGACCAAGAAATTAGGAAGAGAAAAGGGCCTAGCCCATTATTTTTACTAAACATGGAAAAAGGAGGAAAACATGTTTCACATTTACAAAAATTAGAAAACAAAGAAAACCCTAGTTCCTCCTTCTTCCCGCTTCTTTTGGCCGCCACTTTTAATCACCATAAAGGGGTGTTCGGGTTAATTTTGATCTTTGAAATTTTGCAAGGATTCGTGTGTGTTCATTCTTAATTGATTCACGTATTCGGTATAACTTTTAACCCTTTTCTTTTTATGTTTTGATTTTGATGATCACATAAAATCATGATGTTTTTAATAAACTAAGTAAAAACAATTATTTAAACATGTTAATAATCATGGGGTAAATCAAAACAAGGGTTTTAGGGGTGTTGTGTTGTAGCCGACGCCTAACCGAGCCCCAAAGGGGGTCTCGGCTTGGCTTATTTAACACCACCGAGACCATATGGTCTCGGTATGGTGGTGATGGTGTCACGGCAGCGGCAAGGGGCAAGGGAACCCCGACCTCGGTCGGGGTATGGTGTTAGTTACGGGTCTGGTTCATGGTTTTTAGTCACGGGTCCGGTTCATGAATCATTATTTTCAAGGTTTATGATTTTCACTAGTTATGTTTAGACTTAAATTAAATTAATAAAAACATGACATGATTAATTTAATGTACATGACTTAGGTTATTAATTTAATTATTAATTCATGAATTTTAACCTAAGTATTTATTATTTAATTAGACTATATAATTAATTAATTATTAAAACCATGACTTATAATTAATTAATTTACATGACTTAGGTTATATTATTAATAGTTAATAATACATGTTTTAACCTAAGTATTTTACCTTTATTTAATTAAAATCATGTTATATTTAATTAAATACTTTTAACCTATAGTTTATGTAATTTACATGTAATAATTAATAAACTATACTTTATAATCCCATGACTTAGAATAATAACCAGAAAAACACTTAAGCTTATATAATTAGCTTATTTAACCAGCTTATATGTATTTATGGAAACTTTCTATTTTTTTAGAAACTTATTTAATTAAGGCAGCTGATCTATTTATGGAAACTTTCTATTTTTAGAAACTTATCTATTTTAAGCAGTAACTCTGTTTTTGGAAACTTTCTATTTTTGGAAACTTTCTATTTTTGGAAACTTTCTATTTTTAAAAACTTTCTATTTTTGGTAACTTTCTATTTTTGGAAACTTTCTATTTTAGGAAACTTGCAATTTTTAGAAAGTTACTTATTATTACACAACAAGTATAATAATACATGAAATACAAGTAATACTTAATCAAAATAGACGGAATAAACGATAAACACAGTATAAAGCTTAAAAACAGTGAAACATGACATGAACATATAAAACAAGCCAAGACATGATATAAAACCAGTTACGTACTTAGTAATCAGATACATATACACGTATGTATTTATGTAGCGTTAGTGATACCGAAGTAGGACTCTCTTCCGTTCGTCTTCTTCGTTCACTAGACTTAAGGTACGGATTCCCATCCTTTCAGTATGGACATTCTTTCCTTATTAGGATTTCCCGTATGTAGCCAACTGTTTTCCCATAGTATAAGTTTATATGTTTGATTGCTTATGTTTAAATTAGAATACTTGAAGCCATATACATGCATGACTAGTTTCACCTAGTTATGGAGGTACCATAACCATAACACTAGAGGCACTGGTGTTATGACTTCCCCATGGCAGAGTGATTGCTCGTGGCGTCCCTTCAGCTTTTGGCCATATTATTATATTTGTCATGTGGGGCGTATGGGTGCATCCTAGTTACATGTTTTTAGCAGATTACTCAGTGTGAATGTGGTGTGTGCCTTGCATCCTTCACAAGGAGCTGATCCCTCCTACCCAAAACCAGTATATTAAATTAGAGGTAGCCCCTCTAATTTGCATGACGAGGTCACCCCTCCAAGTATTCATGCACGTTGATTTTCATGACCTATATTGGCTAATGGTAAAATTTGTTAAACAGTTTTTACAAGATAAACATAAGGCTTTTCAAACTATAAAACCAGTTTTACTAAGATATAACCGGGTTATCCAGGACTTAGTTTTCTTCCGCTGTTTCATGCTTATATGATTATATTATGCATGCTTTACTGTACATCTGTGCACTGAGCGTTATGCTCAGCCATTACTTTCCTTTCCATGTCCCAAACGGTAGGTACCCAAGGACATACTCGAGCATTTTGGAGGACATGCATAGGATGGAAGCTGACATAGACTTCTTCTCCTTTTGCCTTCATATATTTATGCTTGTTTAAGTCTTTCATTCATTTCATTTACTTTATTATGTTTTGGGCTTATGTTTGGGAACCGATGTTTGATTCCGGTTTACCCTATGGTCATGTAATGTTTTAGACATTTATCCTTGTATGCTTTGATGACACGCCATAATTACGCGTGACATTATATTTATCAAAATGGGGTGTTACACCCATCATGGCTTGTAGTTATTTCAGAATGTAACCCGCTTTTCGCATTAAAGTCACATATTTCTTATGAAAACGTTGACTCACAACGGGAATTAATTTTCTCGGGCAAGGTTTACTTTAAAACCTTGTAAGGGACTAAGTTTACTTTATAACTTGGTCTAACACAAATTAGTGTACGTATCAGTGCACTTATTTTGTCAAAATAAGAGAAATCTTATTACCACCAGAATCGTTCCAACCAATCACTTAACTGGAAAATGTCTTCATGGATATATGCTGCTTTAAAATCATTGACTACAACTCTTTAAATAGAAAACGGGTCCGTGTTTAAGGGGGAGAAAATATTAAATCTTCTTGGAATTAAAATTGGTCTTCAAAAAGGATTTTCAGAAAATATAAACAGTTAATCGTCATCTTTAAATGCTAAGTGTGCCTTGTGTGATTGATACATTTAAGTATAGGTTATTTGAAATTTGGCGTTTAGTGTACGTGTTCGTGTTTGTGAGCGGGTTAGTACTTCATTAAGTTTATTTGGTTAATCCTAATGAATTTAACAAATACTATCTACTGGGGGACCACTTTTGCAAATGATGCAAAGTGGGGGTTTAATGTGTATACTTTGCACAAAGTTTGACCAAGTCAAACACTTAACCCCCCCCCCCCCCTCGTTCCTTGTTTCTTTTCCATCACAAACACAAACACATAAAACACTCCCCGCCATTGTTGACCTTCAAAATTTGAGTTTTGATTGCTTGCACTCCGTTCACACATCTAGGTATCGTTACTTGCTATAATTGTTATTATATTTCTTATCTTAAAACTGACACAAACAACCCGAGATCAAAGTTAATAAAAAATTAGGGTTTTTTGCGTTTTGCGATGAAATTGTAAATTGAGTTGTGGGATTTGCTTAGATTGCCCAGATGCACAATGGTCTTGCCCAGTTTTGTTTAAAACATTGCCAAACTCCAGGAATTGTGAAGTCAAAGTTTAGATTAGATCTCAGTCTCGGATTCCGATGATCACTGCGACACCACATTGCGATGCCTGCAATTGCGATGAGTCATTCCGATGGCTCATTGCGATGGGTCATTCCGATGGCTCAATACGATGGCTCATTGTGATGGATCATTACGATGACGCATTGCGATGGCATATTGAGATGGCGCATTCCGATGCATTATTGCGATGACCTTGTAATGGTATTGCGATGGGGAAATATTGCGATGAATTCTAAAACATTCCGATGGAACAAACTTATTGCGATGGAACTTAGATATTGCGATAAAACAGGATTGAGGTAGGATTGCGATGGTTTCACTTTGGGATGGGTGTAAGATTGCGATAGAATTGCGATGTTGAATCATTCCGATCGTTGTAGGATTCCGATGGATAGTTGTAAGATTGCAATGGAATTTTAGAATTGTGCACATGCCTAAGACTATCTAATGAATTCGACCTAGACTGCATTTCCAATTTTTTAGGCTTTAAGTAAATCAGGGACATTAAAACGAAACAAAGTTATATTGAAATTAATTAATTTTATCTCATAAGAATACTTGAAAGGTTTCTTATTACAGAAGTTCATCTTATTTAATAAGTTGACAATTCTGTAAACAAAAGAGATACAAATTATTTATTCAATGTCTTGTGTTTTGTATCCAGGCCATGGAAGACAAAGTTTCATCATTGTCTAACCATGTGTTCAAGCCTACTGTAATTTGGGTTGAGGATAATCCTATAATTACTGAAGTAGTGGTTGAAA
The DNA here is from genome assembly GCA_025667525.1 of Glebionis coronaria. Classification (NCBI taxonomy): domain Eukaryota; kingdom Viridiplantae; phylum Streptophyta; class Magnoliopsida; order Asterales; family Asteraceae; genus Glebionis; species Glebionis coronaria. The sequence goes on along the minus strand of JANFOE010002609.1, from coordinate 202,754 downwards.
CTAAACCAAAGACCATTGAAGTTGTAGTAGAAATTAAACCTAGACCTACTGAGGTTCTGGTTATGACAACCAAGAAATCCAAATATTCAAAGAACTAATGCTAGGTCGTTATTTCCTTAGAATAAATTGTCTTTGGCATATCTTTCATTATTCTACGTGGGATTTTGAATGTAAGGACTTAGTCCATATGAACTATGTCTGTATGTTGTTTCTCAATTATATGTGGTGATATTTGTTTTGATTTATTCCCTATGCTTTAACTTGACATAGACTTAAGATATATATATTTTGTGTATATCATTTGTGTTTATGTCATCAAAGCAGGAAGATGTCGATCACAGAAGAACAACAGCGACAACGTGATCTTGAACTTGTTTCGCTCAGCGACAGGCTACCATATGCTGAGAACAACTCTCGATTACAAGAGGATTTTGATCCGTCTTTACCAGCTTTCAAAATCGCTACGGATATCCTTGACATCTCACCCATCAAAGATGCATTCAGATGTACTGCCTCTGTTCCTGAAGTCTACATGCACGAGTTCTGGAACACTACAACACTTTCTAAAAAGACTATCTCATTCCAACTAAACAAAATGCCAATGGTACTTAACTTGAGCATCTTTCGGCAAATGTTTAAATTTCCTCAGTTGGCACAAGGAGAACAATTTGTGGCTAACCCAAAGACCAATGAATTGTTTCGAGTCATTCGTGCTATGAATTATGAAGGTGAAATCCACAACCTATCCCAGTTCAATACATCACACACAGGGCAACCCTGGAAAGAACTTATCACCATCATTGTCAAATGTCTTACTGGAAAGAATCGGGGCTCTGACGCAATGAGACCACCTCAGGCTCACATATTTTGGGGACTTTACACGGCATCTAAAGTAGACTATGCACTCCTTCTCTGGCAATAATTTTGTTATCAGTTTACTGGAACCAAGAAGAAATCAGTGCATCTTCCATTCCCAAGATTCACCAAGCTCATCATCAACCACTTTATGAAGAATGACCCAACCATTGACACTCGCGGGAATTTTTTCTACCACACAAAAGATGATGACTATGTGATTCTACAAATGAATGCGGATACTAATTCCATAAAGTATGCATTACGTCCTGCCCTAGTACCTGACACACTGATAAATGATGGAATCAAGAAAAGTGATAAATATCAAGAGATGCTTAATGATATTGACGCACAGTTTCGACGAGCAAATTCACTTCCCTTAGAGAAGCAAAAAGGTAAACGCAAGAAAAGAGTCTCAAAGCGCTAATCGACTGCTTCCTCTAAAGATAAAGGCACAGGGAAAATGAAAATCGTTGATGAAGATGATGATGAAGATGAGACGCTCCATACTGAGGAAGAACCGGAAGAAGTACCACTTAGAAGGCCAAAGAAAGCAAAGCAAACTAAAGGTAAAGAAGCAAGTGTTGCTTCAGATGAACCAGCTCAACAAACCATTTCTAAAGCCAAACGACTGTGTATTATTCTTCAACAAAGCAGAGAGGAAGCTTTTGCAACCTACACAGGATCAGGCTCAAGACTGTTTGAGGACTTAGAGAAATTTGGTAATCTTGATGCTGACATGGCATTTTATGAAGATCCTACTGATGAAGATGCTTATGAAGATGCTGATAACTTCCATTTTGAAAGTCGTGAGCATAGTGAAGAAGGTGGTAGCAGTGAAAACACTGAGACAATTTTTTTGTATCATGATGTAAATGTCAACACATCTTTACCGGAACCAACTCACACGGTGGTACACGACGATGCTCATGCAACTTTCATACCAGAAACTCAACTTCAAAGTAAGTCTACTTCCGGCTCTGACGATGTTATGAAATATCTTAATTTGGAAGGGGAGGGTATCAAGGTTACAAATACTGATCTATTGACAAATGAAGACATGGTGGATGTTCCCATAACCACTGTTACATCAACCACCACTCCACCACTATCCATACCGGTCATCAGTGAAGTCATAACACCAGTTATTACACCAGTAATTGTTGAACAATCGGTATCATCTACCACCCCAACCACTGAATCTACACCGTCATCAACAGCTGAACAACCTGTATCAACCACCGCCTCAATCACTGAATCTACACCGTCACCTATCCTTGAACAACCCGTATCAAACACCACTACTTTAATAGTCACGGTTACACCTCCATCATTAGTACAACAAGTATCATCCACCTCCAATCCATTCCTCACAGTCAGTGATCCACTGATCCAGTCTCTTCAACAACAGCTGGAGGCTCAAGCTAAACAAATAGCTACACAAACTGAAAGATTCACCACTCCTCTCAAGGAACCGCAACCTGATGAGCCTACACTTAAGAAAATTTCTGACAGAGTGTCTAAACTTAAAGAACAACACAAATCATTTCTTGGAGAGAAGAAAACTCATGACAAAGAGAATGCTGCCTTTCTTGGGTCAATTGATGAGAAGATGACCAAGATTATTTGACGAGAAGTCAAATCTTATGTTGATCAGCAGCTTCCAACTTTTGTCGGTAATGGTTTATCTACCCTTTAACTAACGACATTGTTACAGACACGTCTGCTAAATATGGGGGCTCATAAATCGAAAAATAAACGAAAAGTTATGCAATATCTCAACAAAGAAATTATTGAAGATACACCTGCAGATACTATCGACTCTGAGTCTGACAATGAAGACGAGCTAGAGGAGGAAGATAATGAGGGTAACGGTGATGAGGATAATGGTGAAAATGATCAAAATGAGGAAGAGGATAAGGAAGGAGATGAGGAGGAAGAAGAGGATGAGGAAGAAAAGGATAAGGATGAAGATGAAGATGAGGACGAGGATACAGATGAGGATGAGGATAACGATGATGATAATGACGACGGTAATGGAACCAACAAGGGTGATAAGAATGACGAAACGGGTACTAATGCCAAAGAGTTAAATAAGAATGAAGGAGATAACGCAACTAAGAAAGGTATAGAGGAAGCTGCAGAAAGCGTTGCTGAAATTATAGAAAAGGCGGTGGAGTCTACTGTACCAGAAACTCAGCAAGTTGACACATGTATATCTACTAAACAAGTTTTTACTACTGATTCTCACAATGAATCTGTAGAACATATGCAAGAAGACGAAATTCCTGTGTCTACGCAAGAAGAAGAACCCACAAGGTCAATGCTAGAAGAAGAACCTCACGATGATATACCGGTAACGCAAGAACAACCTTCAACATCATCTAAAGATCATCACATCTCTGATATGGAAGTTGAAGATTTAAATGTGCCAGAACCAACATTTGCTGAATCGCTTATCATCGATGACACGGTACAGGAACAACTCTGGCTTACAAATGCAGCACCACAACATCCTTTTGACACAGCAACTGAAATGGAGCTGACTCAATTCCTAAACAATCCTATCGATTTCTCGGCCTTTCTAAGGTATTCTCATGGGAAACCGACAATGACTCCGGATCTTATCAAAATGGCAGCCGCAATGAAGCAGAATATCACTTAAATGAGCTAACCAAGGCAATGAGAGCGACGACTACGAGAATTCAGACTCCTGTGTTACGACCTCTTACACCCACGGTCATCGCCGGTTCTGCAACGATCCCAATAGAGCACTTTGTTTCTCACGATCTCGAATACCTTGAAAAAGGCGCAAAGAAATATGCCACGTCACTTACTATGCTCAAGGCTGTTAATCTGGAGAACGTTCCAAGGATCAAAGATAAAGTACCTGATGCACTATGGAGAAAGAAACTGCTCAAGTTTTATGATACTTTTGCTTCACTTGGCATCTCTCACTAGACTGCAAAGAAAAGGTTAGCTTACAATCATTTCCATCGTCCAAAGAGAGGTTCTTCTATTTTCTCAGCTCACAGAATCAAAAGCATACAAGGAGCAACTGTGACAACCGTGGTTTTGGGTTTGTCACTTGGTCTTACTTTTAGGTTATTTTATGTGTGCTTACTTGAATTTTGTGTTTACGTGTTTATTTTGTGTGAACGAGGTTGGTGTGGTTATCGTTTATGAGTATAGAGTACTCATAAGTAAATCGAGGAACGGTTATTTCATGTTCATGAGCTCACAAGTGGTGACTATGAAATGAAAATGGTGATATTGTGGTGTTTACGTATACGTATAAGTATTATAGTAGTAGTATTTTTTTTAGGATTTACGGTTTAGCATTTAGAGGTCTCGGGTGAGGTAATTATCCATATGAATATTTTTCGGGATGGTTTTAAGTTATTTATGAGTTAGTTATAAAGTTTATTTCAAAATTTGAGATTTTTTATAAAAGTGTATATTTTACGTCTTTTACGGTAAAACGCGTAAATTTGACTAGTTTTACGGTTTTGAGGTTTTGGAAGCTTTAGGAGCTGAAATAAATTAAGGAAAATTAAGGTATTAACATAATATTAAATAATAAAAATAAAAAAAAAGTATTGGGTGTTTGGGTCAGTTTAGACGCACCAAAGAAAGAGAAAAAGGGAAAAAGGGAAAAAAAGGAAAGTTGGGTGTTATACTTGGACTAGGATTTTATGTACACACTATATAAGGTTATCTAATAAATAAAAAAAACATAAATCCCTGGAGACAAAGAAAAATTCGTGGGTTTCATAGAGGAGAATTAGGGTTCTTCAAAAAAATTAGGTTTTCTTCATCTTCCATTGATTTAAGGTAAAAACCTTCATTAACCTTTTTAATTAAATTGTTTTTATGTTTAATTAATCATTCTTATGATGGATTAAGGGTTAGGGTTTATATAAAAACAGTAGATTAATGATGTATTAATCATAATATGATGATCATATAATCTAGGGCTTGTATTAGAAGGGTTATAGGTGATTAATTAGATCAATTTGTTTAAAACCCGTTTTTAAACTGGGCAGAATTTTGAGTCAATTGTTTTGATCATATCGGGAGTTCTAGGAACATTCAAGATGCGATCCAAGTATCCCTGAAAAGTTAATTGAAGTGGCTTTCCAATGAAAGAAACTAGAACTAAATTGGAGGTCGGAAAGTGGGTCAAAAACAGGTTACAACAGTCAAAGGTCAAAACAGTTTTGAATTCAGCCTGTTTTCTTTTGAAGTTTTGGGTGGTTTGGGGTACTTAGGTTTGCATTGGGATCTTCTCACGAACATGAGAGATTGTTTATACATTTTAGTAAGGATCTGCACTTGGTCTAAGATTGTGGTTTAGGGTAAGACCCTCTAATGGTAATGAACTTTTCATACGTTTAAAATCAGTGAATTCTGGATAGGTAGTAATATATACACATATATCTGGGTCTTAACAGTAGCTTTAAGGTTAGGGCAAGTGGGAGGTTTTAGCTAACATGTATAAAAGTGTGAATATTCCTTTTACAGAAACCATGGGTATGTTTAAGTGGACGTTTGACTTAAAGTTTTGAGACCTAAAACTGGGACTGTTTTGTGTAAAATTATGAACGGGATAGCTATTAAACTTAACCAAGTTAGGGACTTGTTAAGGAAGGGTAATGGGGTGATTAGAGCTTAACAATGAGTTAATATACGGTAATAGACTAGATGTCCATCATAGGTTGATGAGCCATCTTAGTGATTGGTTCGTGTATTGATTTCGTGTTTTTGGTTTGTTAGCTTGTTGCTAGTGCGAGGACTTGTGAAGAAGCTATCAGGTGAGTTTCATAGTCCCATGTTTAATATTGATTTTGACTTCCAGATGGGATGGAAGAGACACTGTGTTGAGTTATTTTCTAAATTGATGCTGTGAATGTGTTTGTGATTTGAGATGGACTTGTGTGTAAATTATGTGATTAACTGCTATGTGATTTTTGATTGTGTATGATTTGGATCGGGGGACATGTGTCGTCTCAGTTATCGTGGTTTGACAAGGTAGTGGCCTTGGTATAGGTACATAGTGTGATCATCTATGGTACCATGTTGTTTGGCAAGGTAGGAGCCTTGGATTTTAGTTTGGAATGATTGATCTTGAATGCTAGTTGTTAATACATAATTGTAGCACATTGTCCATATGTTATTGTGTTGATGGTTGTTATTCACAGCTTGTAATTGATTTAGCGTTGGAGTCTAAACCTATGACTCTCACCAACTTTATGTTGACGTGTTTTAGTGTCTCTTTCAGGTGATACTATGGTTAAGCATGAGAACATAAGTGGCTAGGATTGGAGAAGCTTAGGAATGCATATAGAAGGAGAATCCCCGTTTCCTTCTTAGTTTTTATTTGTTCTTTTAATAAGTGATACTGTGGCACACATATATTTGTTTGGTTTTGTTATTTGTTTGTCTTGGGTAAGCGGTAGGACTGTTACCTACTTACCTAGACTCCTGAGTCTGATGAGATATTGTCATGACTTTGTGTCTCCATTTTATGACATTTCTTATTTCATATAGTTATCTCTATAGACACGTCATGTTGTAATGATATCCATACGTCGCGCCCCATATTCCGCCATGGTGGGGTGTGACAGCAACCACTCAGACTGTGTTCGGTTATGATTAGTTGAATGTAATCGTGTTCAAACATACTGATGAGAAAGAATACCGAATTGACGAAAGTGATCTCCAATACCTTCAACTTGAAGACATCGAAGATCTTCTGTTGTTATTGGCTCAGGAAAAAGTTGACCATCTACAACCTGAGATTGTCATTGCAATGAGCTCCAACTTTCGTCAATATGCAAGAAAAATCTTCATTGAAAACTGGGTGGAAGATTTTCAACTTGGAGTAGAGAGCTATCAGAAACAACTAAACTTGCAATATCCCCATACAACTCCGCTCAGTAATTTTCACAAGAACAAGAAGCCTTACATGGGGACCATGACATCGGAAGCAGGGATATTTTATCCAAATGAAACTGGAGTCATGCAGTTTATGCGATTCTCCGAACTGCACAAATTCAGCGATGGTACGCTCAAGCATGTTCGAGATGATCTGACGGTTCTCAGTGCAGACCTACCGCTTCCAGCAGTCAAGTACACCTGGACAACCCAGTGCAAAAAGGGAGCAAAGTACGCGATCAAGAAGATCGAGGAACTTCTAAGGAAGCGCCGGTTGCTACGAAGTGTGGAACGATTCGTAGGTGGAAGGCCATATGGAGCTCACCATAGGTTCACGGAACGAGCCATTTAATTATGGTTAGTCTTATAACATGTCAACTCCATATGTCTATCTATTGTGAATATGTTAATTTTTTGTATAATCACCTTTTGTGGCATGTTGTAGTCTAAAAGTATGATATTTTTCAAGAATTTCTCTCGAGATTCTAAATCTTTCAAACATATCGTACTCAAGCACTACAACTAACCCTCATTAATTTGAGGGGGAGCATTAATATGTTCTTTTGGAAAGGGGAGAAAATGGGATTAAGGAGACTTAATGATATTTGGCTAAACAATGAAAAAGGCTTAAAAGATAAACCAACTTAATATGTGTAATGCACATGTTAAGGGGGAGCGTTTTTTATGATCAAAACACTTCAGGCACAAAAACTTTGATTATAATATCACAAGTGCTTTAAGTGTTTTTTCAAGGATTTTTCATGGTGACAATACTTACCCAAAACACACTTAATTCACGACGGATGTGGTGACAAAACGGTGGTAGGTATAGGTATTAGTCCAATGATTCATCAGAACCGATGGAATCTTCCCAAGGACAATTCCCTAGATAGAATTAGAAGTCCCAGGAAAGATGGAGAATGATTGTGAATGTAGCTGAATGCCGGCCAAGTACTTAAGCTAGCACTGGAACAATCACAACAAGGTGCTAGTGATGATGTATTGGTATGCATTGAAGGGGTTGAAGAATGAAAAAAGAATTGTAAAGATAAAGGGTGTAAAGAAAGAAGCCCTTTCTTACAACTTTAGGCAGAAACCGGGTCAATACATATGCTATTGAGATCATTTTTTCAATGATTCTCGATATTGAAGATAGACATCATGGACCCAGTGATGCAACACACAACCCTCCCCAGCTAACTCAAATATCTCTCAAAAGATATTTGTTTTAATCATACGGAGTTCAACACGTTATCTATTGGTCTATTCACTCTGAATAGACTGGTATTGAATAGATGGCAATCCTCTCCAGCCATCGCTCACTAAATCAAAACGTACTATCGAGTCTAGAGCCACGAGATCATCAAAAGTCTCATTAGGACACTTTCCATTTATTCCTTGCTTTTTCACACACTGTTAAAAGTAAGAGATCTTTATGAGTCCTACGCAGTATTCCTGTAATAATGCCAGAACATTCGAGAGATACGCAAGTAACACAATGAAGATGGAAATCCTGCTTGAGCCAACATCAAACAAGCTCATGGTAGGTGATACGTGCGGTTCTTTAAGAACCAATCTTGTGAAAACTGGAAAGAAACAGCAGTTCAATTCTTAATTGAACTTAAACTCGTTCCAGGCCTCTACGCATTATCGTATGATCTTGCCAGAACACTTAGAGTGACACTCTTTAGTGTTCACAGTGACGAGTGGAAATCCTGCTAGTGTTAACATCAAACAACACTTGGTAGGTGACAACTGGAAAGAAACGATGGTGAAAATCTTAATTAAAATTCACTTGTTCCAAGTTTCATGAATTGACGGCTTCAATCATAAGGATTTTTAATCCAAATGATTCACTCTTTATGTTCGCAGTCAGCTTTGGACGGTCGAATAAAGAGAACAGGTTTGCCCGCGAAATCCTGTCAGGAAGTTACTTAATTGAAACTATCCGTCACGGGTACGATATTTAATATCGTCTAACGGTCTTCACCGACCAGAGGTAAAATGTTACCGAATTAGAATAAAATGTCAAAGCCATTTTATTCATGTCTTATTATGTTGCTGCATTCGAAGACGGTGGTGTTGCGGTGTACCTGTTGAAGACGTCCTCACATACTTATTCCTTCTGCATCAAATACTTCTGCAAAATCAAGAAAGTATGACCTAAAAGTCTTCCGCTGTATCGACTCTGAAACTTTCAAGAATTCAACAAAGGATAAGTGTGTGGGACATGAAGTCACGAAGAGGCGAACATCACAAGAAGATAAAGACTGCACGTGAAAGGCCAAAAGAATGTGTTCCAAGCAAAAGGCTGATATTATTCAACACATATTCACAAAAAGAAGAAAATTAAAGAAAGAAAGAGAAAGTGGACTACGAGCTCAAGAATAAGATCTAACATGCTAGATTAGGACTTTGTAAATTTGGAGTGACCTCCCTTTGGGGGAGATTGTTGGAAATACGTTTTTACGTATAAAGAAAGTCTCGGTCACTCCAACAATATAGTTATAGGCTCGTAGTAATGTTTAAGTTACATTTATGTTAAGCCCGACCCATGAGCATGTTCATGGGCCGGAGGCCCAAGTCCATTAAGGACTTGGGTATATAAACCTCTTTCCACCATAGAAAGAGGTGTTGGTTGTTTTATTTCTCACTTCAATACACATAGTTTCTTTCATTTCTCTCTCTAAGTTTCTCTCTCTAGAAATACATCAACCCTCTTGATATACAAAGATTATCATTGTTCTACAGGGTGTCGACACGTCAATCTGCAACTTACTAACGACCGATTTCTTCCCATAACCTTCAACCGTTGTGATAATCTCTAAATCCGTTGTTTTCAATGGGATAATGCCATCGATATACTTTATCAACTCCCTGCAGGAAGCCAAACAACATTTCAGGCAGTTGATCAAAGTAGGGTACACAGAAAGACAATCTTTTACACTGATTCTTCTGTAATAAATAAAATTGAGAAGGGTGTGTGAGTAGAGATACAATTCAGAGTTCTGGAATATTTAGACCCATTTTTTTTTTCAGAGTTATACCTTTGGCCCATTAAAAATTTAGAAAAAATAACCCAGTTCGACCCATTTATAAGATAAATGGGTCAAAATTACCACTGTTAATCCCCAATTTTTGAACATTTCCTTCAATAACATTTCACATGTTTGTAAACCAAGTGGAAGGAATAAAGAAAGAAGACCCAAATACTTTCGGGTACCCAAATACTCGCCATAAGCTCCCATCATAAGGCTTCATATGGGACTTTAGTCCGTGATCAATTCTTAAGATGATACACCTGCCTAGAAGATACCAACTATAAAAGCATAGTCGGTGTCCAACTTTATAACACAAGAACACTAAAACTAAGACTAATTAAAGGAAAATCCACGTATTAAAAAAGAACTGGTCATTCCTTGTTTAATTTGTAAAAAAATGTGATGAGAAATTCGGCGGTTCAGCTGTAAAAAAGGTGACCTATGTCTGAGAATATACACAAAAATTAGCAGCTTTGACTTGTTCAAGAAATTAGCAGCATTTCCAGTAGGAGTATAAGAAGGTCATACAATTATATCTTATGCTCCTTCGTTTGATTAATCCATGTAATTTACTTAACCAAGGATCTATTTTATAGGGGCATTTTCATCATTGGAGGCCATTGTTCTGCATTTTGATACATACTCCAGGACATACTTGTACTTTAGGAAGGATCTTCTTATAGCACATACTCTAGAAGATGACGAGGATGCATATAATTTTGGAGAATTATCACAACAGAAGTTCATTTGAGAAAACCGTCTCTCGACTATTTACATTTGTGTCAAAAGGCAGGAAACACCTCACATAAAAGATAAAAAGAATATTCAAACATAGACACAAGGCATGAGACCTGTATATCAAGTGCCTAAACATGTCTCATTGAAAACTGGTTGGGCATTCGAGGAAGTTCAGCAGGCTCAGTGATAGGTGTGAAAACACCCATCCTTTTTACCACTTAATTACAATAATAACCGAGCCAAAACGTGTATTTTATGTCATTTATGTCGGAATTATGCGTGGTTTGTGTTTTTGTTGTGATTTAGGACGAAAAGGTGAAAAGTGGAGAAAACACGGCATTCACGGGCTTTTATCGAAGAAAAAGACGAAAGATGAAGTCGAAAGATCAAGAGTGGAAAAAGAACGGAAGTCCAAGACCAATTCTGAAGATTTATCGAAGAAAAAGTCAAAAGACGGAAGTTTACCAAAAGCCGAAGAACTCGAGTCTTATTTATGAAGAAAATTCAAGACGAGTTAAAAGAAATCCCGAGACAAAGTCATTAAGTCCAAGATTAACAAAAGATAAAGAAGGAAAGGACTTAACTTTGCAATTAAGGTAAAGAGGAAAGAGGGAGGAAGCTTCCTAAGCCCCTCCCTAATCACCACTATAAATAGGCCATTAGTCTTCATTTTTCAAGTTGTTGGGTGGTTTGACAAACCACCACTTCCATCATTTTCATTTCTTGTTAATTACTTTCTTACTTTTTAAATTCATGTTATGCACTTTTAATTCAATTTAATTTTCAAGTAAGTTTTCAATTATTGTTCTTTAATCTTTACTTTTCTTGTCTTAATCTCTCATCTTCCTTTCTTGATTTTCGTTTGCTTTTGGTGCGATTACATTCGATCCGTGTTGTTCATTCATGTTTTCGTGCTTAAAAGTTCATCTTTTTATATTTTGATTCAAAAAGTTTGTTTCTTTTACGTTGGATAAGTTGTCTTTCATGCTTATTTTGTCCTTTTCATTACTAGATTCGAGCTAGTTGTGAGTTCAAGCTTATTACCATAGCTTATGACTTTTGCTTATTTTTCGGATCAAGAAACCACTCGGAAAGGGTTTTTAAACCCTTTTCCGATCGTCCCTTTCCGATCTACACTTTCCGACCAAGCACACCCCTTTTCCGATCGCCCAATCGGAAAAGGGTTTTAAACTTTCCGATTTGCCCTTCTTTTTTTATTATTCCGATCATAGCTTGTTTTTAGTATTCCGATTGTACTCATTTAAACCCATTCCGATCAGTTCACTTTTCAGCTTTCCGATTGGATTAGTATTTGCTTATTCCGATTGGGGCTTTGTTCATTATTCCGATTGGGGTGTTTTAATATATTCCGATCATGACTCTTTCAATATTCCGATCGAGTACGTTCCGATCGGATTCCGATTGGATTCCGATCGGGTGTATTCCGATGGGTTGATTTTGTTTTGTTTTACGATTTTGCTTTAGTTTAAGTGTCAATTTTTTCTCGCTTTATTTTTAGTCTATTTAATTTCGTTCCGCATTTTTATTTTATTGTCAATTTACTTTTCGTCAAAGCTTTAATTTTACGTTATTTAATTTCTCGTCGCTTACTTTTAACGTTTTAAATATGCACCGTTTTCGTTTCAACTAGTTTTAGTTTTAGTTACTCGTCATTTATTTTTAAGTCTTGCAAATTTATTTTACCAAAACCAAAAATATTCGTTTTACCAAGAACAACTAATCTCACACAATTAACCGGAAATCAATTCGAAGAGATACCGAGAAAACGAACTTTCAACGAGCAAAATCTCTTACATTAAAATGGCGCCGCTGCCGGCTCTTTTCGTAAGGATTAAAGGTTTTTTGTGAGAGACGCGTTGGCTTTTGGGATCCGTTCACTCGTGAACGTTATTTTTTTTCGTATCCAAAATTTTCAAAAATCCAAAAACATTTGAAAAATCATAAAAAGCATTTCTTTTTCAAAGTTTTGCACCAAAAATATTCTTCTTGCTTATCTATCTTTCTTTATGGATTTTTATGTCCATTGCGTCCGGTGTGGGAAACAATTATCTGGGAACAACTCTTGTCAATGGTGTACATGTGAGCGGTGCGGAAACAATATCGACTACGCACAATTCGGATTTTGTCCCTTGTGCAACTCGACTAATTCATTCTTTTTGAACCCACCTCCTGTTCCCCCGTGCATCTATTGTGGAAGCGATTCTCATTGGCATGTTTCGTGCCCGGTTCAATACCCGTATAGACACGGGCAAGAACCGGGGTACAATTATGACAATGGTAATAGCTATCCACAAGAAGCACCCAGTTTCTCTCCACACCCATGGTGCTATATTTGTGGGGGCCCTCACGATGCTTCTTTTTGTGATCCGTCGCAAATCTTTGAGAAAGTACCGTGCTATCATCCTAGAGTCTATAACCGTGAGCCCCCACATTACACCCTCAATCATCAATCCTCTCAGCAAACTAGTCTTGATCACCAACTCACTTCTTTGAATGACATTCTAGAAAGTATAGCTCAACTTCGAGCTGACTTACATCAGGAAAGGCAACCGTTGCTTGATGTGGACGAAACCTTGAAAACCACCGACACCTTTTTGAGCCAATTTAGTCGTTTTCCCTTCTTTTCTACACCAAAATGTTTAATTACAGCGTGGGATAGAATTGGTGAAATTGAACATACTCGGGGCGATGAACAACAAAAGTTGCTGCATGAGCTTCTTAAAGATGTGGAGGTTATCAAGGAAGAGTTAGCCGACTACGTCACTCCTAATTGGACGCGTCCCATCTATTATGATGATGACGACGACGATGATGTCTACACTTTCAACCAATCTTCTGAAGTTGCTGCTCCTACTGTCGATGTTCCTACTGCATCTAAGGATCTAGATTCGTTGAATGAGCTTAGTGATGTTGGTCTCGACAAAGTTTTGGATGATGAGGTTTGTGACTTACCTGCTATGGAGCCTGAGGACGACATTGCTCTTACGGAAGAGGTCGATCCTAGTGATGACGATTCTTCTCTCTGCTATGAGACTTTCACTTTTAAAATTTCTCAATCTCCACCGGGAGATGCAGATGATGACGATTTATTCTCTCCGGTTTACGAGAAATTCACCGATGAACATGATCTTGTGGATAAGGTGGAAGACGTGCTTCTTCGCGATAGATTACGGAAAGTGCACCTTCTTATTGCTCAAATCGAAGCGTTGACTTCTCCTTCTCTTTCCAAGTCTTTACATCCATCTATCCCTCCCGTTGAAGATAATGACCCATTGCTGGAAGAAATCGACATCCACTCCATCCCTCCAGGTATTGATGATTCTGACACGGAGGGGGACATTATTTTTGATAATTTGCTGCAGGAAAGTATTGACCCAAGTCCCCCTCCCGAGCACCTTTCATCCTCCCCTTTAGCCACTATTTCGGAGGATGAGTGCTTTGACCCGGGAGGTGACATTCATTATGCTATGATTGATAACATTACGGCTTTGCCGCTTGCTCAGCATCTATTGTCTTTGGGGGAGGACAATGTGCTTACTTTACCCAACCCACCTCCCGTGGATCTTGACTTCACATACTTCTCGTATGTTGAAAGGACCTTTCTCCCTTTCAAGACTTATCCCCCCGCCTCTCCTTTGTTGATGTCAACCGGGAATGAGGACAAGGTCTTTGATCCCGGTATCACATTCGAGGCTTCCCCATGGACCATTTAATTAGGGGACGAGTCAGGCTCGTGACTCGGTTAATATAAACAAGCGCTTTTTGGGAGGCAACCCAATTATCTATCTATCTTTACCATAAGTGTAGGGGGAGCCCCGTGGTGTTTCTTGTTCTTTTTCTTATCATGTGCAGAGATTAGAGCTTCAAAGACACACTCTTGATGACTTTTGACGAACCGTGATACCGTGTTCCCATCTTCCCGGTTCTATCCTAAACTCTTGTGATTCAATTTTTCATATTTTATATGTTCACATTAAATTCACTTTAGTTGTCCTTTCCTTAGCGAGATTTAAACAAAGTGCACAATGTCCTAAGTGTAGGGGAGTTTACTTCCACATGCTTAAACATTGAGGACAAAGTTTATCTTAAGTGTAGGGGGACTTCTATCGAAGTTAAGTGGCCTTTTCCTTGTATTTGTCCTCATTTTAACCGGAAAATTTGATTTTTCGACATTTTTCAAAATTTTTGATCTATTTTGGCCTATTAGTTTTTACTTTTGTATAGTTATTTGATTTCCTTATTAGAATAAATTTTAATAAAGTGGTTTTAATTTTCAAAAGTCGTAAATATTTTGACTCGACCCAAGTTTACTTATCTAAGTTCACTCTAGCTAGTATCCTTAACGTGTTTAAGTCAAGTTTTGCTAGGCTTTTATATAGGGAGCTATAAAACGCGAAAGTCTTAACCCTCACGGAATAAGAACAAGAACTTTTCGCAAGTTCCTATAATTGATCCTAGAGAGTCGTTTATCAAGGGAACTTTAAAATGCGATTTCTAAACTTGAAAAAGTCTAAGAATTTGCAAGATCTATAGGCGACTCGAAAACCCAAAACTTTGATTTAATAGGCTAAGCATCCACGAGTCTCATTCATTGAGATTTTAAATTGTGGAGAACGAGAGATGATAGAGTCAATTATAAGTTTGGTATTCTTTCATGAATTTATGTGAGTTAATTATAAGCCTATTCTCCCTCCGCTTGTTAATAAATTTATCTGCAATAAATAAGGTTGTACGATTTAAAAGGTTACTTAGCTTCTAGCCCCAGATCGTTTAAAAGTTGCTCGGTACGGATTAGAGTTCATAGCCAAGGCATAACTTATTGAAGCGGGATGCGAAGATTGGCGAGTCCGAAAAGGCCCTAACAAGGCATGAGGGCTACATTTTGTTGCTAAAGATCCAAAAGTGATGTGAAGAATCATTTATCGAAAATCAATATGAAGGATCGAGACACACGACGAAAAGCAAAAACTCCCCAAAAGTCATGGAGAAGTCTATCCGAAAAGACCCTAACAAGGTATGAGGATAAATAGATCCAAGTCCTAAAAGGAGGCGGATCGTTGTATATCAAAGTCCAAAATAAAGATTGGAGAAAAATGAAGAAGTCGTGGTCCAAAGATGAAGAATCTCTCAAAACCTCAAGTGAAGAAATTTCCATTATGAAGAGAAGACCATTATTTCAAGAACGTCTCTCAAAGATTCGAAGTATGAAGTCGCTGCCAAATATCGGTCCGAGAAAGGTCTCAAATCATGAAGCGAGTTATGCCAAGATATGAACTTTATGAGGTTCCGAGAAGCAGTTTTAAAAGATTTGGTCCTTTAGCTAACTATTGATTAAATCATTCACCTTATTTTCGGACTAAAATAACTATCGAAATAAGTCAAACAATGCATCCTCGTGATCATTCAAGACAACAATAAAATAAAAGAGATACACATAGGAATAAGGGAGTCTAAGTGAATAATTGGCCCACATGAGTTCGCGTTAGTTTACTAACTTATAACAACAATGATCTCGTTTTTAAGCTTGGTTTGGAGAAAGTGAAAACTTGAGGATGATGATCATTCACGACTTGTTCAAAACCCAAGGTATGTTTATAATTTCTTCACTTTGTATGTTTATAATTTACTATCTCTTTAATAAAGGCCAACGTGGATTGATTATGATGAAAAGTGTAAACATGCTTTGTAACTAATGCATTGCATGAGGACATTGCAATGGTTAAGTGTAGGGGATTTGATAGGTGTGAAAACACCCATCCTTTTTACCACTTAATTACAATAATAACCGAGCCAAAACGTGTATTTTATGCCATTTATGTCGGAATTATGCGTGGTTTGTGTTTTTGTTGTGATTTAGGACGAAAAGGTGAAAAGTGGAGAAAACACGGCATTCACGGGCTTTTATCGAAGAAAAAGACGAAAGATGAAGTCAAAAGATCAAGAGTGGAAAAAGAACGGAAGTCCAAGACCAATTCTGAAGATTTATCGAAGAAAAAGTCAAAAGACGGAAGTTTACCAAAAGCCGAAGAACTCGAGTCTTATTTATGAAGAAAATTCAAGACGAGTTAAAAGAAATCCCGAGACAAAGTCATTAAGTCCAAGATTAACAAAAGATAAAGAAGGAAAGGACTTAACTTTGCAATTAAGGTAAAGAGGAAAGAGGGAGGAAGCTTCCTAAGCCCCTCCCTAATCACCACTATAAATAGGCCATTAGTCTTCATTTTTCAAGTTGTTGGGTGGTTTGACAAACCACCACTTCCATCATTTTCATTTCTTGTTAATTACTTTCTTACTTTTTAAATTCATGTTATGCACTTTTAATTCAATTTAATTTTCAAGTAAGTTTTCAATTATTGTTCTTTAATATTTACTTTTCTTGTCTTAATCTCTCATCTTCCTTTCTTGATTTTCGTTTGCTTTTGGTGCGATTACATTCGATCCGTGTTGTTCATTCATGTTTTCGTGCTTAAAAGTTCATCTTTTTATATTTTGATTCAAAAAGTTTGTTTCTTTTATGTTGGATAAGTTGTCTTTCATGCTTATTTTGTCCTTTTCATTACTAGATTCGAGCTAGTTGTGAGTTCAAACTTATTACCATAGCTTATGACTTTTGCTTATTTTTCGGATCAAGAAACCACTCGGAAAGGGTTTTAAAACCCTTTTCCGATCGTCCCTTTCCGATCTACACTTTCCGACCAAGCACACCCCTTTTCCGATCGCC
Organism: Glebionis coronaria; assembly: GCA_025667525.1. Lineage (NCBI taxonomy): Eukaryota > Viridiplantae > Streptophyta > Magnoliopsida > Asterales > Asteraceae > Glebionis > Glebionis coronaria. The sequence continues at coordinate 185,441 of JANFOE010002609.1, read as the reverse complement.
CAATCGGAAAAGGGTTTTAAACTTTCCGATTTGCCCTTCTTTTTTTATTATTCCGATCATAGCTTGTTTTTAGTATTCCGATTGTACTCATTTAAACCCATTCCGATCAGTTCACTTTTCAGCTTTCCGATTGGATTAGTATTTGCTTATTCCGATTGGGGCTTTGTTCATTATTCCTATTGGGGTGTTTTAATATATTCCGATCATGACTCTTTCAATATTCCGATCGAGTACGTTCCGATCGGATTCCGATTGGATTCCGATCGGGTGTATTCCGATGGGTTGATTTTGTTTTGTTTTACGATTTTGCTTTAGTTTAAGTGTCAATTTTTTCTCGCTTTATTTTTAGTCTATTTAATTTCGTTCCGCATTTTTATTTTATTGTCAATTTACTTTTCGTCAAAGCTTTAATTTTACGTTATTTAATTTCTCGTCGCTTACTTTTAACGTTTTAAATATGCACCGTTTTCGTTTCAACTAGTTTTAGTTTTAGTTACTCGTCATTTATTTTTAAGTCTTGCAAATTTATTTTACCAAAACCAAAAATATTCGTTTTACCAAGAACAACTAATCTCACACAATTAACCGGAAATCAATTCGAAGAGATACCGAGAAAACGAACTTTCAACGAGCAAAATCTCTTACATTACTCAGCCACTTTGCACACCTTTATTAAACCATTTAGTTTCAATTTGCAAACCTGGTAAGGAGTGTTTGGATTGCTTCTTAAAAACTGTTTGTCTGATTCTTACATTAATGTTGGAAATACGTTTTTACGTATTTAGAAAGGATCGGTCACTCCAATGATATTGGGCTCGTGATCCAATATAGCCCATATAGCCCACATGTAGGGTGGGCTATATAAACTCCCCTCCTAGCATGTTAGGAGGGGTCGAACACTTTCATTTAATCACATTTCATCTTTCTTCTCATTCTCTCCTTTCTCTCTCTAAGTTCCTCCATTTCCCATCCATATCAATAGGTAATCCAACAATGCCTAATCCTTAGAAGAACACGATCCTACAATTGGTATCAAAGCATGGTTGATTCTTCGGATTAATGTGTTTTTATCTATTGATTTGGTCATAAAAATCCTTTCTTTCTAAAAAAATTTTCTCGTTTCTCTTTCTTTTTGATGTTGCGTGGTTATCAAGTTGATAAAAATCATTTGTCAATATCATTCTTTTTTCTCAAATTTTAATATCATTTTTCTTTTATTTTCTTTCCGTTTCTATAATCTTTTGTCTCATCTATATTAATAACTGTATCTGATTCAGTTTTATTTCTTTTTTCTTTCAACTTTTTTCTTTTTCTGATTTTGTAAATCATTTTGATTCAGTTATTTATTTAGTTATATAAATAACTGTATCTGATTTTGTCTCATTTCAACTTTTTCTAGGCGTATCTTGTTGCGATCCATCATAATCTTTATCAAGTATCTGGTCTCAATCTGGTTTCCTCGTTGCGATCCTTCACATATTTCGGTTACGATCGGGATCTTTTGTGATCGCATAAACCCCGGGGGTTTCAACTTGCGATCCAAAGTTACGATCACCACTACGATCGAAGCTGCGATCGGACTGCGATCGGGGTGCGATCTTAGTTCGATCAGACTGCGATAGGTGTGTTGTTGTGACTGCGATGGTATATTGATATGACTGCGATGGACTTAATCTTTTAGACTACGATTTGACCAAGTTTTTGACTCGATAAAACAGACCAAAATCATCTCAAAGACTAACCAAACAAACAACACCCACCCTCGACTCCCACAGTTTCGAAAAGAATCAACCTCACGTCTGACCAATCACACTAGACTCGATCCTCACAACACCACCTCTCTCGTATCAAAACCAACTGACCCGACAACCACGACTCAACAGACCACAAACTCAAACTCAAACACTATAATTCATCGATTCAAAAACACAAACCAACAGCCTAGATAAAAAAGGACTCGAAACAACCTGACTTGACAACAAATCCGACACAACCTAAACCCATAAACGACTCGAACCATAAAAACATTCAGGATCTCATTCAAAACAAACTTTCATCGATCGAAGACTCAAAGAAACACATACACAAACACCTTACCTGAGACCTTGTTTAACAAGACCTTGTGCGCAGTAACAACCTTGTGAGATTGACATTCGTGGGTTTCATATCATCTTTTGAGACTTTATTTCGTGGTTTTGAGATTGAGACACGAAGGTTAATAGCTTGATCTGGTTGTGTGATAAATTAGTGTGATAAATTAGTGTGAGATTGAGATAATATTTGTTTGGTTCAGTTATAATTGATTTTAAGTTGTGATAAGAATGATGGGGGACGGAGGTTACAAAGTGGTATTTGTGATTGGTGGCTGGTAGAAGAGTGGGATTAGGATTATTGAAGTTTAGGGTTAGTTAGTGTTTTATTTAAACCACCTATTGACTTCATTTTATTCACAAAGTAGTGGGGTGAAGTGTCTGGCATCTTATACACGTGGGTTAACTGCATCCATATTCGTGTCTTTTAACTACCCTTCCTCCTAATGCCTGGGTTTCTTTAGTTCAAAGAGTTTTTGGCCACGTCATATTTTCTTTCACCATGTTTTAGAATTTTGGGCCACGTTTACTTATCTCTCTATACACGTTTAAAAGTTAAATTAGGGTTGTGTTTTATGCTGCTTGTATCACGTGTTTTAGAAATCTTTCACAATTAAAAGTTTTAAACATTTTTAATGTTATTAAACATTTTGGCAATATTAACGTGTTTTGGAAAATTCATTGGGCTCGGATCGAGTAAATTTTAAGGGGTCGAGTTTTATGGTATGATTTGTATTGGATATAAATTGTCGGGCCGATCACTATATTAACTGAAGGTTGGATTTATTTGTTGACGGGCTTTATTTTTGGAGTGAGTCGTATTTTAATTGGACTCCGGTTTGTTTTATCATACGTTTGAGCTGACAAAAAATTATTGAGCCGAGAAAACAGTTATTCCATCAAACGAGGAGTGTGACGAAGTTTTACGGTTTTGGTTGGGGTGTAAAATCTCGTAAAATCGACTTCACGATTTCTTCACAAATTCTAGAATCCCGAAAACAACCACATCCACATCATTTTTCATCATAATTCAATGGATTCTTTGAATTCGAAATTTCAAGAGGGAGACTTGCATCACATGCAAGACACAGCTAGAGAAAGTGGTATAATTTCATGTCGACTACTTCAGTCACATCTTAGGACTATTGCATGGGTTCAAGGAGGAAGCGAATTTGTGACACTCTTTGGTCAACATCATTATACTTTCATCGATTCACTATTTCTCAACTTGAACCACCTAGCTGAGCAACTTCACAAAGAAGACTTTAACCACTCTGCATCAGAAACTGCATATCAGGCTCTTGTGAAACAACTCACGCATTTCCTCCAATTCAATATCATCAAGTCTGACACTTCAGAGATATGCCGGTCATTTTTTCAATACACACAGAACGAGGTTAAAGATTTCCGTGATAAACTGTTGAAATTTATGACATCGGTTTCGTCTTCGATTTATGAAAGATCCAGACTTCAACAAGTGTATGATAATGGAGTGCAAGAATCTATGATGCAGATGCAAGAGGAGAATGGTCATACAGTTGACAACTTGGAGCCTAACGCTGGCAAGAGCACGGAATCAGGAGAACAACATGATACCAGTGACACGTCAGGCAATGTTCACGAGATCTCTTTTGATGACTCCTTACCCGTTAACGACGAAGAGCCTGCGGACATGGTACAATGTAATGTTGATGATGTATATGCTGATGAAATACCGCATATTGAGCATTCTGAACCTAACTATGAAAAACATGGGATGGAAAAGAGTGATAGAAATACCACTTCTGATTCATCCGATGTGAGTCATAATGGGGGAGAAAGTGTTCAAAATGCTAAACATCATGATAATTGTCTTATAACTGCTTCATTGACTGCTTCTGATTCCAAGATTAGAGAGCTCGAAATGATTGTAGCTCAACAATTAAAAGATCTTGAGGATGCCAAACTTGAATTTTCTAAGAAAACGAACAAATTTGAAACATACTTTGAAAAACTTGAAAAGTCAAACGTTGTTCTTGAAAGAAAATTGGATCAAAAAGTTTTAGATTCTAAAGCTGAAAAGGATAATCTTTTGAAACAAATTCAGTTACTAGAGTCTAAATTGGCATCCCAAGATAGATTGCTAAAAGAAAATGAAACGTTAAAAGCTCAAGTTCAGGAAAAGGTTTTTGCTATAGCTGCGTTGAAAAACGAGTTAAGGAGAACTAGAGGACCTAGTGTGGACACTAAGCTTGAAAAACCATCAATCTTGGGGAAACCGCCTACAAATCAGTTCATCAGACAACCGCCTGTCAGACAACCTACTTCATTTAGATCTGAGCAACCACAATCCTCGAGACCGCGGTTTGTCTCCCAAGTTGATTTGGTTCATTTTCCTAGACCAGTCACTCCACCATCTAGGCCCAGTGTGACTAAAACAGCTTTTGCAAGACCTAATCACATGATTTCCTCTAGTCTCCCTAGACATAGTCCAAAGAACACGTCTCGAACTAGTTCAAATGACGTTCGTCATACATTTGGTCTAAGGGAAGCTAAGCAAAAGTGATATGAGCAAAAACTTATATCAATTTATCAACAAATCACCCTAAAACACAAGAAAAATACCTAAACTTTATGCTATAAAGCGGAATTATGTGGTATGTTTTGTTTTTGTGCTCAAATAGGTAAGAAGGACACAATTTCAAGCAAACAAAGGAAAATCAAGCTTAATTTGATAAAAAAGACAAAGAAGGATCAAAAGTGACAAGACTTTGAAGTACAAGGACCTATCTTGACAATCTGCCAAAGATAAAGGACCAAAATTGTAAATATGACAAAGTCAATATCAAAGTCAAATCTGGTCAACTCTCAAGTCAACCAAGTCAAAGGAGCTTTTTAATCAAGTTTGCCAGTGGAAGGACTTAAATTGCCAAAAGAATGAAGAATATAGCTCAAAATTACATTCTGCCAAGTCAAGGGGCTATTTCTGCCATTTTTGGAAAGTTATGATAAGCTTAATCCGTGTGAAATGCTATTAACCAATGGGAAGAGAGGAATCAAGTGACACGGATTACCAAGTCATCTTAATAAATGCCCACTCAGCCGCCAGCATTTATGGGCCAAATCCCAACAGTGCAAGCGCACTACTTCACTTCTCAGCCAATTAAAAAGTGCCATGCAATAATCAGATTATCCACTAAGGATAATGATCCGTGTGCTTAGCCCATAACCAATACAATCTTGCCACGTGTCACCTTCTTCAACACAACAGCCCAGAATCGTTCTTGAGCTAGAGGCAATTTCAGAAGAGGGTATAAACATGAAACTTGCTCGTTCTTTAGAGACGAATCCAATGATCACAACCAATTACACTCAAGATCAACAACAAAGAAAACCCCAAATGTGTTCATCACCTGCAAAACTCAATTGAGTAGATTTCTCCACGTGGAAGCTTCTAATCGGTTCTAACACGTCACCAACCCCAACCACTTTACTTCTTCAGTCTATAAATACCATAGATTAGCTCATTTCTTGTATTGTAGAAAAAGTGTGAAATCACACACACTTTTAGTTTTCTCTCAACTCTTTTTAGTTTTAGCTTAACAACTCAAGAGTTTGACAAACTCTTGAGTCTGTTATAGTTAGTTGTAACTGATTACCAGCATTTGTAACTACTTCTCAATTTAATCAATAAACATTTCAATTTTCCCTCCAAATACTCTATTATCTTTCTACTGTTCATACTTGCACTCTGTTACTTTGGTTGCTGATACTGGTTAGTTATGATCATTACTTGATCATAATTGGCTAATTTTGAAGATTGTAGCTGTTGTACCTGATCTTTTCATTCAAGTCAAGTTCTAGCAGATTTTGAAGAATTCAGTTCATTAATGGCAGATTTGATGATATATAGCTGTTGATTGGTAGTTGTTTGATGTGTTCTAGTGCTAAGGTGGTGGTTAGCACTAGATTAGAGAGCTCAGCGCTCCTCTACTCCCCAAAGGAGGCCTAAGCAAAAGGTCTCACTTTCTGATTTTCAGTTCCACTCAATTGTTGAATGCCTGCTTCATTCTTAGCTTAATCTTTGCTTGATTGCATGATAAAAGTTGATTTAGCTTGTTATTGATCTGATCTCAGTGTTTTTTTTGCTTATTGTAGCTTATACTTGCTTATTAGACTTAATACTTGTCCTGTTTTCACATTTATCAGTCAGTATAGCTTTGCTAGCCATTTAGAGTTCTTGTTGGTTAGAGTTCTTGTAACTAGTTCTCATACATTTCATTTTGGCTATAAAACTTAGTGTGATATCATTTTTAATTCAGTTTAATCATTAGCTAAAAAAGTCTTCATAAAAGTTTCAAAAATATCAGAAAAGTGGTGTTTGGTTTTAGCTTAAAAGTAGTTTTCAAGTGTTAGAAATTGGCAAACTTTGGTTCATTTCCAGTTAACTAGTCATAACAAATAGTTTTCAGTCATTAACTAGTCAAGGTTTTGGTCAAAAAGGCAATTGGTCATAAAAAAGGTTTGGGTCCTTTTTTCACAAGTAAACTTTCAGAAAGTTTTGATTTTCAAATGCTTAGCATTTCTTTGTTCCTTGATGAAATCATCTGAAACCAAGTCTCAATTTTCAGTCAACATATAAACTTTGAATGTGTAAAAGAAAATTGTACAGTATCAAGAATTGAGCTAGAAATAAGCAAAAGTTTAAGCATAAGAGCAAATGCAATTCCCTGTAATGAATTCCAAACTGATTTCTCATATTTGATTTTCCACTTCATAAAATAGCTGATTTTCTTTCACATTTCTATTCCATTAGTGTTCCTGGATAAATTTTGAGATTTTGAGCTTTTTGAAATTTCTGGTCAACGAAAGTCAACATAAGCACAAATTTGGCTTATTTTCAAATTCAGAGCTTATTACTTGATCATTTTTCTTGAGACTTGATTTCCCGTCTTTCTTTTGAGCTTATTAACAAGAATTTTCATTAAAATCTAGTTGTGCAAGTCTGGCTTAACTGGTAGCTTATTTTGAGCTTATTGGATTTAGCTTATCAGAGTTCTAGTGACTTTTAGTTTAATTCCTTGGATAGGTCTAGCTAAAATTTGATTTTAAAACGTTTGAAACTGGTTTGATCAAATTTGGTTGAGAAATAAGCTCAAACGAGCTTATTGAAGTTGTGAACCCATTTTTGTTAAAAAAGATTTGAAAATTGCATTTTGGTCCTTGAAGTATTAATCAGTTTTCAATCCTAGCTAATCTTTCTACTTTTTAGGGTTTTCAGATAATCAGTCCTTGTATTTTCAAATTTGTTCAAAATTAGTTAGTTAGTTTCAAATTTAGTTGAAAATTAGTTACATTGTTTGGAATATTTTCATTTTTAGTCCATATAGTTTACTGTTTTTACACATTTAGTCCCTATACTTTTTAGCTTTACATTTTTAGCATTTATATTTCAAAGAATTTACATTTCCAGTCCTTATAGTTTGTAGAATTTACATTTGGCATTTTATTTGAATATAAACTTGGTATGTGCACGTTGTTTTACATATAAGTAGACGATATTTTTCATTTTAGCAAGGATTTGTTTGAATTAGCAATAGAATATCCAAAAAACTTTACCAACCAAAAACAATTAAAAACCCGATCTTGTTAGGACTTTCAATTTGTTAAGAACTGAGAAAAACGAACTTCTACTATACACATTTCAAATGGCGCCGCTGCCGGTTCTTTGACTTTACGAGAGACTATCGATTGACGGTTTTCATTGGCTTTTGGGATCCGTTCACCTAGTGAACGTTATTTTTACGTATCATAAATCAAAAACAAATAAAAAATCAAAAATATAAAAATATATAGAAACTAAAAAATTAACAAAACAATTCTTTTCCTAAAGATTTGACCAAACAAATTAAAAAATCCAAAAAGCAATCTTTTTCCTAAGAGATTGCACCCAAAAATATATATTATTGGATTCTCTCGGTTTTTATGTACATATAGTATTTTCTCTTAAAAACTCATAAATACAAAAATATTTTCCATATATTATTATAAGTAAATACGTATACGTATAAGAACAACCAATTTACATATTCTCCATAAGTATTGCCAAGGCAATACACCGTGTTGAGGGGCGTTCCGGTCCTTGACACGTGTATCGATCAAACAAAATAAAGCAAGAATAGATAAATACTTCCAATAAGCAACAATTCGAAGAATACAAACATTTAAGTGAACAGAAAGGCGATGTGCTATAAAATGTCATCTAAGGGTCAATAGGTACTTAAGTGCTTCGTGCCACCTAACAACCGTTCACTTGTGAGTATTCTAAGAAGGAAGGCTTCATTGGGGATCTTGCACCCAAGTAGTACATACGTATATTATTATTTTCTTGTGGATATTTCATATTGAAACTCGAAGAGGATAATCCTTTTCTCTTCAAAGTCACACGAGAGCTTCTCTCTCATTCCTCGTATTGAGTTGCATGCTCACTCGCGGGCGTGCACAAATACCGATTGGTGTACAACCTCTTCCTCTGAAAAGGAAGAAAAAGAGAAAGAGTAAGACCACCACCGTCCATCAAGCCGATCACGAGAATCGTGCTTTGATTCATCCACAACAAGAAGCCATGGCTATTGATAATCGTTCTTTGATGGAACGTTTGCAATCCAATGTTCACGGATATGCCGATGCTATCAAGATTCCCGACATTCCCGCAAATTCATTTGAGCTAAAAACGGCTATGATTACTGATAGGTGTGTAAACACCCATCTTTTCTACCACTTAATTACAATAATAACCGGACTAAAACGTGTATTTTATGTCTTTTATGTCGGAATTATGCGTGGTTTGTGTTTTTGTTGTGTTTTAGGACGAAAAGGTGAAAAGTGGAGAAAACACGGACATTCACGGGCATTTACGGACTTTTATTGAAGAAAAAGATGAAAGACGAAGTCGTGAAATCAAGAGTGGAAAAGAAACGGAAGTCCACGACCAATTCTGAAGATTTATCGAAGAAAAAGTCAAAAGACGGAAGTTTATCAAAAGCCGAAGAACTCAAGTCTATTTTATTGAAGAATTTAAAGACGAGTTCGAAGAAATCCCGAAGCCAAAAGTCCCTTAAGTCCAAGTTTAAAGAAGATTAGAAGAAAAGGACTAATGACGCAATTAATGAAGATTAATAAAAGGAGGGACTTAAGCTTGTAATTAAGAAGAAATGAAAGAGGGGAGGAAGCTTCCTAATCCTCCCCTATAAATAGTCATTAGTTGTTTACATTTCATTTGGTTGGCTAATGGTGACAATTAGCTCTTCCACCATTTACTTATCTTGTCATTTACTTTTCTTGTCAAATTTAAATACCTTGTCTTGCACCTTAAATTCATTTAATTTCAAGTAAGTTTTCATTTAATCTTTGTCAATCTTTACTTTATCTTGTCAATCTCTTATCTACTTTTCTTAATCTTTGATTTATGTGTTTATGTTTATGTTCATGTTCATGCTTTTATTTTGATTCAAGTGATTGTTGATTATTGTGGTTAAAGTTGTTAAATTTCTTGTTTTTAATTGTTTGTTGATGTTACTGTTGATTCGTGATTACTTTGGTGAAATCGTTTGTGTTTGTTTTGATTAATCTTTGTTTAGATCTGCTGTTTTTGGATTCCCTTGTTCTTCGGGAAGGTTTGTTTTGTTTCTGATCTTTCCAGGTAAACTTCCGAACCAAGAAGGAGGGAAGGCTTCATTCGGAACTCCAAAGTTCCGAGTCAAGGTTTCATCCGGAAGATTTGGGATCAGCAAAAGTCCCGAGCCAAACTTGTTCATCCGGAACATTCAAAGTTCCGGACGAAGGATAACTTCCGAACCAATTGTCATTCATTCGGAACTCAAAAGTTCCGAACCAGAAAAGCTTCATTCGGAACTCAAAAGTTCCGGATCAAGCACTGTTCATTCGGAACTCCAAAAGTTCCGGATCAGTGATCGTTCATTCGGAAGTTTCCAAAGTTCCGAACCAAGAGCTGTTCATTCGGAACTTAAAAGTTCCGAATAAACTTCCGGATCAAGGAGCAAGTTCCGATTCAAGAGGTGTTCATTCGGAAGTCTGAAACTTCTGAATCAAGGGGCTTCATTCGGAATCTTCCGAATCAAGGGTGACCAAAAACTTCCGAATCAAGGCAAATTTTACAAGTTCCGAATCAGTAAAGTTCTGAACGAAGGATTGTTTTGGATAAGTGACATATTCAGATCAATTTGTTCCGGATCAAGGATTTTGGCAATATTCCAAGCGAAGAAGAATCATTTCAACCGAAGGTGACATTCCGGACGAGTGATTGTTCCAAACGAAGGTTTATTCCGAATGAGCTGTATTCAGGTTCTTATTAGTTTTTGTCTTTGATTTTTATTTTCAATCTTTATTTTTCCCGCCTTTTATTTAATTGCACTTTAAGTTTATTTTCCTTAGTTTTATTTTAGATTTGCCTTAGTTTTAGTCGCGTTTTAAGTTTGCCTTAGATAGATTTAAGTTTACGTCATTTACTTTAGCGCCCCTTTAATTTCAGTCAAGTTTTTAAATACTTGCACCTTTATTTTAATTAGACCTAGATTTACTTTAAGAGCACTTTTACTTTTAAGTCTTTGCACATTTAATTAAAAACAACCAAAAATATTTGTTTTACCAAAAACAATAGAGTCACATAGAGAGCCTAGATCAATTCGTTAAGATACCAAGAACACGAACTTTAATATTTTTATACGGGCAAAAACCTTGTATCAATTACCTTGGTTTCAAACACACCTTTCTATGGTCACAAGAATGATAATCCTCATGATCACCTTAAGAGATTCCTTGCTCTTTGCAATACCATTAAGTATAATGGAGTTCCACATGATGCTATTAAGTTGATAATGGTGCCATTTTCACTAGAGGGACCCGCTAAGCATTGGTTAGACACCCAACCACCCGATAGTATCACCACATGGGATGGTTTCACCACTAAGTTTTTGAACAAGTTCTTTCCCCCATCTAAGACCACGGCTTTGAGGAACTTAATTATAGGCTTTCAACAAAAACCTAGTCAATCCTTTAGTGATGCTTGGGAGGAGTTTAGAGAGTTATTGAGGAGATGCCCTAACCATGGATTGGATGAAGTTCACCAAATCAATACTTTCTATGATGGCCTTAAACCTCATCACCAAGATTCACTTAATGCTTCCGCGGGAGGGAATATTCTTCTTAAATCCATTCAAGAGGCTTTGGACATCATTGAGCCCAAAGCAATGGTTCAAACAAACACTCAATGTGAAGAAAGGGTTCATGTTATCCAAAACAATTCTCAAACACCTTGTGATAACCAATTCCTCAAGTATCACCAAGAGATCATTCAAAATATGGATAGAGGTCATGAGATGAGTCTTAAGGCACAACAAGAAATGATTCAAGCTATTAAGAGCCTTTCATTGAACAATTCTTCAAAAGATGTGAATGCCATTACTCTTTCTTGTGTAACTTGTGGAGGTCCCCATTCTTATGAACAATGTGATAAGGTGAAAGGTTATCAAGGGGAATGTTATGCTTACCAAGAGGAACATCGTGAACACTTCAAGCCAAATATTAATCCCAATAACCTTTCTTACAACTCCTAAAATTACCTTACTCAACCGGGATTCCCACCCCAACCACCCACCCAAATTCAACAAAATCCTCCTCAAGTGTTACAAAGGAATCAAGGTACAAGACCACATTACCAAGGAAATAACTACAAGGCACCCAACAATTTTCAACATCAAGGAAATAACTTTTATCCTGTGACAATCCGTCAATTTATGGTTGATATTTTATTCTCGATATTTATTTGAAAACATTATTTTAATGTTACAATATGAACTCACTTATTTTTGGGAAGTAATTTGGATTTACGTCTTGAAGTAGCATCGACTACGTCTAAACCGGAGGATTCTACGTTACGTGCTTACGTTTACATACACCGTCTATGGTGTCAGTCCGACATTTCAGAAAATAAATTTGTCCATGAATATTATTTTGGAGTTTTAAATTTGAGTTGGTTCATAAACTCACAAATTTACGAGAAGAGATTAGGTCTTACGATTTTATTTTAACGTCCTTTACGACTAAACCGGAAACCCTAGGATTACCTATTTATGTTTTCGAACTCCGTTTTTGATGAGACAATTTTTATTAGATTCGTTTTGTGCCGTTAATTCATAATTTATAAAAACGTTTTTCGTAAAACGACCCGAGGGCACGCAAATCGAGGAAACTAAAATCGAGGAATACCCATAAATTAGTGGGATGAGACAAAACAAGTTTTTCCCCACCCCACTAACATGGGAGGGCCAAAACATTGACTCAACACCATGAGGTGTCAAGTGTGTAAGCTTACTAGCTACACTTGTTAGCCTAAGCTTAACAAGTAAGCTATCCAACAAACAAAACCATCTTTCACTAACCATTTCTTCACTTGTACATGCAAAACCACTAAACCACCCTTCCTCTCTCTATCATTTCGTCCCACAATCCTCAAAAACAACCCTCATTTGATCTATTCTAACCATAAATTCATGTGTTATTCATACACATGATGATGCTCCTTTGAAGTCTTGAAGATTGGAGGTGATTTTAAAATCCAAGGAGGAGATTTGTTGGTGTCTTAGGGCTGATTTCTCAAAGAGTCTACAAATACTTAATGATCCTAGAAGTGGTGTTGATATCTCATAAGATTGGTTACCCAAAACCAAGTCTTGTTCATCATCAATCCATCTTTTCATCATCATGGTGGTATAAAGATTGTCCTCCCCATCCTCTTGTTATTTTGATTATGTAATCATGTATTTTATTTTCTATTGTATATGTATATGATGATTATATGATGATAAAAGTATTGTGTGGGGATTTAGTGTTGATAAACATGCTTAAAAAGATGAAAGACTATAAGAAACAAGGTTAGAATCTGGTTTAAATTTGTTGGCTGTATAAAACAGTAAATAATCAAATGATGAACTGATAAAAATGGCATAGATTAATGGATTTACAGTAAGCTATGGGTCTTGTACACATGTGAGAGTTGACCATGCAATGGAATCATTGTAATGAGTGAGATATGATCAAAACAAGTTTAGGGTACAAATCTGAGTTTACTGTTTTGGACGATTTTGGAAATTAAAGTATAATACTATTATATAAGCACTCAAAATTATATAGTATAAAATGTGAATAAAAACCCACTAACTCATATAATACATTTATATAAATATTTACAATGGTAAACAAGTAGACATTTTATAAAAATGGTAACTTGTTAAGTTTTATAAGTTATAAAACTATAAACATGATTTTTACGACTTTTTCGGCTATTACCGTAAAATTAATGTTTTTCGTCAATTAAAACTTAGACGATCAAACCCGTCTAATGTAAAGTTCTTAAAAGTCATATACTGATATATAAGTAACTAATACAAGTAAAAACCGATAAAACCCGAACTATAGGACATACGGACATTAACGAGCTAACTAAGCATATTGGACTAATAATTGGACTAAATAAGATAAACACTTATAAAAAGAACTTATTGGGCTTAACCTATTTGAGCCCAACATGGAAAGTATAGATACTGATAATATAAGTATAAAATGGATTAAAACAAGTTAAAGAACTTATAATAAGATTATTGGACCTAAGACACGTAAATAGGTAAAACTAGTAAACTAGTAAGAAGTTATCAATACGTAAACACTAAAAAGAGTAAAAGAGAACATGTAAACCCACTTGATCATCATATATATATAATCATCATATGTATACATAATTGTTATTTTTATAAAGTCATTGGACATGATTCTAAGACGAGAATTATTTGTCTAGGTTTCCGTGATTGAAGCACGTACCGTACGTCCGAATTGCCGATAACCCGCCTTCCCACATCAACGTAAGTTCATAGCCTCGCACTCTTTTAAATGTTTTTACAAATGTTTTATAAACCCGCGAGGGAGATAACATGTTAGTTTTTATAAAATAGGACACATTTGTCCCGATTGTTTGATTATTTATTTGGACCCGAATGATTGTATGACCCGATTGTATGACCCGATAAATGATTAAAGGACCCGATAGATGAAATAAAATTGATTATTAAAGTTAGGTTATGTCACTAAAAGTCCCATTAGCATGAATTGTGAACTACCGGGATTTGGTAGACGCTTGTGCATATAATAGTACTATTTGGGGACGATCACCCCAGTTCACGCCTTGACGGTTGATCCCCGTCGTGCCACATTGATTGGTAAGCGAATTTATGTATGAGAAGATTTCCATAGCGTGACCTTTGTGACGACACGCTACTTTAGATGGGCAAATTGAGTATCGGGTTAGCTACCCGTTGTTGGCTTAGTAAGGTAACAATGTCATGCGGCTTATAGTAATCCAAACTAACAAAATACTACTAGACGCACCGAATTATGATGTATTGCCTGACTAGCAATACAGGGTCATACTATTGATATTATGTTCGTGTTTTGGTTTTTCATAACCATATTCCTATAACGGTTTTTATTTAACTTTATACAACGTCATAAGACGTATTGTATGATGTTTTTACGACATTGGCTCGTATAATGATTTTTAAGGCAAATGCCTATATTATGATTTTGATGAAGATTTGTATAAAATGACTTTGGCTATTTTATGGCCTATTAAAATGATTTGTACAAAAATGATTTTCGGTAATAATTTTATACCGATGTTATATTGATGGATTTTATTAAACTCTATGAATTCACTCGGCGTTATCGCTGACCTTTTCTTTTAACATGTTTTATCTCAGGTACTTGAAGGTAATTCTCGGGAAGACGACAAGAATTCATGGCCCGCACTTAAATTATAATTTCCATTCAAATGTTTGTAAAACCTGTATTAAATACAATGACTTGGGACCTATGTAACTTTGATATTTATGAATGGAAATGCTTTATTATTAAAACGACGCAACTTTTAAGCGTTGTCTATGATGTGAGTAATGTGCTATCCCGTAACACCAACTAGTCTTCTGTCACACCCCACCATGGTGGAATATGGGGCGCGACGTATGGATATCATCACAACAACAGCGTGTCTATAGAGAGAACTAAATGAAATTGAAATATCATAGATGGCGACACAAATGTCGTGACAATATCTCAACAATGCAGGCGTCTAGGTAAGTAGGTAACATGCCTACCTCTTACCAAAGACATATAAATAAACAAACATCAAACATATAGGTACCACAAAGTTCACTTAATCAAAACACAAAATAAAATCTAAGAGGAAAGGGATTCCTCCGAATGCAATCCTAGCAGCCTCTATACTCTAGCCACTTCTAACATCATCTTGCACAACTACCTCACCTGAAAATGACACTAAAATCTGTCAACATAAAGTTGGTGAGAACATAGGTTTAAGTTATCTAGAACATCATAAAAAAAAACCTTGACATCCGCTGTAAATAAGTTGAAGAAAAACAATTTATAGTAATGGACCATAATGTGATAATCATGCTACATGCATCCACAACAAAACTCAAGCCAAGTACCAATCACATCTACAATTCATAAAGCACATTATAACAATCAAGAAGTATCCCGTCACACGCACAAGAACACACACCACACTATCCGGATCTTTCCCACACCACCTGTGGAAGATGAACTATATCCCCGTCGAGATATCTTGCCTCCGAAGAGACGATGCACAAGTACTCAGGACGGATCGTGCCCCACGCTCCACACACATCACAACTGGTCCCATAGACGCCCATACATCTATGTACCAAAGCCAATCACAATCCAAACAAGATTCACATAGCAGAACACGTACCAAAGCACATATGAGAACACATAAGCACGCAAGTCACACAATATCACATTTATGTCCACACATTTTAAAATATAGTACTAAATCATGTTAAAGAACATTTCAAGTGTCATCTCCATCCCATACTGGAAAAAAATTTAAAAACGTAGTAAAATGGGACTATGAACTCACCTGATTGCTTCTCCAAAGTCCTTGCTCTAGCCCCAAGCTAATAATCCAAAAACACATAAATCAATACATGAACCAACCTCTAAAATGGTTCATCAACCTATGATGGACATCTAACCTCCTCTCATATAAATACCCCATTTATAACTCTAAACACCCCATTACCCTTCCTTAACAAGTCCTTAACTTGGTTAAGTTTAATAACTATCCCGTTCATATTTTACACAAAACAGTCCCAGTTTTTAGGTCTCAAAACTTTAAGTCAAATGTCCACTTAAACATACCCATGGTTTCTGTAAAATGAATATTCATACCCTTACATATGTTGGCTAACACCTCCCACTTGCCCTAACCTTAAAGCTACTGTTAAGGCCCCGATATACATATATCTACTTTTGTCATTCCAGATTTCATGATTTTAAACGTACTAAAAGTTTGTTACCATTAAGGGGTCTTACCCTAAACCACAACCTTAGCCCAAGTGCAGATCCTTATTACAATATATAAACCATCTCTCACATTCGTGAGAAGATCCTAATGCAACCCTAAGTACCCCAAACAACCCAAAACTTAAAAAGAAAACAGGCTGAATTCAAAACTGTTTTGACCTCCGACTGTTGTAACCTGTTTTTGACCCCCTTCCCGACCTCCAATTTAGTTCTAGTTTCTTGCATTGGAAATCCACTTCAAGTACCTTTTCAGGGGTATGTGGATCGCAAAATAAGAGTTTGTAGAACTCCCGATATGATCAAAACAATTGACTCAAAATTCTGCCCAGTTTATAAAAACGGGTTTAACAAAATCAACATTATTAATTAACCCTAATCCCTCTAATTACAAGCCCTAAACCATGTAATCATTATATTATGATTATTACAACATTAATTTACTGTTTTTATATTAAACCCTAACCTAAATCCATCATAAGATTATTAAAGAAAACATAAAAACAATTTAATTAAAAAGAGTATTAAAGATTTTACCTTAGAATTTTTGAAAGAAGAAAAATTAATGAAGAACCCTAAAACCACCATTTATGCCGACCAAACCTTGATCTCCAGGGATTTTATGAGTGTTTTGATTAATAAAAATACTTTATATACTTTCCTAACATGTCCTTGGCCCATATACAAAAGCCCGGTTCCCTTTTTCCTTTTTTTCCCCTTTTCTTTTCTTTTTTTTCACATAACCGACCTATACCCATCAAAATTCGTTTTTTATTTCTTTTTATTATTAATATATGTATTATTAATATTACCTTAATTTACCTTAATTTATTTCAGCTCCTAAAGCTCCCAAAACCTCAAAACCGTAAAACTAGTCAAATTTACGCGTTTTACCGTAAAAGACGTAAAATATACACTTTTAAAAAAAATCTCAAATTTTGAAATAAACTTTATAACTAAGTCCTAAATGACTTAAAACCATCCTGAAAAATATTCTTTTGGATAATTATCTCACCCGAGACCTCTAAACGCTAAACCGTAAATCCAAAAAAAATTACTACTACTATAATACTTATACGTATACGTAAACACCACAATATCACCATTTTCATTTCATAGTCACCACTTGTGAGCTCATGAACATGAAATAACCGTTCCTCGATTTACTTATGAGTACTCTATACTCATAAACGATAACCACACCAACCTCGTTCACACAAAATAAACACGTAAACACACAATTCAAGTAAGCACACATAAAATAACCTAAAAGTAAGACCAAGTGACCAACCCAAAACCACGGTTGTCACATCACTCCCTCCTAATAGAAATCTCGTCCCGAGATTCACTCCCAAACTCAAACTTATTCTCAGCAAACAAACGAGGATGCATATCCCTGATAAAACCTTCACGTTCAAACGTGAACTCAGTTTACACGAAAATAATCTCAACCAACAACACATGAGCCTTAACCGTCCGCGAGGAAACTTATCAAAACCATAAAGTTATGTAACCAACCTAACTAAATCTCGCAACTCATCAGACAAGAACTGTCTTGAAATCAAGTTAGGAGCCGTCACATAACTCAACGGGTTTAAAACTGTCACCCCGATTTCAGTCTTACTCATAAATACCATAAATCAAAACTCATCAAAATATAACCACGTATAATAAGGTCTAAAGAACTCTCAAATTCCTTCCCAACTCATCTCTATGTTAACCCTCCAAGTGTTCATTACCGCAAAATACCCAAAACACGAGTTTAAACCATATTGTCCAAAAATTAACCTTGAACTCAACACTTGTACAATTAATTCGACCAAGCTACTGACTTCCAATTACGAAACTTTCTGAATATTTGAAAAGTATGTTCCGAGTACATAATTTTAGGCTTTTGAATCACCCAAAAACCTTTAAAAACGAATAAGTTATGACCAAAACGATTTTTCTCAAAATCTGCCTAGGCATTAGCGACAGTTTCTGACAGTTAGCGACATATTTTGACAGTTTAGCGACAGTTTCTGCCTACCCCGATTTATACCAAATTAAAAAAAAAAACGATTTTTAAACCCTAAAAAAAACCCGTTATTAATTACAAAATTCAAGGTCTAATTTATTTTAATTCTAGAAAATTTAAACTCTCACCCATCATATGATTAATACATGATTTAACATATTTAAGTTAATAAGAACAAGAATTCTAACTAAAGAACAATAACTTTAGGTGATCAAAACCAAAATATTTTAAAATAATCGAGTCATGCTTATATGTTAAAGAATTTATATTCCACCTTATTTGAAACATGATCCCGACACTTCCTTATTTCATCGACTACCAACAACTATTTTTTTTTCAATTTGCAAGTTCTATTTTTTTTACCATGTATAACTCGAAACAAAAGGCATCGTTACCCCAAAAAGAAATCTCCACCATCTCAAAATCCTTCACGCCAAAAGTACCGTACAAACAAACATGTGAAATGAGGACCCGAGCAATGCGCTACTACAGAAGTTGAACATCTCAAAGAGAAACGAGCTAGCAACCATCCCAAGAATACAACCGATAAGTAGAAGGGAATTATACATATATAGGCATATGCATACATACACTCAAATCCATCCAACATATACTATACAAGCATGTATTAACTCTCTTTCATGCAATCATACTTGAAAGTCCAGTGGTGTTGTGGCACATATATAATTATGTAGGCCTCCATAACTATACATGTTCCCTTTCACCAACGTACTCCCTCCTATGATGACACTTATAAGAAATTAATACTACACATAACACATAGTCCAACAACTCACAAGCACATAACCACACAAGATAAGATCCAAAACCCCATGTATTAAAATACCATGTATTAAAATAACATAGCCAATGCACGAAACACATAAACTCGTAGTCTAGCTGAACCAGCGTAGACAAAATTCGAAATGCATAAAGAACATGAAAACATAATTAAGCGAAATCCAACAATGACTAGCGTATACGACCATGGTTCCACCCGCACTAATCAAAACTCGTAAAGAAAATAACATGTAGTTAAGTATGAACCATAGTAGTTCATAACCTAACAAATACTACAAAAATAATATTCTAACACATCAATTACTATAAAATGCACACATACTCCTATGACGCCTATATGTAGGGACCCTTAAGCTATAGACTAGGCTACACGACTAGGCAACCTAATTCTCTATAACCATTGTCTCTGATACCATTCTGTCACACCCCACCATGGTGGAATATGAGGCGCGACGTATGGATATCATCACAACAACAGCGTGTCTATAGAGAGAACTAAATGAAATTGAAATATCATAGATGGAGACACAAATGTCGTGACAATATCTCAACAATGCAGGCGTCTAGGTAAGTAGGTAACATGCCTACCTCTTACCAAAGACATACAAATAAACAAACATCAAACATATAGGTACCACAAAGTTCACTTAATCAAAACACAAAATAAAATCTAAGAGGAAAGGGATTCCTCCGAATGCAATCCTAGCAGCCTCTATACTCTAGCCACTTCTAACATCATCTTGCACAACTACCTCACCTGAAAATGACACTAAAATCTGTCAACATAAAGTTGGTGAGAACATAGGTTTAAGTTATCTAGAACATCATAAAAAAAAAACCTTGACATCCGCTGTAAATAAGTTGAAGAAAAACAATTTATAGTAATGGACCATAATGTGATAATCATGCTACATGCATCCACAACAAAACTCAAGCCAAGTACCAATCACATCTACAATTCACAAAGCACATTATAACAATCAAGAAGTATCCCGTCACACGCACAAGAACACACACCACACTATCCGGATCTTTCCCACACCACCTGTGGAAGATGAACTATATCCCCGTCGAGATATCTTGCCTCCGAAGAGACGATGCACAAGTACTCAGGACGGATCGTGCCCCACGCTCCACACACATCACAACTGGTCCCATAGACGCCCATACATCTATGTACCAAAGCCAATCACAATCCAAACAAGATTCACATAGCAGAACACGTACCAAAGCACATATGAGAACACATAAGCACGCAAGTCACACAATATCACATTTATGTCCACACATTTTAAAATATAGTACTAAATCATGTTAAAGAACATTTCAAGTGTCATCTCCATCCCATACTGGAAAAACATTTAAAAACGAAGTAAAATGGGACTATGAACTCACCTGATTGCTTCTCCAAAGTCCTTGCTCTAGCCCCAAGCTAATAATCCAAAAACACATAAATCAATACATGAACCAACCTCTAAAATGGTTCATCAACCTATGATGGACATCTAACCTCCTCTCATATAAATACCCCATTTATAACTCTAAACACCCCATTACCCTTCCTTAACAAGTCCTTAACTTGGTTAAGTTTAATAACTATCCCGTTCATATTTTACACAAAACAGTCCCAGTTTTTAGGTCTCAAAACTTTAAGTCAAATGTCCACTTAAACATACCCATGGTTTCTGTAAAATGAATATTCATACCCTTACATATGTTGGCTAACACCTCCCACTTGCCCTAACCTTAAAGCTACTGTTAAGGCCCCGATATACATATATCTACTTTTGTTATTCCAGATTTCCTGATTTTAAACGTACTAAACGTTTGTTACCATTAAGGGGTCTTACCCTAAACCACAACCTTAGCCCAAGTGCAGATCCTTATTACAATATATAAACCATCTCTCACATTCGTGAGAAGATCCTAATGCAACCCTAAGTACCCCAAACAACCCAAAACTTAAAAAGAAAACAGGCTGAATTCAAAACTGTTTTGACCTCCGGCTGTTGTAACCTGTTTTTGACCCCCTTCCCGACCTCCAATTTAGTTCTAATTTCTTGCATTGGAAATCCACTTCAAATACCTTTTCAGGGGTATGTGGATCGCAAAATAAGAGTTTGTAGAACTCTCGATATGATCAAAACAATTGACTCAAAATTCTGCCCAGTTTATAAAAACGGGTTTAACAAAATCAACATCATTAATTAACCCTAATCCCTCTAATTACAAGCCCTAAACCATGTAATCATTATATTATGATTATTACAACATTAATTTACTGTTTTTATATTAAACCCTAACCTAAATCCATCATAAGATTATTAAAGAAAACATAAAAACAATTTAATTAAAAAGAGTATTAAAGATTTTACCTTAGAATTTTTGAAAGAAGAAAAATTAATGAAGAACCCTAAAACCACCATTTATGCCGACCAAACCTTGATCTCCAGGGATTTTATGAGTGTTTTGATTAATAAAAATACTTTATATACTTTCCTAACATGTCCTTGGCCCATATACAAAAGCCCGGTTCCCTTTTTCCCTTTTTTCCCCTTTTCTTTTCTTTTTTTTCACATAACCGACCTATACCCATCAAAATTCGTTTTTTATTTCTTTTTATTATTAATATATGTATTATTAATATTAACTTAATTTACCTTAATTTATTTCAGCTCCTAAAGCTCCCAAAACCTCAAAACCGTAAAACTAGTCAAATTTACGCGTTTTACCGTAAAAGACGTAAAATATACACTTTTAAAAAAAATCTCAAATTTTGAAATAAACTTTATAACTAAGTCCTAAATGACTTAAAACCATCCCGAAAAATATTCTTTTGGATAATTACCTCACCCGAGACCTCTAAACGCTAAACCGTAAATCCAAAAAAAAATACTACTACTATAATACTTATACGTATACGTAAACACCACAATATCACCATTTTCATTTCATAGTCACCACTTGTGAGCTCATGAACATGAAATAACCGTTCCTCGATTTACTTATGAGTACTCTATACTCATAAACGATAACCACACCAACCTCGTTCACACAAAATAAACACGTAAACACACAATTCAAGTAAGCACACATAAAATAACCTAAAAGTAAGACCAAGTGACCAACCCAAAACCACGGTTGTCACATCTTCCGCTGTATTGAGTTGTATAAATTTGGGGGTGTTACAGTTTGATACCAGAGCTCTCGTTATAGAGAACGAAAGATTTTTAAAAACCAAGGTTTTGAATAAAACATTTCAAAATCTTTTAACTATAAACATTTTTCTCAAAATGTCTAAAAATCTTTTGACTATAACGGTGCCGAAGAATTCCCGAGTTACCGACAAGGCCAGACTGAGAAGTGTTATTTTAATATATATATAACTTGGATTATATATATATATATATGATGTAATTTTATTACATGATTGTTTGATGACTATTTTGTTATTTATACGAGGTATTTATACGACGTAGATTGTCACAAGAAACCCTAAATCCCCTAGTAAATTAATCGAAGCTATTCTCGTAGGAATTCTAGCTATCCTAGATCTAAACCAAGTTGTGGATATTATGATCCCAACAAATGGTTGATATTCGTAGAAATGTAGATATTAGTTGATTGTGATATTGAAAAAGAATTGGCGAGATTAAATCTGATATCGATGCCATGACGATCTTTCCTTATAGAGTGGAGTTTGACAAAACGTTACCACCTAGAAAGATGTCATCTGATTCGTTGTCATCCAATTCTTAAATTGAAATCGAAAGGGTGAATGTTGCACTTGAGGCTGTCATTGGAACCATTACCCAAAAGCCTCATGCCACTAGTACCTTTCTGAGAAATTTAATTGAATGTGTGAGTCATCTCATACTAGTGACTCATTTGATAATTGTTGTTGTAAGAGCTATAGTATTGGAAATTAAGTGTTGATCATATTGAGCTTTTATTACCTTTACAAGGCCAAAGAATAAGGTTGTAAGTATTGGAGAATGAGGTAGAATATCACATTGAGTATAAGTTGGTTGAAACTTGAATAAAGTAAAAAAAAAAATAAAAAATTTAACCTATATGGAATAAGAAATTGTTAAGAGGAAGTTGTTGAGTTCTGTGATTTAATTATAAGGTTTTAATTGATTGTAGGTTTATGTTAACGGTTGTTCCTAGGCCATTGTCCACTAACGAGGATGCCCAGTGTCCAAGAAATAAATTGAAGAAATCTTCTTCTGAATTGGGACCGATGGATCTTCTGGGACATGTGGAACACCTAATGACTCTTGTAGATTAGTATCATTGTGGTATCTTTTAAAAATCCCTAACTTAACTGAGATATCAGTTGGTAGGATGAGTTCTGAGAATTGTATTACATAGTGACACGTAATGTGCTATGGTACAATTTGACTTGTTTGTGATTAATGAAAAGACTACCTTCGATTGCTAAATTCTACATGTATTGATAATATCTATCTTTTATTGCTTCATCCTAATGTTCGCATTAGTGATGCAACCATTGAACAAGTACTCATCTTGAATTAAGTTACGTTGTGGATTAATCTTTTTGAGCGCCATCGAGATCATGAACCTCATGATTATTTGGCTAAAGCTCATTTCCTATTATATTGTAGTTAGTTCTTGGTGAACAACTCTTCATCACTCTTTTGCAGATCACTCATTGTTTTTATAAAGTTAAAACGGTATCCTTTGAGAAAAATTGAATTTTCATCACTATAAGGATTATTCAAAGTGAGATTTATAAGTGATTGTTATCGAAATGAGATTGTTTATAAAGTACCTTGGAAAAACTTAATTGTTTTCATAATAAAGAAAATCTTTGTAAATTTATTCTTGATTCTTATTTAAGAATTAAGCATGAAAATGTTTTTATTATAAACATGGATGATAAAGCTTTGACGAACTGAGTATTGCATCGTTAATCTTGAAATTGTATATAGTTGCGCGCCTACATACAATTTGGAATGAACCATGCAAGACTGATTAGTAGTCACCATAAAACTAATGAATAAACACTACATTTTCTTTGAAGATTGTGAAAGATTAAATTTTATGAGATCTGCAAGAAGTGAAAAATAAGGACATAATATTGGGGACACCTACATATGTGCCTGTAGCATCTATTCTTCTGAGTCGAACTTACTCATCTATGGAAATTGTCTTATTTGACAATTGACAATTCTTTCTTGTCCAATTCTCTCGTGGCGAGATTCTTTGCAAAAGTATCTGATTACCGAGTGTTGATACCCGACTGGATGTATCGACGTTCCTATCATTTCTTTTGATTTGATTTCATTTGAATGACCTGGGTAACGATCCGAGGAGCTTTCGAATGCGTACTCAAATTAATGAAAACATGGGATATATTCATATTCGTTAATGTTTTCATCTGTATCTGATTTGAAATTCTCCCGCGTAGATTATGCGTTGACCTTACTCTTTTAATAGTAGTTGTGTATCCAGATATCCTTGAATTTGTGAAGGATTAAGAGTTATTATTAGTCTTTTGAGAAGATCACATCTTATCGACGACAATAAAACTGAAAAGTTGATAGTGCCAGTAGAATGGATTGATTGATTATGACATGACGACATTGACTTAATTGATGGGAACTCGAATAGAATTCCCCTAAATGATAAGATGTTGATTATCAAAAGTGATCTAGATAATTCTTGGTGGATGACCATATCCTGCATTTTGGACTTAAAAGTATATCGTGAATGATTGTAAACTAGTTATAGATATTGTAATCTAGAAGAACCTAATATAAATATACTAAAAGATGTTTATGTTATCTGAAACTCTAGGAGGTATTTATTGATGAATTACCTAGACTTTCGCCATTAAGGCAAGTTGAAATTGGTATTGATTATATTTCCGGTGCTGCACCTATGACATGTGCATTGTACGTCAGCACCATCTGAATTAAAGGAATTACCGTACAACTGAGAGAGTTGTCGGAGAAAGCTTTTATTCTACCAAGCTCGTCATTATGAAGAGCTATGGTGTTATCATTCCTTATATTTATAGATTACTGGGAACTGAGTAAATTGACAATCGAAAACGATATCCATAACTCGAAGTGGAAGATTTGTTCGATCATTTACAAGGTTTTAGCACTTTGATCCATGGCATGGTTATCATCAACTTCGCATCTGCGAAAGAGATTATCTATTCCAATCACTACATCCAGAACCTGTAATGAATATTATGAGTTTCATGTTATGTCGTTTTGATTGACTAATGCACATGTAGCATCCATAAATTTGGTGAATCACGTGTGTAGGCTGTAATTTGATAAATTCATGCTTGTGATCAATAAGGAATATATGTTTGTTTGTAAGTATAAGAAGGAGTTAGTAATTATTTATAAATTGACCTGAATTGGCCCAAACAATTAAAACCCGTATCTTAAATATTTAACATGTGACTAAAGACTAAATCCTTTATATTAATTGACTGTGTGAATAATAGATAATGAAATATATTGACTCTTCAAAAAAAAAAAGAGCCCTTTTAAGACTTTTGGCTTTACCAAAAAGAAAGTGCAAGTGTGTTTTGACAAATGTATTAACAAAGAACTTTTTGAGGGATTATTCCCTTATAACCAAAACATTTAACTAAACTTCTGTTTAGGGGTAAATGTTTTTGCCTACCTTAAGACAACTTAAGAAGGATTGAGGAAAACCATTTAAACCATAACTTGAAATTTGAAACGACAATTTTTACTTTTCCACTAAGAAAACTTTGACCAAAGTATAAACAAAGGTTTTTCGAACATTTACGAATCTTATTAAATATTTTCGATAAATCAACAAAAATCTTGTTAATTAAATTCAAATTTATTTTGAACATTTTATATAATTGGTCGAACTAAGAAAGTTAAATTTTTTACGTTTACGTTTCATAAAAATTAAATAATTATTGTTAATTTACATGTAATAATTATCGACGCTTTAAAACGTCAGATTAAGCAAAACTGATAAAAATGATAGTTGAGACGAAATTAAAACTTAGAAAATATAAAGAAAGAAAGAATTTTGAATAAATACGGTTATGATATTTATTTCATCAGGAAAGTGAACGTAATTACTGACACATTATGTATAAAAGATAAAGAACCAATTAGGACATGTTCCTTAATAATGAAGGTGCAAAATAAATTGCCGAACAATTTAAAAATAGCCGATGATCGTAAAAAGGATAATATAGATAATAAAAAGTGGTTCGCGGCTAATGTGAACCATTAGAATTGAGGAGCCAATAGCGTTAAATGTTTTAAAAGGCCACTTGTGGTTGCCTAAATATGGAGATTTTGAGATATAGTTATGTTGGAATTTGTAAGTATAAGTATTCTATTTATGTCAATTATGACTAAAAGTATCTTTGTCTGAAGAAGTTGTACTAATAACAAATTATGAAGGCAGAGATCGCCTCATACATTAGTAAACGTCTAACTATTGCAAAGGTCATCATCTGAATTTGATTCGATTTGGGTCATCGTCGACAGACTGACCAAATCTGCTAATATCATTCCCGTTAATGATAAATGCAAAAGAGTTATGTAAACATAGTGTGCCTGTATCGAACATCTTTATCAAGATCCTCGCTTCACATCGAATTTCTAGAGATTTGCTCAGAAGTCATTGTGAACGAACCTTGATGAGAGTACTATGTACCACCCCAATCGAAGGGACGAGGTAAAGTAACGATACAAAGTAAAATAAGTGCTGTTTTATGTTTGAATGATTGACCTTTGATAATAGACCGTATAATCATTTTCCCTTGGAGAGATTATCATTGATAATTATCATATTAGGATCGAGATCGAATCTTGTTAGGATCTAAATATTAGAGCATCTGTAAGCAAGAGTTGAGATGAAGACACCCGACATACACCCACTGTGAGTTGGACATGTCTTTTAGGTTTAAGGTTTCCTATGATGGTGAACCTAACCTTACAAAATACTCGACCCGCGAGACCTGAAATGATTGTTGAAATTAGGATCTGAGTATTGACTGCCAGTAGTGGGCAAGAGGTTATGTGAATATGAAATATAGATCTTGAAGTGCCAGATGGGTACCGAAGTTATGCCAAAATTTTAACCTTGGAAAAATGAATTAATGATCTGATAAATCATGGGATATAAGTCCCCATTGTATGGGACCATTGAGATGATGTAAAAGATTTGGTTTGAAAGGCATATAAGCTGGATCTACCCTAGGACTTCAAGAGCTGCGTGAATTAGGTATCGTATATCGAACTTGATAAAATATTTATCAAGTGAAAATCTGAATTCTTCTTAATAAAGCTTATATCGGCGAAAAGTTGCATTCATCAGAAACCCGTGAACATCATGGATAGAGAAAGTAAGTCAACATTTAGCCTGATCTTATTTCCGTAGTTATGTTTGATGAAACTCACGTATTGTAATGAATTATACTTGTGAGAAAAGACCGAATGTGGAGGAAATACCCACATGGCTTTAACTCAATAAGAAGCGAGTAGTAAGGTAAGATGATCTTTGAGGACAAAGATCCTGTTTAGGGGTAAATGCTATGACAATCCGTCAATTTATGGTTGATATTTATTCTCGATATTTATTTGAAAACATTATTTTAATGTTACAATATGAACTCACTTATTTTTGGGAAGTAATTTGGATTTACGTCTTGAAGTAGCATCGACTACGTCTAAACCGGAGGATTCTACGTTACGTGCTTACGTTTACATACACCGTCTTTGGTGTCAGTCCGACATTTCAGAAAATAAATTTGTCCATGAATATTATTTTGGAGTTTTAAATTTGAGTTGGTTCATAAACTCACAAATTTACGAGAAGAGATTAGGACTTACGATTTTATTTTAACGTCCTTTACGACTAAACCGGAAACCCTAGGATTACGTATTTACGTTTTCGAACTCCGTTTTTGATGAGACAATTTTTATTAGATTCGTTTTGTGCCGTTGATTCATAATTTATAAAAACGTTTTTCGTAAAACGAACCGAGGGCACGCAAATCGAGAAAACTAAAATCGAGGAATACTAGTAAATTAGTGGGATGAGACAAAACAAGTTTTGCCCCACCCCACTAACATGGGAGGGCCAAAACATTGACTCAACACCATGAGGTGTCAAGTGTGTAAGCTTACTAGTTACACTTGTTAGCCTAAGCTTAACAAGTAAGCTATCCAACAAACAAAACCATCTTTCACTAACCATTTCTTCACTTGTACATGCAAAACCACTAAACCACCCTTCCTCTCTCTATCATTTCGTCCCACAATCCTAAAAAACAACCCTCATTTGATTTATTTTAACCATAAATTCATGTGTTATTCATACACATGATGATGCTCCTTTGAAGTCTTGAAGATTGGAGGTGATTTTAACATCCAAGGAGGAGATTTGTTGGTGTCTTAGGGCTGATTTCTCAAAGAGTCTACAAATACTTAATGATCCTAGAAGTGGTGTTGATATCTCATAAGATTGGTTACCCAAAACCAAGTCTTGTTCATCATCAATCCATCTTTTCATCATCATGGTGGTATAAAGATTGTCCTCCCCATCCTCTTGTTATTTTGATTATGTAATCATGTATTTTATTTCCTATTGTATATGTATATGATGATTATATGATGATAAAAGTATTGTGTGGGGATTTGGTGTTGATAAACATGCTTAAAAAGATGAAAGACTATAAGAAACAAGGTTAGAATCTTGTTTAAATTTGTTTGCTGTATAAAACAGTAAATAATCAAATGATGAACTGATAAAAATGGCATAGATTAATGGATTTACATTAAGCTATGGGTCTTGTACACATGTGAGAGTTGACCATGCAATGGAATCATTGTAATGAGTGAGATATGATCAAAACAAGTTTAGGGTACAAATCTGAGTTTACTGTTTTGGACGATTTTTAGAAAATACTTGGAGGATGATTCAACAGTAGCTATAGTAGAGTTAAATGGAGCAAATATCATTTAGTTTATGTGATAAAAATTTGAGCTTCTATCTCCATATAGAACTCTAGATATGGCAGTTCTGGTGAAGATGAAAATAAAAATCAGATTTTGGAAATTAAAGTATAATACTATTATATAAGCACTCAAAATTATATAGTATAAAATGTGAATAAAAACCCACTAACTCATATAATACATTTATATAAATATGTACAATGGTAAACAAGTAGACATTTTATAAAAATGGTAACTTGTTAAGTTTTATAAGTTATAAAACTATAAACATGATTTTTACGACTTTTTCGGCTATTACCGTAAAATTAACGTTTTTCGCCAATTAAAACTTAGACGATCAAACCCGTCTAATGTAAAGTTCTTAAAAGTCATATACTGATATATAAGTAACTATTACAAGTAAAAACCGATAAAACCCGAACTATAGGACATACGGACATTAAAGAGCTAACTAAGCATATTGGACTAATAATTGGACTAAATAAGATAAACACTTATAAAAAGAACTTATTGGGCTTAACCTATTTGATCCCAACATGGAAAGTATAGATACTGATAATATAAGTATAAAATGGATTAAAACAAGTTAAAGAACTTATAATAAGATTATTGGACCTAAGACACGTAAATAGGCAAAACTAGTAAACTAGTAAGAAGTTACCAATACGTAAACACTAAAAAGAGTAAAAGAGAACATGTAAACCCACTTGATCATATATATATATATAATCATCATATGTATACATAATTGTTATTTTTATAAAGTCATTGGACATGAGTCTAAGACGAGAATTATTTGTCTAGGTTTCCGTGATTGAAGCACGTACCGTACGTCCGAATTGCCGATAACCCGCCTTCCCACATCAACGTGAGTTCATAGCCTCGCACTCTTTTAAATATTTTTACAAATGTTTTATAAACCCGCGAGGGAGATAACATGTTAGTTTTTATAAAATAGGACACATTTGTCCCGATTGTTTGATTATTGATTTGGACCCGAATGATTGTATGACCCGATTGTATGACCCGATAAATGATTAAAGGACCTGATAGATGAAATAAAATTGATTATTAAAGTTAGCTTATGTCACTAAAAGTCCCATTAGCATGAATTGTGAACTACCGGGATTTGGTAGACGCTTGTGCATATAATAGTACTATTTGGGAACGATCACCCCAGTTCACGCCTTGACGGTTGATCCCCGTCGTGCCACATTGATTGGTAAGCGAATTTATGTATGAGAAGATTTCCATAGCGTGACCTTTGTGACGACACGCTACTTTAGATGGGCAAATTGAGTATCGGGTTAGCTACCCGTTGTTGGCTTAGTAAGGTAACAATGTCATGCGGCTTATAATAATCCAAACTAACAAAATACTACTAGACGCACCGAATTACGATGTATTGCCTGACTAGCAATACAGGGTCATACTATTGATATTATGTTCGTGTTTTGGTTTTTCATAACCATATTCCTATAACGGTTTTTATTTAACTTTATACAACGTCATAAGACGTATTGTATGATGTTTTTACGACATTGGCTCGTATAATGATTTTTAAGGCAAATGCCTATATTATGATTTTGATGAAGATTTGTATAAAATGACTTTGGCTATTTTATGGCCTATTAAAATGATTTGTACAAAAATGATTTTCGGTAATAATTTTATACCGATGTTATATTGATGGATTTTATTAAACTCTATGAATTCACTCGGCGTTATCGCTAACCTTTTCTTTTAACATGTTTTATCTCAGGTACTTGAAGGTAATTCTCGGGAAGACGACAAGAATTCATGGCTCGCACTTAAATTATAATTTCCATTCAAATGTTTGTAAAACCTGTATTAAATACAATGACTTGGGACCTATGTAAATTTTATATTTATGAATGGAAATGTTTTATTATTAAAACGACGCAACTTTTAAGCGTTGTCTATGATGTGAGTAATGTGCTATCCCGTAACACCAACTAGTCTTCCGCTGTATTGAGTTGTATAAATTTGGGGGTGTTACATATCCACCACATCAAGGATTTAATCAACCACTTCCACCTTTCCCAAATCAAGGATATTCTCAAATACCAAATCAAGCTTACCCTCAACTTCAAAATCAAGGATATGGGATACAAGAGACTCATGAGTATGTTGAAAAGAGAATTCGTGAAAGTGAAAACAGAATGAATGACCAAATGAAACTTTCAATGGATGTACAAACCAATAGGCTTTTAATGGCATTCAATCAAAGACCACAAGGGGCTTTACCTTCTAACACACAAACAAATCCAAGGGCAAATGTCAATGCTATTACAACAAGAAGTGAAAAGACAACAAAGGATCCTTTACTTCCTAAACCTTCTATTGTTCCACCCACTTTTGTTCCTACATGTGACAAGCCTTCTACCTCTACTTCACCACCTCAAAATGCTCCCATTCAATCAAACACACCTTATCAACCTATTCCTACTTCTCCTCTACCTTCCACACCTCCCAATGAAGAAGCTAACAAAGACAAATCTTCCACTACAACACCTATTCCACCTACACCAAAACCAACTTTTCCATATCCTTCAAGGTTGAAAAAGGACAAGTTAAAGAACAAGGATGACATCCAAGTCTCAAATTTCTTAAGGATGTTCAAGCAACTCAACATCAACATATCCTTTGCGGAAGCTCTTGCTTATATTCCAAAGTTTGCTAAGATGTTCAAGGATTTACTCTCAAACAAGGAAAAATTGGTTGATTTTCCCAACACATCCCTTAATGAAAATTGTTCCGTCGTGCTACTTAAAACATTACCAACAAAACTTGGAGATCTGGGGCGCTTCTTGATACCTTGTAATTTTCCCGGTGTAGAAAATTGCATGGCTTTGGCGGATTTAGGGGCAAGCATTAACCTCATGCCTTTATCGGTTTGGAAAAACTCTCTCTTCCCGAGCTCACTCCCACTAGGATGACCCTTGAATTAGCCAACTGAACCATAGCTTACCCCGTAGGTATAGCGGAGGATGTGTTTGTAGGTGTGGATAAGTTTACATTTCCGGCCGACTTTGTAGTGGTGGATTATGACATGGATCCTAGAGTTCCTTTGATTGTTGGTAGACCGTTTTTGAGAACGGGTCGTACTTTGATAGATGTGGCGGAAGGAGAACTCATTATGAGAGTAGAGGATGAGAAAGTGGTGTTTAAGTTAGGGAAAGTTTGTGATAGGAAAGAGGTTAAGGAGTCTAGACCGTGTGAGACAATTAACATAGTTGATGTGCTAGATGAGGTGTGTGATGAACACTTTCACGATGCTTGCAAGAGTACTAGTGATGAGATGCCCCATGTTGAAACCGTAGCCTCAATTGCTCCCTCTTTAACACCTTTTGGAGAGAGTGATTTCCTCTTGGAGGAATTTGAGTCAAACTTTCTTGGTGATGATGATTCTCCCATTAATTGGGAAGAAGATATTCTTACTATCCAAAAGTTTCTCAATGAGGACCCTATTCCTTCTCCTACTCCACAAGAAGTTACTCATGAGGATCCTTCCATAGTAAAACCTTCCATCCCACCTAGAGTATGCTTTCTTAGAGGGCAAAGAACAGTTACCCGTGATCATTGCTAAAGAGTTGAAAGAGGATGAGAAGGAGCAACTCATTGAAGTCCTTAAGAAACACAAGAAAGCCTTAGCTTGGAAAATATCCGACATAAGGGGAATTGATCCACATTTTTGTACACACAAAATCCTTATGGAGGATGATTACAAACCCGCCATTCAAAGTCAACGAAGGGTTAACCCAAAAATCCATGAGGTCATTAAGAAGGAGGTGATTAAACTCCTTGATGCGGGTATGATTTACCCCATTTCCGACTCTCCATGGGTTAGCCCGGTACATTGTGTTCCAAATAAGGGTGGAATCACCGTAGTGCCTAATGAGAACAATGAGCTTATTCCTACAAGACCTGTTACCGGTTGGAGAGTTTGTATTGACTATAGGAAACTCAATGAGGCTACTAGGAAAGAGCATTTCCCATTACCTTTTATGGATCAAATTCTTGAACGCTTAGCGGGAAATGAGTACTATTGCTTTCTTGATGGCTTTCCGGGTTATTTCCAAATACCCATTGACCCTAAGGATCAAGAAAAGACCACATTCACTTGTCCCTACGGTACATTTGCTTACAAGAGGATGCCTTTTGGCTTATGTAATACACCGGGGACGTTTCAAAGGTGAATGATGGCGATTTTCCATGACATGATATAGCAAACTATGGAGGTTTTATGGATGATTTTTCCGTCTTTGGAAATTCATTTACCTCATGTCTCACCAATCTAGAGAGAATGCTTAAGCGTTGTGAGGAAACACGTTTAGTGCTTAATTGGAAGAAATGTCACTTTATGGTGAAAGAGGGAATTGTTTTAGGACACAAAATATCCAACAAGGGATTAGAAGTGGATCGAGCTAAAATTGATGTGATTGCTAAGCTTCCCCCACCCACCTCGGTTAAAGGTGTGAGGAGTTTCTTAGGTCATGCGGGGTTTTATAGGCGCTTTATACAAGATTTTTCTAAGATAGCTAGACCGATGACTCACCTCTTGGAATAAGAGGCTCCTTTCATTTTTAACCAAGATTGTTTGGACTCTTTTGAGACTCTTAAGGAGAAATTGACAAAGGCTCCCGTTTTGGTTTCTCCAGATTGGGAATTACCTTTTGAGCTTATGTGTGACGCTAGTGATTATACGGTGGGGGCCGTCTTAGGACAAAGAGTGAATAAGCATTTTCAACCTATACACTATGCGAGTAAAACCATGACCGGTGCACAACTTCATTACACTACCACGGAAAAAGA
The DNA here is from genome assembly GCA_025667525.1 of Glebionis coronaria. NCBI lineage: Eukaryota > Viridiplantae > Streptophyta > Magnoliopsida > Asterales > Asteraceae > Glebionis > Glebionis coronaria. The sequence continues at coordinate 151,245 of JANFOE010002609.1, read as the reverse complement.
GTTGCTTGCTATAGTCTATGCTTTTGAGAAATTTAGACCATACCTTGTGCTATCCAAAACCATAGTGTATACGGATCATTCCGCTCTCAAGTATCTCATGACAAAACAAGATGCTAAGCCTAGGCTTTTGAGATGGGTTTTGTTGCTTCAAGAGTTTAAGATAGAAATTCGTGATAAGAAAGGGGCCGAGAATTTAGCGGCGGATCACTTGAGTAGACTTGAGCATCCTTTTCAAGGAGATTTTCCACATCAAGAAATCAATGAATCCTTTCCATTAGAGGAGCTCATGTCTATCTCTTCCCAAGAGGATGCCACTCCTTGGTTTGCGGATATAGCAAACTATCTTGTGGGAAATGTGCTTATTGAGGGTCTTACTTACCAACAAAAAAAGAAATTTCTTAAGGAAGCTAAGTATTACTTTTGGGATGATCCTTATCTTTTTAGGCAATGTGCGGACCAAATCATTAGACGGTGTGTAGATGGGCCCGAGGCATTTAAGATCTTAGAAGCATGTCATAAAGGACCTACGGGTGGACATTTTGGGCCTAACTATACCGCCAAGAAAGTCTTTGATTCGGGTTACTATTGGCCTTCCATTTACAAAGATGCCCATGAGATGGTGAAATTTTGTGATGTGTGTCAAAGACAAGGAAAAATTACGCAACGTGATGAGATGCCACAAAATTTTATTCAAGAGTGTGAGATTTTTGATGTATGGGGCATAGACTTCATGGGACCTTTTCCATCTTCTAAGGGAAACAAGTATATACTTGTGGAGGTGGATTATGTGTCTAAATGGGTGGAGGCTAAAGCCTTACCTACCAATGATGCTAGAGTTGTTGTGAAGTTCTTAAAGCAATTGTTTGCTAGATTTGGTGTACCTCGGGCCATCATAAGTGATCGTGGTACGCACTTTTGTAATGATCAATTCACGAGAGTTATGAAGAAATATGGAGTTAATCATAGACTTTCTACCACGTATCACCCTCAAACCAATGGTCAAACCGAGGTCACAAATCGTGGTTTAAAGAGAATTTTAGAGAGAACGATGGGAGAGCATCGAGCTTCTTGGTCGGATAAGCTTGATGATGCTTTGTGGGATTTTAGGACGGCTTTTAAAACACCAATTGGTTGTACTCCTTATAGGCTTGTCTATGGTAAAGCGTGCCACCTCCCATTCGAGTTAGAACACAAGGCATCTTGGGCTCTCAAGTCGGCTAACTTTGATTTAAACCAAGCCAGTTCACATAGGAAAGATCAACTTAATGAGATGGATGAATTGAGAGCCAATGCCTATGAAAATTCTTTGCTTTACAAGGAAATGACTAAGAAATTGCATGATGCTAAGATCAAGAACCATGAGTTCAAAGTTGGAGAGCCGGTTCTCCTCTTTAACTCAAGGTTGAAACTTTTTGCGGGCAAGCTTAAGTCGAGATGGTCCGGTCCATTCACTATTGCTCAAGTGTTTCTATATGGAACTATTGAGTTGTCACAACCCGATGGTCCAAACTTTAAAGTGAATGGTCACCGTGTGAAACATTATTTTGGGGAGGACATTTCCGTTGAAATGGTCCAAGAGATCCCCATTTTCCCCATGAATTAATTCATTGAGGGACGAGTCGAGCTAGAGACTCATTAACTCAAGCATCGTATAACTAGGTTTAGAGTGTTGTAGGTTAGCAATAAGGGTATAGACTTGGAGATAAGTGTAGGGGAGACCTTCTTTTGTCTTCATGATTGTTTGTAGGGTTGCTCACTTATTTCATGCTTTGGAGCTTATGGAGGAGACCCTTGTATCCGGTTCACTTCGTTACTATTGTGATCTTTCATTGACACCTTGTGCTTAAACATGAATTCACTAATAGTTGTCCTTTCCTTAACTTGGGTTAAGCAAAGTCTATTCATTGTCATAAGTGTAGGGGAAGTTTTTATACTTCCATGCTCTTAAACATTGAGGACAATGTTTAGCTTAAGTGTAGGGGGGTTTTCTATCAAAGTGACCTTACCTAGAACTTGTCATTGTCTTTCATGATAACTTGGAAAATCAATTTTTCAAACATTTTTCAAATTTTTGATCTACTTTGGCCACCAAAAATATGCATTCATAATTTTGCATCAATCATTTTTCATTTGCATAACACATTTGCATTGTATATATCTTTTCTTTTATTTTTCATCAAAAAATATATATAAAAAGAAAAAAAATAATAATAAAAACATGGTTTTGACAAGTTTAGACTTCTTTGACATATTAGGCCCGCCATGGATATTTTGACTCAACCCGAGTTTGCTTATCTTAACATTCTCTAGCTAGTATCCTTAACCATGTAGTCCTTCATTGGTCTATTAGGCTAAGCATCCACCAATCTCATTATTTGAGATTTTAAATTTGTGGAGAATGGGAAATGATAGAGTTGAAGCAAGTATAAAAGGGCTAGATAAACTTCATGATAATTACTTGTGGCTAAACCCTTCTCTTCTTTGCCTCTATTTTCTTCGAATGTATATAATTGTTAATAAATAATCAAGAACGGTTTTAATTGGTTTGTAATCTCTTATGCCTTTTTGTCTAATCATTCATGGTTGATATAAGTACGTCTTAAGATTCTAAGTTATAACGTTTTATGTATACTAGACTTATGTCATGCTCAATATTTAGCGGGTGTTTTTCCTTTTATTCTTTTCTACTTTCTTTGTGAGGAATAAAGAAAAATAAGAGCGGCTTACAAAAAAATGAGTGGCTAGAAAAAAAAGAAAAAGAAAAAGAAAAAAATATATATATATAAGACTCCCAAGAGGGGCAGTGTGGTGTTAATTATAGTGACTATTGAGTTCCAATATTACCTTGACGGGTTGCGGGGATTCAATAGATTGCTCCAATCCAATATTACCTTGACGGGTTGCGGGGTTGAAGATCCAAAGTCTCAAAAAGATGGCGGATGTAAATTATTGCGTGAGTTTTATTTTTCTTTCCTTAGCGAGTTTAACACCCCCAAATTTATACGCAGCGGAATACATCTTTGGGTGCTAAACAATGATACAACAACACATAATTTATAAAGAACGACTCGAAAAGAGACGTTTTAGATTTATCGTTCCCAAAACATTCATCAGAGTAGCGTAGTCCCAAGTAATCGTTACCAAAAGATAAGTTAAAGCAACATATTAGTTTGCTTTAAAAATGGAACGATAAATAAATCAAGAGTTTGAACAACAAAAGTAGTGCACAACTTCATTCCCGTGACCTCCAAGCTTCCACTTCTTGATTACCTGAAATACATGTGAGTAAAACAATCAGCAAAAATGTCGAGTGAATCTATAGGTTTATGTAATCAATTTGAACACAAGCAGAGATTATAAGTTTGTGGCATGCTTATAAGCATCAAATAATAATTTGCATCAACAATGATAATTGTATATAGCATAAATTGCAATAAGCTCATGGAACCGAGCCCTTAAACACTCCTTTTAGAGGTCTGATAAGACAGGAGATTTATTAATTGTCGGTTACCTCTAGATTTTTGGTACATTGCCGTATACCTGACTTCTCAATACAATATGTCCAAACAGTGTGGAGGTCGGGCCTAAGCTTCTATGACAAGTCTACAAAAACTGAACCGGGGCGGCTTCCCCCATAGATCTATTAATTGTACTAGCGGCTAGCCCATCATAAGCTAGTTAACGGTCCATAATTGAGGCTTTAACAAAGGCAATCACTTAATGCAATTTAAAGGCAACCACGGGTCCATTCATAGAGGGACAAAGCATACCATAAAAATCTTGTGTTCTAATTTTATAAAACATGTATTCCCCCTCGCGGGTTTAAAATCATTTAATAACTAGTATAAAGCGAGGCTATAGACTCACCTTAGCCGATAGTGGTAATGAGACGATCGCCGATGATAGATGATTCCTTTTCAAACACGAGAACCGCAACCTATCAAATGAGGTGCGTTCATTAATAATGGACTCGAGAAATAAACCATACATAAGAATATAAAACTCGTCTCATAAAATCACGACAAACTCGAAAGAAAACGATACAAGTGATACTATTACACTCTCCTATATATTCATTTTATTGTTCTATGCTTTTAACAAAAATCTGCCGGAACATACCAAATGTCCAAGCCGCTTTCCCATACTTAAACATATCAACTTTTTATGATACTACTCAGAGAACTCACTTACTATATGTAGAAAGTCCTCCCAAGAGCCCATTAAAAGATTTTACTTCTAAAGTCCCTGCCCGACTCATCTTTGAATCATAAAATCCGGACAGTTTAGCGACCTTGACTTATGAAACCATTTTGACCATTCTAAACAACTCCATTTGTAAAACCGCCACTTGATTCTAAAAATAGACTCAAAATACTAAACTTGGAGCCTGAGAACAGGCCTTGAATCATTTGAAACTCATTTTATAGTCCCCGAGATTCGATCCAAATATCGACAACAATTTTCGGATTGTGTCGACACACGTCTCCCGGTACACGAAAATCAAACTAGTGTATCTTCCACCTCGTTTGGAGTTGGAAGGCCTACTTTATATCAAATCGAAGCTAACGAAATTCTCTACGACATAATCCCATAATAACAACCTATATTCAGACTTAGGATTTCCGAAAATGACCTCAAACCTAGTGCCCAAAATTGACTATTAAAATCTCTTGCAAAATCATGTTTTTGATCAAAACCAACAACTTTTATCATCAACCTAACATCCTAATATCACCATAAACCTATCCTAACACTTGTATCATCATCAAAATCAAAAACCCAAAATCAAAAATATATTTTCTTTACAAAAATAACATGATCTACACATGATTATCACTAGATAATCACATGCAACATTATCTAACAACTTTACTCACCAAGATTCTTGATCAAAATTTCAAAGTTCATGCATGTTGATGAAATTAGTACCAAAAGAATCTCCTTGAAAAATTAGGAATGGGACTAGTCTTTGTTTTGGAAGAATCAAGCTAGATAATGGAAAATTTGATGATTTTTGTATTGGGGGGGGTGTAGGGTGGATGGTAAGAACAAAGAAAGGAGGAAGGAGTATGTGATTTTTTTGATAGAAAAATGTGAAGTGGTTAGTGGGAATTATATATATAGTCCAAGGTTAGGGTAATTTTCACCAATTTGTGATAGTTTTGGTCCAAAATGAATTAAAATAGTTTAAAAGGGTAGAAAATGTAAATTGTAATTTTTAAAATATTTACGAGACTCGGGTTTCGTAAAAATACTAAAAAGTTTAAACACACACGAAAAATAATAATATAACGACTCGATACGTAATTAAAACGATATCGTCGAAAGTATTAAATATTGAAACGATCGATAATAAAATATAAAAATTTTAGGCATCCGTCGGTATCGCGATCACTAGTTGTCCTCGTTACTCGTCAAAATATTAAATATAATATTTAATATCGGTTTCAACTTAAACCGTTAAACATAATAATATTTAACGTTATAAAATACTTCAAAATAATTGAAAGTAGAATTAAATTATGACCTTGTTTTTACGGGTTTTACATCCTCACCACCTTAAGGGAGCGACGTCCCGGCGCTCAACTCGCCTCATACACGAGTTGTTCACTACCCGGAAGGATGAGGGCATTCCTTATAAAGAAGTCTTCACGTTCCCACGTGAATCTCGATCCACTGGTTCTTTTACAAAACGCAACTTGTCGTCAAGTTGTATCTCACGAAAAAGGAATAAATAAATCCTTATCCACACGTCACTCGTCAAGCTCGACACATGAAAATTTTATGAATCACACGAAGCTCATTCGACGACAAGAATAGATGACAGGATTTTTCGGGTAAGTCCAGTTAAAAAAAAAGATGTTGAAATTTAAAGGATAGCCACTGGCCGGATAGCCATGGACACACATCAAAAAGAACTAACAAGAAAAACATTTTCGTCATCGGAGGGTGCTCACATGCGGGTCCCTACTCAAAAGATAATACAAAGACACCATCTCACTTTCGCCAATGCGCATTCAAAAACTCAATGAACATCGTCGTTGAAAGTCAAAAAGATATTACATAATATATGTTCTACATGATCGGACGTCATCGGATGATGCCGTCTCAAGTTCTCACAACTTACGATCATTTGACTAGATCACATACCACATAAGTACATAAAAATAAAAGGTCGAACAATAACATCAAGTATAGATCTCCACCGTTAATCATCGAGAAAATCTTGAACGAACCCTTGATTATAACTACTTGATCTCAAGAGTCTTTCCACTTGCGGTGTCGGCTTCAACTTACTCCTCGAGGTTGTAACGGATTTATTAACTCCATTCATTAAGAGATTCGGTCCTCAATCATTCCACAAGTACACGCATAAATCATGGTGACACTTATCGTTTCTTCTTATACACTGCTTCCCGAGATTCATTTTAAACTCAGAATAAAATAGTGATCTTGCATACAAGGAACATAACGAGATAAAAATGAATTCAATAAACGCATAAACGGTCAAGATATGGTAAAATGATTTAAGGTTAACGATCGACGAGGGATCTCGAATCACGTAACCGTAAAACATAATAATTCACAATACTAGAAAAAATGAGAGCGAAGAATGAATTAAATATTAACATTAAAATAACGTTTGTCACAATTATCCGTCCCGAATTTGGTATTACCTTAAAACTCAATTGAGGTACTTTCTTGATAAAGATGATATATCAAAATAAGAGTTAAATAGCTTCATAATTTATTTTGGTTGTCTTAAGAAGCTTTGAAAGAATGACAGAAATTTATTAATTAAACTCATACTGATGGTTACGATTTAGAAATATAATTTCCAAATTAAATCATTGTTAGGAATATAAATTAAACCGGTAATTTCATTACATTAAAAGTAAAGTAAGATAAGTCACTTAGTTCAAAAGATATAGTATAATTTCATGTTAGACATTAGTTTTAGTTATACAAAATATGATGTATAAATTTGACCTTTTTCTTATGATAGTTATTTCGATAATTGAAAATCATTGGAAAATGTATAAACATAAAAATTTTATAATACGTTGTAGAAATACATAAAGGTGTTTATTATTTCAAAGTAAACATGGGATATATTTGGGTTTCAAAATGTGACAAGATAACAAATGAATACGAATGGAAATAATGGTCAACAATTTTTACGTAATCAACGTTACGAAAGAAAACGTAGCAAATGTCGTATGAATTCTTAAAGAGAATAATAAAATAAAGGCGTTGATGGTAAGACGATAAGAAATAATAGATTAAACAAGTTGTCGATTTTGTTAGTGCGGTAGATGGTTCACCAATATCAGTTTGTTAACTCAGCGGTGGTCGATACACGATCGGAAATAAGTTACATACAAAAATTTTAATCAAAGAAAATTCCTAATAATCACTTGTAATTAAAACAAATCAAATGAACGATGTTAGTGTTTAAAGAGAGAAGTCAAAGCACGGTTCACAAGAGTGGATTTCGAGACAAACGAGAGTGACGGACGTCATCCCGGATATACGAAAATCGCTCTAGTGATAATTCATTATTCACGTGCGGAGACATTCCAAAGATCTACCCAGTCGCATAAAGAAGATTGGACGAGACGGAAGGATAAAACATCGAGACTTTCAAGTCTTTTATCAACAGTCAATAATTAGACGAGCAGTCAAAAGAAATCAGTTATAAGACAAAATGAAGTAACAAGTGGAAAAACAATCGTCGAGTAAAAACGTACTTAAAATCGCGTAAATCGTTTAACGAAAGGTAAGAAAACATATGCGGATGCATAGAAATTGTGCTACTTGCATAAAATATAAAGGTTTTCAAAACTTTTTTTCAATTTATTTCATTTTATTTATCTTTATCATAATTACAAGTAAAAAGTTGATTATCATCAAGATTTTTAAGGTGACTACTATTCAGCCTAGCATGGCTCCTTCTAAATTAGACATAGGTGATCAGGCCATGTATAATTTAGGAATAGCAATGCAGTGCTCAGTTTCGTCGAAAAGTATTACGTTTCTAATGTTTATATAAACCATGCCATTTGTAAAAATGAAATTTAAAATTAGCTTATAAATTTATAGGATACAAGTAATTTGTGAGATACTCAATAAGAAACTTTTAATATTACGAAAAGTATTTTATAAGACCAAAGTAAAAACAATTGGTGAAAATAATCGTAAAACAATACCAGATTTATTTATAAGGTGACATCAAGGTGACATTTTGATGAAGTATATAATAACCAAAGGTTTGCAGAAAGTTGCAAATAGCAGCTCATAAAACAACCAATGAAATGGTCACGAGTTAATAAGGTTTCAGAAGGTTATAAGATTTAGACGAAAACGCCATGAGACACGTGATAAGAATGTCACCGAAGAATGTGAAGGCAAAACTTCAAAACTCAACTCAAATCAGTGGAAGGTTAGAAGAAAAGAAAAATAAAATAACATCAATGACAAATGAGTCATATATATAAAAAGAATAAATCAATCCATATGTATATTCTATGTAAGATACTCGACACAACAAGCTTTTAAGAAAGTATATTATTCATTTTCGAATTACCCCATTATTCCGGTAATTGCTAATCCTGTACTGTTTCTATTTTTAAACATTTTCACATGCAACTAGTATTCGTTAGTTGTAAAATAATATTTGTTAAAATTTGACGATCTCAAATGAAATCAAAACTGCTTAGGAACATTTAAAACTTATGTTCTGAATTTTCTATCAGATTTGACTTTTAAATATGAGCCGATTAATTGACCCGATAAACGACATCTCCAAGACTCGGAGTCTAAAGCATTTTGATGCGAAACGACGTTTCAGACGACTTTCTAGTTTTACCCGAGACCTGAAAACCAATGTAAAATGACCAAAATACCCCTGCAAGTTCTGTGCAGGTTTGACTATTTTATTTTAAAAACACATGTTTACTTTTAAGTTTTGACCTGTTTATACTGCCCCAGCAGTTTCTCCATTAAATATATTTTTCGACACTTCCTAACGGCTCAAATATTTATATATACTCACATGTCTTGTGGATTTTACAACAATTAAAAATAAATCTCAATATGAGCATTAAATAAAAATATAGTATAATAAATGACAAAAGATGCTTCAAGGTATCCAACACAAAATTTAGGAAGCAAAACGGTGAATGACGTTCATAATTTAAGTTTCAAGGTGCAAAATAGGCAAATCTCCTTGGTGCCACGATTGTCAAAAGCACAAAACATAACAAGAAAAGAATGAACATTCATAGGTTGCGTTCCGAGAGCAAGAAGGTTAATGAAAAAAAAAACAAATGATACAATTTTATTGAAGTAAAATCGTAACCCAATCTAGCGCCATAATCTAGACGATGATTTATAAAATAACGATGACGTTACCGAGATATAAGTGAACAATACACTTCGGAGTCGATACATATAAATGTCAACGAATTAAATCTTCGCATGTCGTGTAAAACGATAATAAAAATCAACAAAATATTATGAAAAACCATGATATTATTCAACACGATTATAAAAAGTATTTCAAAATGTGTGACTCACACGATAGCGGTTAGTCTATTCCAAGGACACATTGAGCTACACAATGGTCTAGAGATTACGCTTCAAGACGTCGAAGCACAAACTGCCGGAAAACAATTTGAATATTTATAGATATCTCAAAGTGTTAAAAAAATGAAAGTAACGCGCGCAGATGAAGGTATGTAAGGTCATAATATAAAAATTTTGCAATAAAAGCAATTTAAATACTTCAAAAATAAATACAGAAAGATCTTGAAATTCATTGTATTTATTTAAGTTAATCATTAATAAATGATAAACTTTTATCGAAAAGTTTAACGACATAAATATATATCGATAAAGGGATCCTAGATATAAATATATATCCATAAGTGGATCATAGTATTTATTTATAAATACTTGGCAATAAGGTATACGTAATAACGCATACTAAAGTGGTAATCCCAGAAGTAGCTTGAACCTGAAGTCACGCGAAGTCCGGTGCACATGACTCTTTGAAAAATAAAAACTGACAGTTATAGTTTAGGTTTTTAAAATAAAGACCTAGTTCTCTATAACTCATGGCTCTGGTACCAATCTTTAACACCCCCAAATTTATACGTAGCGGAATACATCTTTGGGTGCTAAACAATGATACAACAACACATAATTTATAAAGAACGACTCGAAAAGAGACGTTTTAGTTTTATCGTTCCCAAAACATTCATCAGAGTAGCGTAGTCCCAAGTAATCGTTACCAAAAGATAAGTTAAAACAACATATTAGTTTGTTTTAAAAATGGAACGATAAATAAATCAAAGAGTTTGAACAACAAAAGTAGTGCACAACTTCATTCCCGTGACCTCCAAGCTTCCACTTCTTGATTACCTGAAATACATGTGAGTAAAACAATCAGCAAAAATGCCGAGTGAATCTATAGGTTTATGTAATCAATTTGAACACAAGCAGAGATTATAAGTTTGTGGCATGCTTATAAGCATCAAATAATAATTTGCATCAACAATGATAATTGTATATAGCATAAATTGCAATAAGCTCATAGAACCGAGCCCTTAAACACTCCTTTTAGAGGTTTGATAAGATAGGAGATTTATTAATTGTCGGTTACCTCTAGATTTTTGGTACATTGCCGTATACCTGACTTCTCAATACAATATGTCCAAACAGTGTGGAGGTCGGGCCTAAGCTTCTATGATAAGTCCACAAAAACTGAACGGGGTGGCTTCCCCCATAGATCTATTAATTGTACTAGCGGCTAGCCCATCATAAGCTAGTTAACGGTCCATAATTGAGGCTTTAACAAAGGCAATCACTTAATGCAATTTAAAGGCAACCACGGGTCCATTCATAGAGGGACAAAGCATACCATAAAAATCTTGTGTTCTAAGTTTATAAAACATGTATTCCCCCTCGCGGGTTTAAAATCATTTATAACTAGTATAAAGCGAGGCTATAGACTCACCTTAGCCGATAGTGGTAATGAGACGATCGCCGACGATAGATCATGCCTTTTCAAACACGAGAACCGCAACCTATCAAATGAGGTGCGTTCATTAATAATGGACTCGAGAAATAAACCATACATAAGAATATAAAACTCGACTCATAAAATCACGACAAACTCGAGAGAAAACAATACAAGTGATACTATTACACTCTCCTATATATTCATTTTATTGTTCTATGCCTTTAACAAAAATATGCCGAAACATACCAAATGTCCAAGCCGCTTTCCCATACTTAAACATATCAACTTTTTATGATACTACTCAGAGAACTCACTTACTATATGTAGAAAGTCCTCCCAAGAGCCCATTAAAAGATTTTACTTCTAAAGTTCCCTGCCCGACTCATCTTTGAATCACAAAATCCGGACAGTTTAGCGACCTTGACTTACGAAACCATTTTGACCATTCTAAACAACTCCATTTGTAAAACCGCCACTTGATTATAAAATAGACTCAAAATACTAAACTTGGAGCCTGAGAACAGCCCTTGAATCATTTTGAAACTCATTTTATAGTCCCCGAGATTCGATCCAAATATCGACAACAATTTTCGGATTGTGTCGACACTCGTCTCCCGGTACACGAAAATCAAACTAGTGTATCTTCCACCTCGTTTGGAGTTGGAAGGCCTACTTTATATCAAATCGAAGCTAACGAAATTCTCTACGACATAATCCCATAATAACAACCTATATTCAGACTTAAGATTTCCGAAAATGACCTCAAACCTACTGCACAAAATTGACTATTAAAATCTCTTGCAAAATCATGTTTTTGATCAAAACCAACAACTTTTATCATCAACCTAACATCCTAATATCACCATAAACCTATCCTAACACTTGTATCATCATCAAAATCAAAAACCTAAAATCAAAAATATATTTTCTTTACAAAAATAGCATGTTGATGAAATTAGTACCAAAAGAATCCCCTTGAAAAATTAGGAATGGGACTAGTCTTTGTTTTGGAAGAATCAAGCTAGATAATGGAAAATTTGATGATTTTGGTATGGGGGGTGTAGGGTGGATGGTAAGAACAAAGAAAGGAGGAAGGAGTATGTGATTTTTTTGATAGAAAAATGTGAAGTGGTTAGTGGGAATTATATATATAGTCCTAGGTTAGGGTAATTTTTACCAATTTGTGATAGTTTTGGTCCAAAATGAATTAAAATAGTTTAAAAGGGTAGAAAATGTAAATTGTAATTTTTAAAATATTTACGAGACTCGGGTTTCGTAGAAATACTAAAAAGTTTAAACGCACACGAAAAATAATAATATAACGACTCGATACGTAATTAAAACGATATCGTCGAAAGTATTAAATATCGAAACGGTCGATAATAAAATATAAAATTTTTAGGCATCCGTCGGTATCGCGATCACTAGTTGTCCTCGTTACTCGTCAAAATATTAAATATAATACTTAATATCGGTTTCAACTTAAACCGTTAAACATAATAATATTTAACGTTATAAAATACTTCAAAATAATTGAAAGTAGAATTAAATTATGACCTTGTTTTTACGGGTTTTACAGCGAGTGTGTAGCTACTTATGAAAGCATGACATGAGGATTTTACACATAAGGCGAATGACTTATTACTCTTTAAACGGACTTATATTAATTGTGAGCGGTTTTTCAAGTAATGGATGAGAGGATTACTTAGGATTGAAACCGTGCTTCCTTATTTTTGGATTTTACATTTCTTATACTTCACACTTGAAATAATGACAAATTTGCCCACAAGCGATTTGCTCAAATAATAACCGGTTCCACATTTAATTGTCATGAATAAGTTGATGCACTTTTTACTTGTGAATACAATGATCCCATTTTTAAGCTTGGTATGGGGAAAGTGAAACTTGAAGGTGATAAATGTCCATGGTACCCAAGCCCTAATCAAAGTCATTGAATTCTTTATGAGTTATTTCCATCAAAACCATTTCAAGAAAAACCAAAAAGATATAGATAGAATTGTATTTTGTTCATTGCATTGTTAAAAATCAAAATCATGCATCATTTAGTTTAGAGTAGTGTAGATGCATTCCAAAATGGCCAAGGAGGATTAATCATGAGGAGAATGTAAATTTGTGTTTTAATACATAGCATTGCATGAGGACATGACAATGTTCAAGTGTAGGGGATTTGATATGAGCAAAAACTCATATCAATTTATCAACAAATCACCCTAAAACACAAGAAAAATACCTAAACTTTGTGCTATAAAGCGGAATTATGTGGTATGTTTTGTTTTTGTGCTCAAATAGGTAAGAAGGATACAATTTCAAGCAAACAAAGGAAAATCAAGCTTAATTTGATTGAAAAGACAAAGAAGGATCAAAAGTGACAAGACTTTGAAGTACAAGGACCTATCTTGACAATCTGCCAAAGATAAAGGACCAAAAGTGTAAATATGACAAAGTCAAGATCAAAGTCAAATCTGGTCAACTCTCAAGTCAACCAAGTCAAAGGAGCTTTTTGATCAAGTTTGCCAGTGGAAGGACTTAAATTGCCAAAAGAATGAAGAATATAGCTCAAAATTACATTCTGCCAAGTCAAGGGGCTGTTTCTGCCATTTTTGGAAAGTTATGATAAGCTTAATCCGTGTGAAATGCTATTAACCAATGGGAAGAGAAGAATCAAGTGACATGGATTACCAAGTCAGCTTAATAAATGCCCACTCAGCCGCCAGCATTTATGGGCCAAATCCCAACAGTGCAAGCGCACTACTTCACTTCTCAGCCAATTAAAAAGTGCCATGCAATAATCAGATTATCCACTAAGGATAATGATCCGTGTGCTTAGCCCATAACCAATACAATCTTTCCACGTGTCACCTTCTTCAACACAACAGCCCAGAATCGTTCTTGAGCTAGAGGTAATTTCAGAAGAGGGTATAAACATAAAACTTGCTCGTTTTTGAGAGACGAATCCAATGATCACAACCAATTACACTCAAGATCAACAACAAAGAAAACCCCAAATGTGTTCATCACCTGCAAAACTCAATTGAGCAGATTTCTCCACGTGGAAGCTTCTAATTCGTTCTAACACGTCACCAACCCCAACCACTTTACTTCTGCAGTCTATAAATACCATAGATTAGCTCATTTCTTGTATTGTAGAAAAAGTGTGAAATCACACACACTTTTAGTTTTCTCTCAACTCTTTTTAGTTTTAGCTAAACAACTCAAGAGTCTGACAAACTCTTGAGTCTGTTATAGTTAGTTGTAACTGATTACCAGCATTTGTAACTACTTCTCAATTTAATCAATAAACATTTCAATTTTCCCTCCAAATACTCCATTATCTTTCTACGGTTCATACTTGCACTCTGTTACTTTGGTTGCTGATATTGGTTAGTTATGATCATTACTTGATCATAATTGGCTAATTTTGAAGATTGTAGCTGTTGTACCTGATCTTTTCATTCAAGTCAAGTTCTAGCAGATTTTGAAGAATTCAGTTCATTAATGGCGGATTTGATGATATATAGCTGTTGATTGGTAGTTTTTTGATGTGTTCTAGTGCTAAGGTGGTGGTTAGCACTAGATTAGAGAGCTCAGCACTCCTCTACTCCCCAAAGGAGGCCTAAGCAAAAGGTCTCACTTTCTGATTTTCAGTTCCACTCAATTGTTGAATGCCTGCTTCATTCTTAGCTTAATCTTTGCTTGATTGCATGATAAAAGTTGATTTAGCTTGTTATTGATCTGATCTCAGTGTTTTTGTAGCTTATTGTAGCTTATACTTGCTTATTAGACTTAATACTTGTCCTGTTTTCACATTTATCAGTCAGTATAGCTTTGCTAGCCATTTAGAGTTCTTGTTGGTTAGAGTTATTGTAACTAGTTCTCATACATTTCATTTTGGCTATAAAACTTAGTGTGATATCATTTTTAATTCAGTTTAATCATTAGCTCAAAAAGTCTTCATAAAAGTTTCAAAAATATCAGAAAAGTGGTGTTTGGTTTTAGCTTAAAAGTAGTTTTCAAGTGTTAGAAATTGGCAAACTTTGGTTCATTTCCAGTTAACTAGTCATAACAAATAGTTTTCAGTCATTAACTAGTCAAGGTTTTGGTCAAAAAGGCAATTGGTCATAAAAAAGGTTTGGGTCAGTTTTTCACAAGTAAACTTTCAGAAAGTTTTGATTTTCAAATGCTTAGCATTTCTTTGTTACTTGATGAAATCATCTGAAACCAAGTCTCAATTTTCAGTCAACATATGAACTTTGAATGTGTAAAAGATAATTGTACAGTATCAAGAATTGAGCTACAAATAAGCAAAAGTTTAAGCATAAGAGCAAATGCAATTCCCTGTAATGAATTCCAAACTGATTTCTCATATCTGATTTTCCACTTCATAAAATAGCTGATTTTCTTTCACATTTCTATTCCATTAGTGTTCCTGGATAAATTTTGAGATTTTGAGCTTTTTGAAATTTCTGGTCAACGAAAGTCAACATAAGCACAAATTTGGCTTATTTTCAGATTCAGAGCTTATTACTTGATCATTTTTCTTGAGACTTGATTTCCCGTCTTTCTTTTGAGCTTATTAACAAGAATTTTCATTAAAATCTAGTTGTGCAAGTCTGGCTTAACTGGTAGCTTATTTTGAACTTATTGGATTTAGCTTATCAGAGTTCTAGTGACTTTTAGTTTAATTCCTTGGATAGGTCTAGCTAAAATTTGATTTTAAAACATTTGAAACTGGTTTGATCAAATTTGGTTGAGAAATAAGCTCAAACAAGCTTATTGAAGTTGTGAACCCGTTTTTGTTAAAAAAGATTTGAAAATTGCATTTTGGTCCTTGAAGTATTAATCAGTTTTCAATCCTAGCTAATCTTTCTACTTTTTAGGGTTTTCAGATAATCAGTCCTTGTATTTTCAAATTTGTTCAAAATTAGTTAGTTAGTTTCAAATTTAGTTGAAAATTAGTTACATTGTTTGGAATATTTTCATTTTCAGTCCATATAGTTTACTGTTTTTACACATTTAGTCCTTAGACTTTTTAGCTTTACATTTTTAGCATTTATATTTCATAGAATTTACATTTCCAGTCCTTATTGTTTGTAGAATTTACATTTGGCATTTTATTTGAATATAAACTTGGTATGTGCACGTTGTTTTACATATAAGTAGACGATATTTTTCATTTTAGCAAGGATTTGTTTGAATTAGCAATAGAATATCCAAAAAACTTTACCAACCAAAAACAATTAAAAAACCGATCTTGTTAGGACTTTCAGTTTGTTAAGAACTGAGAAAAACAAACTTCGACTATACACATTTCAAAAAGACACAAGTAAGAGATAGGAATTTCAAACCTAGTCAGATGCCTTATAGTTTACCCAACACTTCTAAACGTAGCATGTCACATCCTAGGAGCATCAATCATCTAGGAATTCTAGATCTTACTCGGACATTAAATATGCTACTTGTAAAACATGTAGGAAATGTGTCTTTAAAGCCAATCATGATTCTCGTATCAAAAAATTACTTAATGAGGTGAACTCCCGTGCTAGAATTAAATCCCAGTGGGTAGCTAAAATCAAACCCGTTGGTAAAATGTGGCGCCCCACTGGTAGAACTTTCACTATTGTAGGAAACGAGTGCCCTTTAACTAGGATAGTCTATGATTCTACTAAGACTACTAGGGAGGAAATTGAAAAGGAGGATACATCACTTAAGCCTGAACTTAAGGTTTTTTTATAAAAGGAAACGTTTACCAGCTAAGACAAGTGATACATCTCCTCAGGTCACCTCTAGCACAAGAAAAGAAAACTGTGAACCCCATCTTGCTTCTAAGATAGATATCGTTAACCCATATCAAAGCATGCAAATCCCAAATGAGAATGCAGGTACCAAAGAGGATGTTCCAAAAGAACGAAGCGGACCAATCATTGTATACCATTCAATTAAGGACACTCTCAGAGTTTGGTTGCTGAAGAAGCTGATATCTAGGAAACAAGCGTCTCAGGGGATTTGTAGTTAAGCTCGTGTATAATGACTTACAGTCACATAACAGACTGTAACTCGCTCATCAAAGAAAGGGAAGTTTATCTCGCAACAATAACTACCCTCAAAACGAGAAATTCATCTTTCTCGGACATGAGCTTATATAAAAAAACATTCCAAGTTTTTAAGCTCATGCACAGAGGATTTATAGTCACATCACAGACTGTAACTCGTTCATCAAAGAAAGGAAAGTTTATCGCCGATGATAAACTTATCCTAACAACGAGAAATTAATTTTTCTCGGGCATGAGCTTATATCAAAAACATTCCAAGTTTTTAAGCTCATGCACAATGGCTCACATTCAAATCACAATCTGTGACCCGGACTTCAGAGAAAGGTATTCAAAGGTTTTAAGCTCGTGTAAATGGCTCCTCGTTAAATGACAGACGATGACCCGGACTTCAGAGACAGGGAAGTTTATCTACGCAACGATAACTTACCCTCAAAACGAGAAATTAAGTTTTCTCGGACACGAGCTTATCCTAAAACCATTCAAAGGTTTTAAGCTCGTGTATAAGGCTCTTTATTAAATATCAGATGATGACCCGATCTTCAAGTCAAAGGAAAGTTTATCGCCGATGATAAACTTATCCTCAAAAACGAGAAATTAAATTTTCTCAGACACGAGCTTACTTTAAAACTATTCAACGGTTTTAGGCTCGTGTAAAATGGTTCATTGTTAAATGTCAGACATTGACCCGTTCTTCAAATAAAGGAAAGTTTATCGCCGATGATAAACTTATCCTTACAACGAGACCTTAATTTTTATCGGGCATGAGCTAATATTAAAAACATTCGAAGTTTTTAAGCTCATGCACAATGACTTACAGTTAAATATCAGACTGTAACTCGGAATTCAATTTTAGGAGAGCTTATCTTTAAAGATAGCTTATCCTCGTAACGGGAAATTAAATTTTCTCGGTCATGAGCTTGTAGTAAAACATTCTAGGTTTTAAGCTCATCAAGGAAAGTGTATCTTTTAAATAAGAGAACTTTTCTTCATAACGAGAAATTCATCTTTCTCGGTCATGAGCTTTCCGTTAAAACATTCAAAGTTTTTTTCAAGCTCATGAAAACGACTTCTAAGTAAATGTCAACTTAGGACTCGTTCTTCAATTAAAAGGAAAGTTTATCGCCGATGATAAACTTAGCCTTAACAACGGGAAGTTTACAACTTCTCGGACTTGAGCTCGTATGTAAGATATTAAACATCTTAAGCTCAAGTAATTGGTTGTTTTTTCAAAACAATGAACACAATTTTTCGAGAATTTCTCAAAAGGTTTTTCTAAATCTTTCAACATTGTGTGTTCAAAAATGTTTTGATAAAAAGAGCATGTCTTCTGGAATCGATAGTATTTACGATACTAGAAATGTCATTTAATAATGACACGGGGTTGTAAATAAAGTTCGAGCAGAAGTTCAAATGTTTTAAAACATGCTCAAAATGGTTTGCTATTATTTCAGATAGTAACCCGCTTTTCATAATCAAGTCAAGCATTTCACCGGAAAGCTTTGACTCAACAACGGGAATTCATTTTCTCGGGCATGGTTTACTTTACAACCATGTAAGGGATTGTGTTTACTTTATAACATAATCTAACACGGATATATGTACGTGTCAGTGCATTTATTTGTTAAAACAAGAGAAATCTTGTTTTTACGAAGTTATCATCTCCACCAACCGTAGCAATTTACAATTGATATCTACATACTCGACGATGCGACGACTCAAACGGCGACTACAGCTCTTTCAATAGAACACGGGTCAACAATTGAGGGGGAGCAATTGTCCAGCATTCAGAATCCTTGATGCCGAGAATGCCAAGTTCACATATTGGTGTCAAGACAAAGATATCATTCATACACATAGTCAAGAGATAACTTCAGACATGACGAGGTGACCAACATTCGTGAACAAGAACCATGTGAATCTTTCATATGATGTTCTTCATCATTCAGGTCCAACCTCGTAAAATTGCTAATCTTGTGAATACATTATCATATATGATCTTTGCACGTGATAAATACCTTACACTTGTGTTTAAAAGTTATTTAATTTATGTTTCAAGTACACCCTCATTAATTTGAGGGGGAGCTTGTGTAATTCATGAAGATAATTGGCTTTGCATTTTTCTTCCCAAATTTTCTTAAAATGCTATTAAATCAATTGATATTAAAAACATCGATTGGGTTAATATTTTTAATATGGGGGAGAAAATGTGATTTAATATGGGAAATGATTAATCACAAATGGTTTCACTTAACGTGCTAGCTCATCCCGACATGTGCGAAATGTTTTCGGATATCGTGGCATATGTTAAGGGGGAGCAAAATGGATTTGCACTTCAAAATGGATTTCATGGTGAAATACACTTACCCAAAACATCTCTATTCACGACGGTGAAGATTGTGGTGACATAAGGATGGTAGGATAGGTTAAAGTCCAATGATTCCTCTAGAACCGGAGGAATCTTCCCAAGGACATTCCATTGCTAGAAATAGTAGTCCTTAGGAAAGATGGAGAAAGATTGTGAACGTAGCTGAATGCTGACCAAGTACTTAAGTTAGCACTGGAACAATCACAACAAGGTGCTAGTGATGACGTATTGGTAAGCATTAAAGGGGTTGAAGAATGAAAAAGAATTGTAAAGATAAAGGGTGTAAAGAAAGAAGCCCTCCTTACAACTTAGGCAGAAACCGGGTCAACACATATGCTATTAAGATCATTGTTTAATGATTCTTGATATTGAAGACAAACATCATGGACCCAGTGATGCAAGGCACAACCCATCCCAGCTAACTCAGATATCTTTTAAAAGATATTTGTTTTAATCACACGGAGACAACACATTATCTATTGATTTATTCACTCCGAATAAATTGGTATTGAAATGGTGGCACTCCTCTCCAGCCTCCGATCATTAAAAAATCCAAAATGCACTATTGAGTCTAGAGCCATTTGAGATCATCAAATATCTCATTAGGACACACTTTCATATTTCCTTGCTTCCTCACACACTGTGAAAAGTAAGAAAGATCTTAAGAGTCCTACGCAAAATCTTCATGATCTTGCCTGAACATCCGAGTAATACGAAAGTATTTACAATGAAGATGGAAATCCTTTTTGAGCGAACATCAAAAAGCTCATGGTAGGTGACTTGTGCGATTCTTTATGAATCAAACTTGTGATAACTGGAAAGCAACAGTGGTTTAATTCTTAAATGAATTTAAACACGTTCCAGGCCTCTACGCAATATCTTAGTGATCTTGCCAGAACACTCAGAGTGATACCTTAGTGTTCACAGTGATGAGTGGAAATCCTTCTAGTGTTAACCTCAAACAGCACTTGGTAGGTAACTTGCAAGATTCTATACGAATCAAGCTCGTGGCAACTGGAAAGCAACGATGGTGCGGTTCTTAATTGAATTTCACTTGTTCCAGGAACATGAATTGACGGCTTCAAATCATGCGGATATTATTATCCAAATGATTCACTCTTTACGTTCGCAGTTAGCTTTGGACGGTCGAGTAAAGAGAACGGGTTTACCCGCGAAATCTTGTCAAGGAGGTTCTTTATTGAAACTACCTGCCACAAGTACGATATTTAATATCGTCCAACGGTCTTCACCGACCGGAGGTAAAATGCTACCGAATTAGAATGAAATGTTCAAGGCCATTTCATCCGTGTATATGGTTTGTTGCTAACTGTCTTATGTAGTGTAACAAGAAGGTGGCATTGCGGTGTACAATCCAGAAGAAGTCGTCACCACATGCTTATACTGCATACATCAGTACTTCAACGAATTTAAGAAAGTCTGAAGGTCAAGTATTCCGCTGTATCAAACTCTGAAGCTTTCAAGAATTATAAAGGTATAAGTATGTGGAACATGAAGTCACGAAGAGGCGAATATCACAAGTGATGAATACACAAGGTCAAGGCAAGGAAACATGCTCAAGGCTAAAGTCAAATATCACATCAAGCATATTCACAAGAACAAGATCGAAGACTCAAGCATAGTATGCTAGGTTTAAGATTTTGTAAAATGGTGTGACCTCCCTTTGGGGGAGATTGTTGGAAATACATTTTTCCAAGGAAAGTCTCGGCCACATCATTATTAGCATAGATCACGAGCTATAGACTATTTAGGACATTGTAACTTGGAGTGACCTCCCTTTGGGGGAGATTGTTGGAAATACGTTTTTACGTATTTAGAAAGGATCGGTCACTCCAATGATACTGGGCTCGTGATCCAATATAGCCCATATAGCCCACATGTAGGGTGGGCTATATAAACCCCCCTCCTAGCATGTTAGGAGGGGTCGAACACTTTCATTTAATCACATTTCATCTTTCTTCTCATTCTCTCCTTTCTCTCTCTTCTTTTTCTCTCTAAGTTCCTCCATTTCCCATCCATATCAATAGGTAATCCAACAATGCCTAATCCTTAGAAGAACACGATCCTACAATTAATAACTAAGTTTTAGTGTTTCGATGGACCAAAACTGAAAATGTAACACCCCACTTTGATAAGTGGACCGTTACACGTAATTATGGCGTGTTATCAAAGCATGCAAGGTAAAATGTAGTAAAACATACATGACCATAGGGAAAACCGGAATCAAACATCGGTTCCCAAACATAAGCCCAAAATACAGATAAAGTAAATGAAATAAACAAAGTCTACACAAGCATAAATATATGAAGGCAAAAGGAAAAGAAGTCTATGGCAGCTTCCATCCTATGCACGTCCTCCAAATGCTCGAGTCTGTCCTTGGGTACCTGCCGTTTTGGGACATGGAAAGGAAAGTAAAGGCTGAGCAAAACGCTCAGTGCACGGATATAGACATAGTATGAATGACTGAAACATAATAAAGACTTAATAGCAGCGGAAATGTATAAGTCCATGAAAACCTGGAACATGTTCATAAAACTGGTTTTATAGTTTGAAAAGCCTTATGTTTATCTTACGAAAACTATTTAACATGTTAACCATTAGCGAATATAGGTCATGAAATATCAACGTGCATGAATACTTGAAGGGGTGACCTCGTCATGCAAATTAGAGGGGCTGCCTCTAATTTAATATACTGGTTTTTGGGAAGGAGGGATCAGCTCCTTGTGAAGGATGCAAGGCACACACCACATTCACACTGAGTAATCTGCTGAAAACATGTATACTAGGATGCACCCATACGCCCCACCTGATAATATAATAAATGGCCAAAAGTTGAAAGGGACGCCACGAGCTATCACTCCGCCGTGGTGAAGTTATAACAATGGTGCCTCCAGTGTTATGGTTATGGTACCTCCATAACTAGGTGAAGCTGGTCATGCATGTATATGGCTTTAGGTATTCTAATTAAACATAGCAATTCAGAAACATATAAAACATATACTGGGGAAAACAATTGGTTGCATATGGGAAATCCTAATATGGAAAGAATGTCCATACTAAAAGGACGGAGAATTCGTACCTTATGTCCAGTGAACGAAGAAGACGAACGGAAGAGAGTCCTACTTCGGTATCACTAATGCTACATAAATACATACGTGTATAAGTATCTGATTACTGAGTACGTAACTGGTTTTATATCATGCCTTAGCTTGTTTTATATGTCCATGTCATGTTTTACTGATTTTAACGTTATGTTGTGTTTATCATGTATTCTGTCTATTCTGACTAAGTATTACTTGTATTTCATGTATTATTATACTTGTTGTGTATTAATAAGTAACTTTCTAAAAATAGCAGGTTTCCTAAAATAGAAAGTTTCCAAAAATAGAAAGTTACCAAAAATAGAAAGTTTCCAAAAATAGATTTACTGCTTAAAATAGATAAGTTTCTAAAAATAGAAAGTTTCCATAAATAGGTTAGCTGCCTTAATTAAATAAGTTTCTAAAAATAGAAAGTTTCCATAATTAGATATAAGCTGGATAATTAAGCTAATTATATAAGCTTAAGTGTTTTCTGATTAATATTCTAAGTCATGTAATTATATAGTATAGTTTATTAATTATTTCATGTGAATTAAATAAACTATAGGTTTACGTATTTAATTAAATATAACATGATTTAATTAAATGAAGGTAAAATAAATACTTTGGTTAAAGCATGTATTATTATCTATTAATAATATAACCTAAGTCATGTAAATTAATTAATTATAAGTCATGGTTTTAATAATTAATTAATTATATAGTCTAATTAAAAGATAAATACATACGTTAAAATTCATGAATTAATAATAAAATTAATAACCTAAGTCATGTAAATTAAATTAATCATGTTCATGCTTTTAATTAATTTTATTTAAATCTTGTAAAAATAATATTACTTGTAAAAATAATAAACCTTGAAAAATAACTCATGAACTGGACCGTGTTTTAGATCTAAACATGTATGAACCGGACCCGTGATTAAAACCCATGAATCAGACCCGTAAACATCACCATACCCCGACCTAGGTCGGGATTTTCCCTTCCTTGCTGCTGCCGTGACCCGAGACCACCCAAACCACCGCCAAGCCGAGACCAAGTGGTCTCGGTGGTGCGAGTAAACCCAAGCCGAGACCTCCTTGGGGATCGGTTAGGCGTCGGCCACAACAAACAAACACCCCTTAACGCTAATTGATTATACCCCATGATTATTAACATGATAGATCTTGTTTTTAATTAGTTTATTAAAAACATTCATGATTTTATGTGATAAATAATCAAAACATAAAAGAAAAGAGGTTAGGGTTTATACCGATTACGTGAATCAAAGAATGATGAACACACAACGATCCTTGCAATAAATCAAAGACCAAAATCAAACCAAACACCCCTTTGGTGTGATGTGAACCCGGCGGCCAAAGGAGAACAAAAGGGAGAACTAGGGTTTTTTCTTGTTTTCTAAATTTTGTGATTATGAAACATGTTTTCCCTTTTTCCCTAGTTTAGTAAAAATTAATGGGCTAGGCCCTTCCTCTTCCTAATTTCGTGGTATGTAGGCCCCCAAAGGGGAAACCCGTTGTTTTTACCGTGTTCTAATTATTTACGTGTTCTCGTGTCGTGTTTACGTGATTTTATTAGTTATCGTTCGTTTCTTATTATATTTATTCGTGATCGTAATAAATATACATACATACATAATATTAGCTCGTGATTAATTTATGTTCATGATTTCATGTTCGTATGTTCGTGATTATAATTATTATTGAAATAATTATCGTGTGTTAATACGTAATAAATACGTATCGTGTTATAACCCGTACGTAATACTTGTAATTCTTGTACGTGAAACGTAAACGTGCTATAAAAGGAAAGTTCTAATCATGTACGTACTATCGTAATGGTACTATTTATGGTAAAAGCATGCGGGTTTTACAACTCTTCCCCCCTAAAAAGAATAATTCGTCTCCGAATTATAGATAAGTAACTAAAAGAGAAACATACCCGAATCAAACTGAGAGGGTATGTAAGATAAATGGACGTGCAGTTGACATGGTAGAAGGAACGTGGAACGTGACTTGTATTGAAAGGACATGGAACGTGACGTGACTGAAGGGACATATCCAATTGATAAGAGAAAAACGGATAAGAAGTCCGGATGAACTTGTCCGTTTCCATGTGGCTTCCCTCCTGGAACGGTTCCTTCAAAAGATCTTGACACAATGATAATCTTGGTCCTCCAGACCTTGACTTGAAAACACGCAAAGTTCATTGTCATCTACGTAAGATAGATCCCCTGAATTTGATCGAGGGAATAAGAATTAACATGCAAGGATAACTGAAACGTTATGGTGAAAAACAATCTAACTTAACTGATAATTAGCAACGATGCGCACGACAATTGAAACGTAGTACGTGAAAATTTTTGAACGTGATACGTGAAAAATTTTGAACGTGATACGTGAAAAATTTTGAACGTGATATGTGGAGATATGGTGAGGGTAATATGAGCAAACATATCATGGTCCATGATACGTGTAACATATCGTGAACGTGATATGAGGAATGTGGAATGAACAAGACATGTGAAACATATCGTGAACATGGAATACAACTGCGGTAATGCCAAATACTACAACGTGAGACGTGGAATGTGACGTGAAACATCTATCTGAGGATAGGCAGTTATACTAAGCTTGATTCTGGTCTCTCCAGTTCTTGCAAAACTTCCCAGAACGAAGATGAACGTAAAATCGTAAGCCAAGATACGATCATGAACGTGAATAGTGTCATGAACGTGAGCGTGAAAGCAAATCGTGAAATTAGAACAAGGACGTGGACGTAAATAAGGAGCATAAATGCGAACCTTTGTCTGACCCGATAGCTGACGGATTACTAAGTGATCGGATGAGCCTTGGCTGGAATGTGTCCGATCAATCTGTTGGTTCTGAAATCCGTACGGATGTAAGGATTCTGTAGACTTGATCAAACTGTTAGCAATAACCCAGATAGCATCTTGTTTCTTATAAGTTTGCGTTAATCTGGTAACCAAAATCCGTGGGAATCGTGTCCCATTTCTGTTCACAATTCTGATGATGGAAAACATCCTAGTCAGTTGGTGTTCTATCTTAGCCTGTTGGTATGTCAGGTACTTAGATATGAACGTAACTATATATTGCTTCGTAGAAACTTGATACATAGAAGTTTGCGAAACTTTGAGTCTCGGAAATTAGGCTTTTCTTAACGATGGATTTTCTTGGAATACCTAACGTATTTTAGGGTTCCATCTGTATGCATAAGTTGAGTCATGGTAAGATCAACCGTGAGAATCTATGTGATTCAGCGTGCCACTATAATAAACCAAAAAATATGATTGGAAAATTTCCGAGTGAAATTTCTCTTGTCATTGAATTTGCAACATAGTACAAATATGGTCTTACTGCTCTTCTTTAGACCTAGAGGAAATCAGGTTGTCCTCGATGAAAACACTGATGAATTTGTTTATGAATTCGTGGAAACTCATTTTATTAAGTCCATAATGTTGCTAAAGCATTTATGAGACTAATACAAAATCATGAATCTAGCATGACCAAATCGTGTACGAATAGCAGTCATGGACATGTCCTGCTCTTTCACTCGTCACTGTTGGTAGCATGATCATGAATCCGATCTTGGAAAGGTGATTAACACCCAAAAGTCGATTGGACATTCTGTAAATACGTGGAGGAGAATAACAGTTATGAATGGTGATTTTTTTTAAATCGACGGTAGTCGACACATAATCTCATGTTATTGTCCTTCTCCTTGAAGATTCTACTGGAATGTATGGGAAGATTTTGGTATAATCGGCTGGTTATGCGAAAAAAGGGACCTCAGTGGTCGTGTCTTAACTGATAGCTAGAAAAAATTTAGCAGTCATGGCTAACAAATCACGTGCTTAGAAAGCATAGATAATTTGTACATATTTTCTTGATGGAAAACCATGTTGAATGTATTCAGGAGCCTGAACATCGCTGTACATAATCATGAATCGTAGCAGGGTGTGTTGTTCGTAGTCCATGATTAGGATTAAATTCAACTTGCATCTGTCCGAGGTAATGCGTTCGCAGCTTGGATCTTATCATTTGGCTGAAGGAAAACCTTCATATACTTGGGGAATACGAATGGCGTCCTTCATGGTCATGAATATATGCAATATGGTGAAAGAAATAAAAGTGTCATCGACAACGTGACAGTTCTCACTGATGCGCCGATAATGGTACTGAAATTCTTGTGGCCTGATTAATACATGGCACAAAAAAATGGATATACCCTTGGAGGGTACCTTGAATTTCTTAGAAATTTTCCATAATTGGACGTGAGTTATGTGGCTTGACTCGTGTGTTGGAAATATAAGCATGACATATATCATGACTGGTGTCTTGACATGTGTCTTCGGAAAGTATACATGAGACATGTGTCTTGACTGATGTCTTGACATGTGTCTCGAGATGTGAAACAAATAGAACTACAATATTAGGTTATTATGCCAATCGGTTGGACTACTGATCCCTTGTATTTCTGATCACGTCCGCGACCGGAGCTTCGGTTGCGATTTCTAGGATAGTTGCTGCCATAGTAGTGGTTACTATCGTCTTGTCTGTCAGTTCCATGACGGTCATTCTCATGACTGTGATTCATGTAACTATTAAGCTGATTGACCGGCTGGTACCGGTCTTCACTCATATGACTGAAACGACAACTGAGTAATGTGCGACATGTAACTAAGAATTAGGGACAATGATTGATGGAAATCTTCTGGTGGTGAAGCATCTTCTCATCCAATTGCTTTGCTCTAACGCCTTTGTCTTCGTCTTGTAGGATCTCCAGGTTGTGCACAGCATCCGCATCTCGTAGCGCCTCCAAACATCAGCAGCATCAACCTTTAGTAACATCTCCAAGCTATGAGCGACATCAACAATTTGTAGAGTATCAGCAAGTGGAAAATACGCACATGGGATAAGGTACATGAAGTACACATGGAATGCACATGAAATGATCAGTATGGGGTCGATCATCGGACATGATTTTAAAGGAAAATAACTGGTTAAACGGTTAGAAAGACCATCATGATAACCTGGCAATGCCAGTATATACCTCATTCTGGTTGCATAGAGAAACGCTAATGAGTGGTTAAACGAATTTCAACGATGATTTTCCTGAAAGCATGATTAATGAAAACCAACCATGACTATCATGAAAGTAGAATTTACATGAATTCCAACAGTGTCTTGCATGAAAGCAAAAAAAACAAAAGAGACGTAAGACATAGTCATGTGATGACGAAGTCATCATGAAGAAACATGTAACAACCCAACATGAAGGAGTGTATAATATAATCAGCATGAAACTGAAGTTAACCATGACAGTATAAAAACATACTTGACATAAAAACATAGTATCTTATTAGGGGACATTAAAAAATTTCTTGCTTATAAATCATGAGAAAAATTTTATGCATGAATACATGATGTAGTTTATAAAAACCTTTATATGTGCGAGGGGACGCCTATAGGTCGGTCCCAAAATAAAAGACATGGCGAGGGGACGCCTATGGGTCGGTCCCAAAGTTAAAAGTTTCGATAAAAGCACATGCGACTAAATAGCACCAGTCCTGTACTAACCATTACTTAGTCATAATTCCTACAACAATGATACATGAAACATAAGTAAGTGAAAATCGTCTGTCAAAACTTATCAGAAAAATTTTTATGTGACTAATTATGAACTACTGGGGTTCAGTCCACCTAGTCACAGTTCATGAATAACATCATACATGAAACAACGACACAAAACTAAATATGAATGACGGTTGTCCATCCATATTAGTAAAACAATATCGATGAAAACATCAAGGTGAAACATCAAGGTGCTGAAAACATCATGGTTAAAACAACAATGCGCTGAACACAACAATACGTGGAAGAACAAGCGTTAGCTTAGGATGCTCCTGGTGACTACCCACTAGTCACATGTCAAGGTTTAGAGCCTACAGGTCAAAGCCTTGGCTCTGATACCATAATTGTAACACCCCACTTTGATAAGTGGACCGTTACGCGTAATTATGGCATGTTATCAAAGCATGAAAGGTAAAATGTAGTAAAACATACATGATCATAGGCAAAACCGGAATCAAACATCGGTTCCCAAACATAAGCCCAAAACACAAATAAAGTAAATGAAATGAGCAAAGACTACGCACGCATAAATATATGAAGGCAAAAGGAAAAGAAGTCTATGGCAGCTTCCATCCTACGCACGTCCTCCAAATGCTCGAGTCTGTCCTTGGGTACCTGCCGTTTTGGGAGATGAAAAAAAAGTAACGGCTGAGCAAAACGCTCAGTGCACGGATATAGACATAGTATGAATGACTGAAACATAATAAAGACTTAATAGCAGCGGAAATGTATAAGTCCTGGAAAACCTGGAACATGTTCATAAAACTAGTTTTATCGTTTGAAAAGCCTTATGTTTATCTTATGAAAACTGTTTAACATGTTAACCATTAGCCAATATAGGTCATGAAATATCAACGTGCATGAATACTTGGAGGGGTGACCTCGTCATGAAAATTAGAGGGGCTTCCTCTAATTTAATATACTGGTTTTGGGTAGGAGGGATCAGCTCCTTGTGAAGGATGCAAGGCACACACCACATTCACACTGAGTAATCTGCTGAAAACATGTACACTAGGATGCACCCATACGCCCCACCTGATAATATAATAAATGGTCAAAAGCTGAAAGGGACGCCACGAGCTATCACTCCGCTGTGGTGAAGTCATAACACTGGTGCCTCCAGTGTTATGGTTATGGTACCTCCATAACTAGGTGAAGCTGGTCATGCATGTATATGGCGTTAGGTATTCTAATTAAACATAGCAATTCAAAAACATATAAAACATATATTGGGGAAAACAGTTGGCTGCATACGGGAAATCCTAATAAGGAAAGAATGTCCATACTGAAAGGACGGAGAATCCGTACCTTATGTCCAGTGAACGAAGAAGACGAAAGGAAGAGAGTCCTACTTCGGTATCACTAATGCTACATAAATACATACGTGTATAAGTATCTGATTACTGAGTACGTAACTGGTTTTATATCATGCCTTAGCTTGTTTAATATGTCCATGTCATGTTTTACTGATTTTAACGTTATGCTGTGTTTATCATGTATTCTGTCTATTCTGACTAAGTATTATTGGTATTTCATGTATTATTATACTCGTTGTGTATTCATAAGTAACTTTCTAAAAATAGTAGGTTTCCTAAAATAGAAAGTTTCCAAAAATAGACAGTTACCAAAAATAGAAAGTTTCCAAAAATAGAAAGTTTCCAAAAATAGATTTACTGCTTAAAATAGATAAGTTTCTAAAAATAGAAAGTTTCCATAAATAGATTAGCTGCCTTAATTAAATAAGTTTCTAAAAATAGAAAGTTTCCATAATTAGATATAAGCTGGATAATTAAGCTAATTATATAAGCTTAAGTGTTTTCTGATTAATATTCCAATTCATGTAATTATATAGTATAGTTTATTAATTATTTCATGTGAATTAAATAAACTATAGGTTTAATTATTTAATTAAATATAACATGATTTAATTAAATAAAGGTAAAATAAATACTTAGGTTAATGCATGTATTATTATCTATTAATAATATAACCTAAGTCATGTAAATTAATTAATTATAAGTCATGGTCTTAATAATTAATTAATTATATAGTCTAATTAAAAGATAAATACTTACGTTAAAATTTATGAATTAATAATAAAATTAATAACCTAAGTAATGTAAATTAAATTAATCATGTTCATGCTTTTAATTAATTTTATTTAAATCTTGTAAAAATAATATTACTTGTAAAAATAATAAACCTTGAAAAATAACTCATGAACTGGACCGTGTTTTAGATCTAAACATGTGTGAACCGGACCCGTGATTAAAACCCATGAACCGGACCCGTAAACATCACCATACCCTGACCTAGGTCGGGGTTTTCCCTTCCTTGCTGCTGCCGTGACCCGAGACCACCCAAACCACCACCAAGCTGAGACCAAGTGGTCTCGGTGGTGCGAGTAAACCCAAGCCGAGACCCCCTTGGGGCTCGGTTAGGCGTCGGCCACAACAAATAAACACCCCTTAACCCTAATTGATTATACCCCATGATTATTAACATGTTAGATCTTGTTTTTAATTAGTTTATTAAAAACATTCATGATTTTATATTATAAATAATCAAAACATGAAAGAAAAGAGGTTAGGGTTTATACCGATTACGTGAATCAAAGAATGATGAACACACAACGATCCTTGCAATAACCAAAAGACCAAAATCAAACCCAACACCCCTTTGGTGTGATGTGAACCCAGCGGCCAAAGGAGAACAAAAGGGAGAACTAGGATTTTTTCTTGTTTTCTAAATTTTGTGATTATGAAACATGTTTTCCCTTTTTCCCTAGTTTAGTAAAAATTATTGGGCTAGGCCCTTCCTCTTCCTAATTTCGTGGTATGTGGGCCCCCAAAGGGGAACCCCGTTTTTTTTCTCGTGTTCTAATTATTTACGTGTTCTCGTGTCGCGTTTACGTGATTTTATTAGTTATCGTTCGTGTCTTATTATATTTATTCGTGATCGTAATAAATATACATACATACGTAATATTAGCTCGTGATTAATTTAAGTTCATGATTTCATGTTCGTATGTTCGTGATTATAATTATTATTGAAATAATTATCCTGTGTTGATACGTAATAAATACTTATCGTGTTATAACCCTTACGTAATACTTGTAATTCTTGTACGTGAAACGTAAACGTGCTATAAAAGGAAGGTTCTAATCATGTACGTACTATCGTAAGGGTACTATTCATGGTAAAAGCATGCGGGTTTTACAGAAAATTACTCCGAGTATTTGAGATGAAATAATATGTTTTATAGTTGTTTGACAAATAAGTGTTAATCAAGTTTTACATACATTTTGCAACAATCAGTTCAAATATGTTCACATAAAAAGAATAGATTTCAGGATGTGTATTAATTTGAAGATGATACCTTAACCATTCTAGGATAATCTCGACTATCATTCCCGGGCCATGGAGTCCCGTATTGCATAACCAAACCTTCTTCTGGTTTTCTCAAATCCTTTGCAACTAGAGCATCAATTCGAACCATAAACTCCTCACACTCTGCACGAAAAAAAGCAATTTATAGAAAAAAACAAAAAATCACTAAACAATTGTCAACAACGTTACTTACTTTAATCGTTCTAAGGAGATGCCATTTAGTTGGTAAACTGAACTCGCGAAAAAGTCTAGAGGCAAGACGTCGTTGAGTTCACCCTTACGCTCAAACCTTACAAATGAAAACAAATGAAAACAAATGAAAACTAATCCATCAACTAAAATTACAAAAACAACAAAAAAATAACAATTATTGTAAATAAGTCAAATATGCCTCTTATAAATAAAATTCCAAACGAATAACCTGTTGAGGAAGCTCGAGCCCAGCGTCTGATAATTGTTCATTGATTGTATCCGACATTCATAGTAGCTTCAATTGCAACACAAGAAGAAAAGCTCAATTGGAAATGATAAAAGCGTTGGAACTTGTTAATTATATAACATTACAGTTATTTAAGCACGATGACATCGTACTTCAGAAATTTAAATGAAACATAAAGTAGGATGGGTCAGTTTGGAGTTTTTATATAACCAATCTGCTCCTACAAACTCTTAAAAAATATAGATAAAGCATATTTGAATTAATCTCTAAAACTCCATACCTAATATACGCATACAGATGTGAAATTATTATTGGTTTCACCCTTGCTATGGTTCTTTAGTCATAGGCGGCAAGAAAAAAAACCACAATCAGTGCAAAAAGTGTAGGTGTAGATTATATAAATAAAAATATTTTATCAAAATACATATAAATTATAAAACATCTTTGAATAAAAGTAAACAAATTAGAGAAAATTCTTGGAGAAAAAGGATGATACCTCTTTAACTTATGTCGAAAGAATCACCATGACTCCAGAACCTTTCAAAGATATACGGGATCCTCTTCCTGAAGAAAAAATAGTAGTGCCATCAAAAGGCAGTCATATCAGTGATGGAGGCTGGTGGTCTTAATTGGTTAATAGGTAAGTTATGCATCTTCAGGTTTTGTACTGGCTAGTATGTTGAGAACCAAAAAAGCTGAATATCTGAGATTGATAGATGGAATTGGGTTGTTTGTCACTGCAGCCGGAAACATCAAAAAATTCATTATTTATAATCTCTCTCGGGTAGGTTGTCCTCCTCCACTGAACCGGAGATCACGAGATCAAAATAAAGTAATAAGATCAAAATAAAATGAAGTTATAAGATCATATGAACAAACAGATAAATCAGAAAAGACCCCTGCCTACAAAGAAAACAGCACAAATCTAAATTAGGGTTTTAAGAGAAAACAAATATTGTTACGTATATTACTAAGGATTATATATTTGTTACTATGAAAGATATGACCAGTCTTTTGGTGTTTATCATCTTTTAAGAAATATCAACAGGAATGAATATTTTTACGTATAAAAGATATCAGCATAATGTGTTTTAGTATATTTGTAAAATTTTAAAAGATACTATGTTTTAGTATATTTGTAAAAGTTTAAAAGATATTATTTCATCATATATGGTGTGTATCTTTTAAAAAAACTGAAAATGCTATATTCTGATTTTTAAATTAAATTTTTCACATTACATAAAAATTCATTGATTATTATTCTTAATATTAGGGAACACTAATTTTCTTAAGCATTTACATATTTGGTTTTAAATTACATGTCACAACTTCTAACTTGGTCTAGTGGTTATATCTCTTGTCTTTGTATTGTTCAACTCATAGTCATAGTTATACCTATATATAATATAAAGATATATATATATATATATATATATATATATATATATATATATATATATATATATATATATATATATATATATATATATATATATATATATATATATATATATATATATATATATATATATATATATATATATATATTATATATATAGGTATAATTATGACTTGAAACCATAGTTTTTAATCCAGTCATATCCCAGTCACATCTTTTAGCCAATAGGATTTCAGAATTTGCTAAAAAATCTCATATGTTGCATTATTTACCTCATTTTCGGGCGGGTCATGATTTTCTGAAACGCAGATTTTTTGAAACCGTGTTTCGAAACCAGTGGTATATATAATGGTATATCCTTTTTTTCTCATTATTTCCACACAACTACGGGTGGAAAAACACACACACATAAAATTATTCGATATATCTTTGTTAATAAAAACATTCGATCATCTTTGTTGTTTCATCCACTTTCAATTGTATTCGATCTTTGATCTTTGTTATTTCATCCACTTTCAATCATATTACTTTTAAACCCTAATCCATTTATCCCTAATTAATCATATTCGATCTTTGATCTTTGTTGTTTGATCTAGTTTGAATCTGATTACTTTTATACCCTAATCCATTTTTCCTTAAATAATGGAATGTAAACCCTAATCCAAAATAATTAAAAATAAATTTATCTTTAATCTTTACCAAGAAGGGGATTAGTAATTGTCTAAAGCATATCAGTCACGAAGGTACAGGTTTTGATTATAGTATAATGTTTATTTAGTCATTAACTAGAAGCCAAACAAAGGAAAACAAACATTAGTAAACATTTATGGATTCTTGTCAATTGTACTTTCTTAATTTTAATGTTTTGATTGTTGCTGATTATGTATATTTTTTGTGTGGCAAGTTTATTGGGTAACGAAAATGGGTATTTTGATCTTCTTGATTAGATAAAAGTTTAGTCAATGACAAATTTATCATCTGGTGTAAAGGTACACGATAGTGTTTGTCATTGTTAGTAGTGAGCTATAATGTGTTAGATTTTTGTCCTCTAATTTGGGTGGTTGGCGTGTTTTATTCGATCGTGCAGTTGGTAATGATTGTTGATCCGTAAGATGAAGGTATCGGTTTAATTTGATCTGCATCACTGTAATTAACTGAAAGTATAAATTGTGTCGTAGCTCATGAGGGATAGATGTTTCCAGAGGTTCTACTGTCATTAACTGAAAGTATATAGTAAATTGTGTAAAAAAGAAGCTAATGAAATTTGGTGATCAGTTTTAATGTAACGATCGGAGTTGTCGTTTGGACTTCTTATACTCAAATATACAGTTTGAGGTTTTGGATAGTTATCTGTAATTAAGGATTTCATTGTATATAGTAAACAGCAATACATTTTTATAAAAAATGTAGCAAACATCAGTCGAGTATACAGTTTGAGGTTTGAGGTTTTTGTAAATGAAGTAGCGTATGAGCAGGTATAGATGTATTGGCAGATGGTAGCAAACAGCAGGGTATGAAGGAGGAAAACACAAGCCTATATTTTACTTTTTTAATCCAAAACAACACATACTTTAGGCACTCCAGTGAATCTAATTTATATAATTTCTTGTATCGCATTGCATGTATTTTAGCTTACTGGAAGTAAAATATGAGATCTGATCTTTTGCAACGTCCAGCTGATTACATGTAATTTCAATAAATAATAATACTTGAATTTGAGTTTTTTCTGTTGTCACTTGGTGATTAATTATATATTGACTGATTTTATACGATTTCTTCATTTTTTTTCCAAGATATCTCTTGCTCACAGAAATCTTGAAGAGAGACAAAAAACGTCGGTTTCAATCCTAATTCGGGTATTGAAGGCCACGTCCGTTCTAACTCCGGGAAACTACAATCGGTTCTGCTACAGCTATTGTGATTGTCATGTCAAGGGGAAACGATTCGATCTTGCTGGTGAACTTTTTTTATCTACTGACCCTGATGACTTATTAAGCTTAAGTCCCCATCTTATATGTCCAAATCTTAATATGTATGTTTTGTACAGTTAGGAAACATGGTTTGGTCTACCTTAAAAGATTACGTACATCTCATCATGTGTACAGGGCTGTAGTGAGGCGGCAACAACAATGTTGTAACGTTAACAGTGAGATGCAAAGTCAGCAAGGTTAGTGAATGATACGAGTTAAATGCTTTGCCATCTTATCCTGAGACTGTATCAGTACCTGTGATATTTTTTCTTGACAGATGGCGAAAAGTTGTAGGTCCAAAAAGTTACTGATTTCTATTTGGATTATTAAATGTTGGTTATTATACAGTTTTTATGTTTCTTTTTTTTAATATAGTCATTAGGTTAAATCTATAAGTTCTCTTTTCTGGATTCAGATTGGTGTTTAATAAGGCATGGTTTACATATATAATGTATAACAGTCCAAAAATGAAGTTACATGCTAATAAGTACAACTTTCTCCTGGCAGAATGGAGCTCTTGTCGCAGAATGGTTCTGCAAGTCGCAATTTTTAAGCAGCTCTGTTATGTATATATTAAGGTTTGTCTTCTTTTGATGCAGTTTTCAACAACTATGGAAAGTTAATGGTAATTAGAATCTTCCACCACATACTCGAAAACATATTCATGTGAAGATTATGCAACATATGTCTCACCTCTGCTATCCAACCTGTAGTAGTCTATCTTCACAGCTTGCATCATACAAACTGAGGTGTGAGAAAGAGCCTCTGAATTCAATGTATTATGTGGTTTCAAAATATGAATGACGTTAATATTGTTCTTAAAATCTAGAAAATACGAGATTATTTATAAGATGCATAGTGACCTGTAATAAACCATGCTCGAAAAATGACCAGTTTGAACCATTGACAGTAAATTATGTTTTTGCAAATACGTTGCTTTTCTTAAACTTGCTCTTATTAGGCGATGTGGAGTTACTTTGTATTAAGTTTTAACACTTGGTATTTTAAATGAAATTATAGGATCACACTAAAGCAAAATATGACCTTTTATTGGATCACAGTGAATGAAAGATGACATGTTATAGGATCATAGTGAATAAAAAAATACTTGTTATAACCCATCCTAGAAATGACACCTGGTATGCGAAATGATAATACATACTTTGATAGCACTCACTTCCTTGCGACTCATCGGTTTTGTAATTTAATTGGAAATCATTATTTGTCCATTAAATAACAGAAACAAAATCTGTTTAGCTAATATTAAGAAATCTTATTGTCAACATAAAGACAAAATAATCAGATACTTAGTTTCGGCATGCAAATCCAAACACCTCAAGTGGCTTATTTTTATCTTATTTATGTCGTAGACCACTAATAACTAGATTATCACTAGGTATCAAAGTTTGTTGTTCCAGGTCTTTTAGAATTGATTACCGTTAATTAGTGCGACTCAATTGTTCTTGATGGAAAATTGAATGTGATTTGTTTGATTATCTAAAAGTAACTAAAATTTTCGTTGAGTAAAATGGAAGCTTTAAAAATTAAACTAAAAATAAAAGTGTTCAATCTTTGGAAATCAAAACGTAAATGATTAAAAACTTGAAAACTTGAAAACTTGTTTAAAATAAACTAAGTAAAAAGGCGGGAAAGACTAAATTTGAAAACTAAGGAAACAAATCAAAACCTAAGTCCGATCGTAAAGCGATCGCACTCAAACAGCACATCCAGATCGCACTCAATGCGATTGCAACTAATGAATTAGATGCACTCGATGCGATGGGACAGCTTGATCGTACTCCCAGATCGCAACCATGATCGCAACAAGTGATCGTGGTCCTTGATTGTGGTTTGTGATCGCAACACAAAAGATCGCAGTCAATGCGATTGTAACAAGAAAACGTGCCACGATCGCACCCACAGATCGCAATGAGTGATCGTGGCGTGTGATCGTACCAGGGAAGAATAAACAAATCGCAATCTATGCGATCGAAGTCAAGTGATTGTACCAAGCAAAACCTTCTAAGATGGAAATGGCGTCCAAAAAGTAAATAAGCTTAAACGAATAAGCAGTAACCAAATAGCACTTATCAACTTACCTGAAACTAATTAAGCACAAATTAGAAACTTTTTGAATCGAAACAAGTAAACTTCAATAACACGAACTTTAAACCAATAAACCTTTTTTTTAGAAAGTATAAGATTAAACAAGCTAAACTTACGAATAAGCTAATAAGCACAAAGAGCTTATTGCTTATTCCATATGAAAGCTTACGTAGGAATAGAAAGATTAACTTTTTAAACACTAAAACATCAAATTCAAACACGAATAAAGAACTATTCAGGTCAATTATGAAATTTTGGATCAAGGATAAGGTAAAATCAAGAAATGTAGAAAGAGATTAAAGAACAAAAAGCTTAACTTGAACTTGAAATTAAAATGAAAATCCAAATACAAGAATGATTCAAACCTTAAACTTTGAAAGAAAAATATGAAACTTAGTGAGAGAAAGTTGGGAACTTTCTCTCTCTAAAAACTAGAAAGGAAAAATGAAAAACTAAAACTAGCTAACCCCCCTCCTAATGTGATTAGGAGGGTATTTATAGGGTAAATGGGGAGTGCATGTGTGGTGTGCTTCCGTCTTTCTTTTCTTCTTGACTCGATTTAAATCTTTGTCTTTTCTCGACGTCGTCTCGGGATTTGTCGATGTTATTTGAACTCGTCTTATAATTTTAATCTTATAATTAGACTTGAGTTCTTCGACTTGTTTAAACTTCCGTCTTTAGACTTTTTCTTCGATAAATCTTCAGAATAGGCCTTGGACTTCCGTTCTTTTTGCACTCTTGATCTTTTGACTTCGACTTTTCTCGTTTTCTTCGATAAAAGCCCGTGAAAGCCCGTGTTTTCTTCCTTTTTCATCTTTTGGTCCTAAAACACAATAAAAACACAAACCACGCATAATTCCGACTTTTACGACATAAATTACACGTTTTGGTCTTGTTATTATTGGAAATAAGCGGTAAAAGGATAAGTGCTATCACACTTATTAAATCCCCTACACTTGACCATTGCAATGCCCTCATGCAATGCATTAATTTTAAATCACGATTTACATTTTCCATCATAAATAACCCACCTTGGCCTTTATTAAATACTAAACATTTAAGGAAAATTAAAAGATACAATCAAGTAAAGAAATCAAAGACTTACATTGGGTTTTGGCTGCCATGAACGTTTATCGTCCTCAAGTTTCACGTTCCCCATACCAAGCTTAAAAACGAGATCATTGTTATTATAAGTTAGCAAACTAACACGAATTCATGTGGCCCAATTATTCACTTAGACTCCCTTATTCCTAGGTGTATCTCTTATATTTTATTATTGTCTGAATGATCACAAGGATGCATTGTTGACTTATTTCGATAGTTATTTAGGCTGAAAATAAAGTAGGACGATTTAATCAATAGTTAGCTAAAGGACAAAATCTTTTAAAACTGCTTCTCGGGACATCATAAAGTTCATATCTTGGCATAACTCGCTTCACGATTTGAGACCTTTCTCGGACCGATATTTGGCAGCGACTTCATACTTCGAATCTTGAGAGACGTTCAAGAAATAATGGTCTTCTCTTCATAATAGGAATTTCTTCACTTTGAACTTTTTGAGAGATTCTTCATATTTGGACCACGACTTCTTCATTTTTCTCCAATCTTTATTTTGGACTATGATATACAACGATCCGCCTCCTTTTAGGACTTGGATCTATTTATCCTCATACCTTGTTAGGGCCTTTTTGGATAGACTTCTCCATGATCTTTTGGGGAGTTTTTGCTTTTCGTCGTGTGTCTTGATCCGTCATATTGATTTTTGATAAATGATTCTTCACATCACTTTTGGATCTTTAGCAACAAAATGTAGCCCTCATGCCTTGTTAGGGCCTTTTCGGACTCGCCAATCTTCGCATCCCGCTTCAATAAGTTATGCCTTGG
Organism: Glebionis coronaria; assembly: GCA_025667525.1. Taxonomy (NCBI): domain Eukaryota; kingdom Viridiplantae; phylum Streptophyta; class Magnoliopsida; order Asterales; family Asteraceae; genus Glebionis; species Glebionis coronaria. The sequence goes on along the minus strand of JANFOE010002609.1, from coordinate 111,822 downwards.
CTATGAACTCTAATTAATACCGAGCAACTTTTAAACGATCCTGGGCTAGAAGCTAAGTAACTTTTCAAATCGTACAACCTTATTTATTGCAGATAAATTTATTAACAAGCGATGGGAGAATAGGCTTATAATAAACTCACATAAATTCACGAAAGAATACCAAACTTATAATTGACTCTGTCATCTCTCGTTCTCCACAATTTAAAATCTCAAGGAATAAGACTCGTGGATGCTTAGCCAATTAAATCAAAGTTTTGGGTTTTCAAGTCATCTATAGGATCTTGCAAACTCTTAGACTTTTTCAAGTTTAGAATTCGCATTTTAAAGTTTCCTTGATAAACGACTCTCTAGGGTTAATTATAGGAACTTGCGAAAAGTTCTAGTTCTTAACTCGTGAGAGTTAAGACTTTCACATTTTAAAGTTCCCTATATAAAAGCCTAGCAAAACTGACTTAAACACGTTAAGGATACTAGCTAGAGTAAAATTAGATAAGTAAACTCGGGTTGAGTCAAAATATTCACAACTTTGAACAATTTAAAACCACTTTATTAAACTTTTATTTTTAGCAAGGAAAGTAAATAACGATAGCAAAGGAAAACTACAAGGCCAAAATAGATTAAAATTTTTGAAAAATGTCGAAAAATCAAGTTTTCTGGTTAAATTGAGGGAAAATTCATGGAAAAGACCACTTACTTCGATAGAAGTCCCCTACACTTGATATAAACATTGTCCTCAATGTTTAAGCATGTGGGAGTAAACTCCCCTACACTTATGACATTGTGCACTTTGTTTAAGTCTTGCTAAGGAAAGGACAACTATGGTGATTTCAATGTGAACATATAAGATATGAAATATTGAATCACGATAGTTTAGGATAGAACCAGGAAGACGGGAACACGGAATCACGGTTCGTCAAATGTCATCGAGGTGTACATTGAAGCTTGAATCCCTGCAGAGAAGAAGAAACAAGACAACAAACACATACGGGGCTCCCCTACACTTATTATGAAAACGGTAAAGGATAGATCAACGGGTTGCCTCCCAAGAAGCGTGAAATTGTGTATAATGCAGTTCGTTTTTTCTCAGTTCTTGCTAATGGAAAGTCCAACCAATATCGGGTTTTTAACTGTTTTTGGTTGTTAAGCTTGTTTGGATATTCTATTTGCTAATTCAACAAAGCCTTGCAAAATGGAAAAATAATACCTACTTATATGTAAAACAATTTGCAATTACCAAGTTTTTATTCAAGTAAATCTCAAAATGTAAAACACGAAACTAAAAGGACTGAAATTGTAAATTCTAAGAAAGATAAATGCTTGAAATGTAAATTCTAACAATTCTAGGGACTAAAAGTGTAAAACAATTAACTACAAGGATCAAAAATGCAAATCTTATAACCAACTAACCAAAAATGTAACAAACTAACAACTTTCTAACTGAATTTAGCAAGTTCCAAAACTACAAGGGCTTAACACTTGCAAACCCTAAAAACATGGAAATTAAGCCAAGTTTACAATCTGTTTAAAACTATAGGGACCAAAAAGCAATTTTGAAAACTACTTTAGCCAAAAACGGGTTAAGCTTGAAAATAAGCTCGTTTGAGCTTATTAATGAACCAAATTTGATGAGACAAGTTTCAAAACTTTTCAAATCCAAAATAAACTACGTGTGTCAAAGGAAATTGGCTAAAGATTCAAAATAAGCAAATGAGTGCTTATCAATAAGCACAAAATAAGCTATAGTAAAATCTAATCAGTCACAACTTGATTTTTTTAATGAAACTGATTAAGCTATCCAATTAATGAACGGGAAATCAAACTAGAACATTTTTCATCAAGAAATAAGCTGAGAATCTGAATTAAGCTAAAAATGGGCTTATCGTTGACCAACGTTGACCAGCTTATTTTTCAAAAAGTTGAATCTTTCAAAAATCAAGTAACTCAATGACTTAAGTGAATTTGTGAAGAAAAATGGCCATGTTTATGAAGAGAATAATGAGATACAAATTTCTAGCTTCAAGTTACAGAAACTTGACTCAAGTCTGCTTATCTGATTTTTGCTTATTACTAACTGCTTATTGAATACTGTAGAAAATCCTCTTGGAATATGAATCTCTATGATATAAGCTATGATTGAGAACAAATTTGGTGCAAATTCATCAAGTATTGAATTAGTACTGATCAAATGAAAATGACTAGTTCTAAATGGCAAATCTGACTGAAATTGACCCAAACATTTTATATGCCATTTGCCTGTTTGACCTTCTTTTTGACTTGTAAATGACTGAAAACACTTTATTATCACCAATTGACTACAAATGAACTCTAAAACACCTGAAATTAATACTTGAAAAATCTTTTTAAGCTAATCCCAAACACTCCTTTAACTAATATTACAAACTTTTTGCAAAGACTTTTTAAGATCTGAATTAAGCTTAATCAAATGCTTTTAACTACCAAATTTTATACTCAAAATGCTATGATTTAAGACTGAAAGTGAGCATTAAGAACAACTATGACCAAATAAGATGCAAGTATCAAATTTCAACTGAAAATAAGCTAAAACTAGACTTAATCCAAAACTAAGAACAAGTAAGCAGATTAAGCTACAAGCAACCAAAATTCAAACAATTAGCAACTCTAAACAACTTTTATCAGGCAGCCATCAAATTTACTCTATGAAAAGAAACATGCATTTGACTTGTTGAGTGGAACAAAAACAAGAGCTTTTAGAACCTATTGTAGTAAACCTTTGGGCAGAAGAGGAGCGCTGAGCTCTCTTAGCCTAGTGATAACCACCACCTTATCACTAGGAAATCAATCAATCAACAATAACAGCTAACAATCAACAATCATCATCAAAATGCCTGAAATCTTCAAAAATCATGGAATGAACTGAATTCTTCAAGAACAGCTAACAATCTCCTTCAATGTCAGTTATGATCAATCTATGATCATAACAAACACAAAACAGCAACTCAAGAATCCAATAGTAGCAGGTAATGAACAGTAATAGGAAGAACAGTTTTGGCGGGAAAGGATGAATTTGAATTTTATTCAATGAAAACGGTTACAAAGTTGTTGGAAGGTAAGTAACTAACTAACTAACTCAAGAGTTTGTCAGACTCTTGAGTAGCTAGGGTAAAAATGAAGGAAAGTGAAAGAAATAGAGAAACTATGTGTTTTTTACAAAATTAAGCTACAAATTACAAATGAAGTCCTATCATCTATTTATAGGCATGAAGGAGGAGTTTGTTGGGGTTGGTGACGTGTCAGGACCAATCCCAGCTTGCCACGTGTACAATTCTGCACAATTGCATTTGCAGGTATGAACAAGGATTTGGGGTTTCTTGATTGAGTGGATGATATGTTAATTGACTTGTACCATTGTGTTCGTCTCTTCAAAATGATAAATTTTGGTGTTGAAATCTTTCCATGAAATGGTTTGTAGCTCAAACGCGATCCTAGTAAAAACTTTTGATGAAGAAAACGCCACGTGTCAGCATGTAATTGGCTAGAAATTGATCACACGGATCACACTGTTGTGATTGGGTATTAAATGCATGGCGGCTGTGAGTGGGTAATAAATGCACTAGTTTGGTGATCCGTGTGATTTCTTTTCCCTTCTCTCATTGGTTGATTCTTTGTCACATGGATCAAACCTTGAATATCTTTCAAAAGTTGGCAGAACTAGTCCTTATACTTGGCAGATTGTTGTTTTGAGCTAGGATCTTCATTCTTTTGACATATTTGGTCCTTCAACTTTCATTCTTGAACAAAATGGTCCTTTGACTGAGTTGACTTGAGAGTTGACCAAGTTTGACTTGAATCTTGACTTTTTACAATATTTGCACTTTAGTCCTTCAACTTTGACAACTTGTCAAGATAGGTCCTTATACTTCAAAGTCTTGTCACTTTTGATCCTTCTTTGTCTTTTTCATCCATTTGAGCTTGATTTCTCTTTGTTTGCTTGAAAATGTATCCTTTTACCTACACAAGTGTACACAAACACAAACATACCACATAACACTGTTTTTGCAAGATAAATTGGTATTTTTGCTTCATGTTTTAGGGTTATTTGTTGATAAAAGGATATGAGTTTAAGCTCATATCAAAATCCCCTACACTTGAACATTGTCATGTCCTCATGCAATGCAGCATTTTAAAGCTCTAAAGTTACACTTTTCTCATAATTAACCCACCTTGGCCATTATGGAATGCATCTACACTACTCTACACTATATGATGCATGATTTTGAATATTTACAATGCAATGCAAAGAAAACAATTCTATTTTTATATTTTTGATCTTTATTAAAATGGTTTTGATGGAAATAACTCATAAAGAAATCATCGACTTAGATTAGGGCTTGGGTACCATGGACATTTATCACCCTCAAGTTTCACTTTCCCCATACCAAGCTTAAAAATGGGATCATTGTATTCACAAGTAAAAAGTGCATCAACTTATTCATGACAATTAAATGTGGAACCGGTTATTATTTGAGCAAATTGCTTGAAGGCAAATTTGTCATTATTCAAGTGTGAAGTATAAGAAGTGTAAAATCCAAAAATAAGGAAGCACGGTTTTAATCCTAAGTAATCCTCTCATCCATTACTTGAAAAACCGCTCACAATTAATACAAGTCCGTTTCAAGAATAATAAGTCATTCGCCTTATGTGTAAAATCCTCATGTCATGCTTTCATAAGTAGCTACACACTCGCTAAGGAAAGAAAAATAAAACTCACGCAATAATTTACATCCGCCATCTTTTTGAGACTTTGGATCTTCAACCCCGCAACCCGTCAAGGTAATATTGGATTGGAGCAATCTATTGAATCCCCGCAACCCGTCAAGGTAATATTGGAACTCAATAGTCACTATAATTAACACCACACTGCCCCTCTTGGGAGTCTTGCATTATTTTTTTTCTTTTTCTTTCTTTTTCTTTTCTTTTTTTTCTTCTAGCCACTCATTTTTTTTCATAAGCCGCTCTTATTTTTCTATATTCCTCACAAAGAAATTTGAAAAGAAGAAAAGGAAAAACACCCGCTAAATATGGAGCATGACATAATTCTAGTACACATAAAACGTGCTAACTTAGAATCTTAAGACGTACTCATATCAACCATGAATGATTAGTCAAAAATGCATAAGAGATTACAAACCAATTAAAACCGTACTTGATTATTTATTAACAATTATATACATGCGAAGAAAGTAGAGATAAAGAAGAGAAGGGTTTAGCCACAAGTAATTATCATGAAGTTTATCTAGCCCTTCTATACTTGCTTCAACTCTATCATTTCCCATTCTCCACAAATTTAAAATTTCAAATAATGAAATTGGTGGATGCTTAGCCTAATAGACCAATGAAGGACTACATGGTTAAGGATACTAGCTAGAGAATGCTAAGATAAGCAAACTCGGGTTGAGTCAAAATATCCATGGCGGGCCTAATATGTCAAAGAAGTCTAAATTTGTTAAAACCATGTTTTATTATATTTTTTTTTTCTTTTTATATATTTTTGATGAAACATAAAAAAGATTAGACTTTGCTTAACCCAAGTGAAGGAAAGGACAACTATTAGTGAAATCATGTTTAAGCACAAGGTGTCAATGAAAAATCACTAAAGTGACGAAGTGAACCGGATACAAGGGCCTCCTCCATAAGCTCCAAAGCATGAGATGAGTGAGCAACCCTACAAACAATCATGAAGACAAAAGAAGGTCTCCCCTACACTTATCTCCAAGTCTATACCTTTATTTCTAACCTATAACACTCTAAACCTAGTTATACGATGCTTGAGTTAATGAGTCTATAGCTCGACTCGTCCCTCAATGAATTAATTCATGGGGAAAATGGGGACCTCTTGGACCATTTCAACGGAAATGTCCTCCCCAAAGTAATGTTTAACACGGTGACCATTCACTTTAAAATTTGGACCATCGGGTTGGGACAACTCAAGAGTTCCTTATGGAAACACTTGAGCAATAGTGAATGGACCGGACCATCTCGACTTAAGCTTGCCCGCAAAAAGCTTCAATCTTGAGTTAAAGAGGAGAACCGGCTCTCCAACTTTGAACTCACGATTCTTGATCTTAGCATCATGCAATTTCTTAGTCTTTTCCTTGTAAAGCAAAGAATTCTCATAGGCATTGGCTCTCAACTCATCCATCTCATTGAGTTGATCTTTCCTATGTGAACCGGCTTGGTTTAAATCAAAGTTAGCCCACTTGAGAGCCCAAGATGCCTTATGTTCTAACTCAAATGGGAGGTGGCACGCTTTTCCATAGACAAGCCTATAAGGCGTACAACCAATTGGTGTTTTAAAAGCCGTCCTAAACGCCCACAAAGCATCATCAAGCTTATCCGACCAAGAAGCTCGATGCTCTCCCACCGTTCTCTCTAAAATTCTCTTTAAACCACGATTTGTGACCTCGGTTTGACCATTTGTTTGAGGGTGATACGCGGTAGAAAGTCTATGATTCACTCCATATTTCTTCATAACTCTCGTGAATTGATCATTACAAAAGTGCGTACCACGATCACTTATGATGGCCCGAGGTACACCAAATCTAGCAAACAATTGTTTCAAAAACTTAACAACCACTCTAGCATCATTGGTAGGTAAGGCTTTAGCCTCCACCCATTTGGACACATAATCCACCGCCACAAGTATATACTTGTTTCCCTTAGAGGATGGAAAAGGTCCCATGAAATCAATTCCCCATACATCAAATATCTCACACTCTTGGATAAAATTTTGTGGCATCTCATCACGTTGTGTAATTTTTCCTTGTCTTTGACAAACATCACAAAATTTCACCATTTCTTGGGCATCTTTGTAAATGGAAGGCCAATAGTAACCCGAATCAAAGACTTTCTTGGCGGTGTAGTTAGGCCCAAAATGTCCACCCGTAGGTCCTTTATGACACGCCTCTAAGATCTTAAATGCCTCGGGCCCATCTACACACCGTCTAATGATTTGGTCCGCATATTGCCTAAAAAGATATGGATCATCCCAAAAGTAATACTTAACTTCCAGAAACTTTTTCTTTTGTTGATAAGTAAGACCCTCAATAAGCACATTGCCCACAAGATAGTTTGCGATATCCGCAAACCAAGGTGTGGCATCCTCTTGGGAAGAGATAGACATGAGCTCCTCTAATGGAAAGGATTCATTGATTTCTTGATGTGGGAAATCTCCTTGAAAAGGATGCTCAAGTCTACTCAAATGATCCGCCGTTAAATTCTCGGCTCCTTTCTTATCACGAATCTCTATCTTAAACTCTTGAAGCAACAAAACCCATCTCAAAAGCCTAGGCTTAGCATCTTGTTTTGTCATAAGATACTTGAGAGCGGAGTGATCCGTATACACTATGGTTTTGGAAAGCACAAGATATGGTCTAAACTTCTCAAAAGCATATACTATAGCAAGCAACTCTTTTTCCGTGGTAGTGTAATGAAGTTGTGCACCGGTCATGGTTTTACTCGCATAGTGTATAGGTTGAAAATGCTTATTAACTCTTTGTCCTAAGACGGCCCCCACCGCATAATCACTAGCGTCACACATAAGCTCAAAAGGTAATTCCCAATTTGGAGAAACCAAAACGGGAGCCTTAGTCAATTTTTCCTTACGAGTCTCAAAAGAGTCTAAACAATCTTGGTTAAAAATGAAAGGAGCCTCTTTCTCCAAGAGGTGAGTCATCGGTCTAGCTATCTTAGAAAAATCTTGTATAAAGCGCCTATAAAATCCCGCATGACCTAAGAAACTCCTCACACCTTTAACCGAGGTGGGTGGGGGAAGCTTAGCAATCACATCAATTTTAGCTCGATCAACTTCTAATCCCTTATTGGATATCTTGTGTCCTAAAACAATCCCCTCTTTCACCATAAAGTGACATTTCTCCCAATTAAGCACCAAACGTGTTTCCTCACAACGCTTAAGCATTCTCTCAAGATTGGTGAGACATGAGCTAAATGAGTTTCCAAATACGGAAAAGTCATCCATAAAAACCTCCATGGTTTGCTCTATCATGTCATGGAAAATCGCCATCATGCACCTTTGAAACGTCCCCGGTGCATTACATAAGCCAAAAGGCATTCTCTTGTAAGCAAATGTACCGTAGGGACAAGTGAATGTGGTCTTTTCTTGATCCTTAGGGTCAATGGGTATTTGGAAATAACCCGAAAAGCCATCAAGAAAACAATAGTACTCATTTCCCGCTAAGCGTTCAAGCATTTGATCCATAAAGGGAAGCGGGAAATGGTCTTTCCTAGTTGCCTCATTGAGTTTTCTATAATCAATGCAAACTCTCCAACCGGTCACAAGTCTCGTGGGAATAAGCTCATTGTTCTCATTAGGCACCACGGTGATTCCACCCTTCTTTGGAACACAATGAACCGGGCTAACCCATGGAGAGTTGGAAATGGGGTAAATCATACCCGCATCTAAGATTTTAATCACTTCTTTCTTAATAACCTCATGGATTTTTGGGTTAACTCTCCTTTGGTTTTGAATGGCGGGTTTATAGTCATCCTCCATAAGGATTTTGTGAGTAAAAAAATGTGGATCAATTCCCCTTATGTCGGATATTTTCCATGCTAAAGCTTTCTTATGTTTCTTAAGAACTTCAATAAGTTGCTCTTTCTCATCCTCTTTCAACTCTTTAGCAATGATCACCGGTAATTGGTCTTTGCCCTCTAAGAAAGCATATTCTAAGTGGGATGGAAGGTCCTTAAGTTCAATGGGAGGTGGACTCTCTATGGAAGGTTTTACTATGGAAGGTTCCTCAATGGTAATCTCTTGTGGAATAGGAGAAGGAATAGGGTCCTCATTGAGCAACTTTTGGATCGTAAGAATATCTTCTTCCCAATTAATGGGAGAATCATCATCACCAAGAAAGTTGGACTCAAATTCCTCCAAGAGGAAATTACTCTCTCCAAAAGGGGTTAACGAGGGAGCAATGGAGGCCACGGTTTCAACATGGGGTATCTCATCACTAGCACTTTTACAAGCATCATGAAAGTGTTCATTACACACTTCATCTAGCACATCCACAATGTTAATAGTCTCACAAGGTCTAGACTCCTTAACCTCTTTTCTATCACAAATCTTCCCTAGCTTAAACACCACTCTCTCATCTTCTACTCTCATAATTAATTCTCCTTCCGCCACATCTATCAAGGTACGACCCGTTCTCAAAAACGGTCTACCAACAATCAAAGGGACTCTAGGATCCATGTCATAATCAACCACTACAAAGTCGGCCGGAAAGGTAAACTTATCCACACCTACAAACACATCTTCCGCTATACCTACGGGGTGAGCTATGGTTCGGTTGGCTAGTTCAAGAGTCATCCTAGTGGGAGTGAGCTCGGGAAGAGATAGTTGTTTCCAAACCGATAAAGGCATGAGATTTATGCTCGCCCCTAGATCCGCCAAAGCCATGCAATTTTCAACACCGGGAAAATTACAAGGTATCAAGAAGCGCCCCAGATCTCCAAGTTTTGTTGGTAAGGTTTTAAGTAACACCGCGGAACAATTTTCATTAAGGGATGTGTTGGGCAAATCAACCAATTTTTCTTTGTTTGAGAGCAAATCCTTGAACATCTTAGCAAACTTTGGCATATAAGCAAGAGCTTCCGCAAAGGATATATTGATGTTGAGTTGCTTGAACATCCATAAGAAATTTGAGACTTGGATGTCGTCCTTGTTCTTTAACTTGTCCTTTTTCAACCTTGAAGGATATGGAAGAGTAGGTTTTGGTGTGGGTGGAATAGGTGTAGTAGTGGAAGATTTGTCTTTGTTAGCTTCTTCATTGGAAAGTGTGGAAGGTAGAGGAGAAGTATGAGGTGGTTGAGAAGGTATGTTTGAGTGAATAGGGGCATTTTGAGGAGGTGGAGTAGAAGTAGAAGGCTTGTCACAAGTAGGAGCACAAGTGGGTTGAACAAGAGTAGGTTTAGGAGGTAAGGGATCCTTTGTTGTTGTTCCACTCCTTGTTGTAATAGCATTGACATTGGCCCTAGGATTTGTTTGTGTGTTAGAAGGTAAAGCCCCTTGTGGTCTTTGATTTATTGCCACTAAAACCCTATTGATTTGGTCATTTAACTTCTTCTCCATAGCTTGAAACTTCCTTTCATTCTCTTGATTCATTTTTTGCAAGAGATCCATTGTGTTATACTCTTGTGGCACATGACCTTGAAAACCTTGAGGTTGGAAAGGTAAAGGTTGGGAGTTAAATCCTTGATTTGGTGGATAAAAGGTATTTGCTTGAGGTTGAAATTGATTGGGTGCCTTGTAGTTATTTCCTTGGTATGGTGGTCTTTGCCCTTGATTCCTTGGTAAAATTTGAGGAGTATTTTGTGGAATTTGGGTGGGTGGTTGGGGTGGGAAGCCGGGTGGAGTAAGGTAGTTTTGGGATTTGTAAGAAAGGTTATTTGGATTGATATTAGGCTTGAAGTGTTCACGATGTTCCTCTTGGTAAGCATAGCATTCCCCTTGATACCCTTGCACCTTATCACATTGTTCATAAGAATGGGGACCTCCACAAGTAACACAAGAAATGGTGATGGCATTCACATTATTTGAGGAATTGTTCAATGACAAGTTCTTAAAAGCTTGAAGCATTTCTAGTTGTACTTGCAAATTCTTCTCACTATCTCTATCCATCCTTTGAAAAATCTCTTCTTGAAACTTGAGGAGTTGGTTGTCACAAGTGGTTTGAGAATTGTTTTGGATAACATGAACCTTTTCTTCAAATGGATTGTTTGTTTGAACCATTGCCTTAGTCTCAATGATGTCTAAAGCCTCTTGGTAGGTCTTAAGAAGAATATTCCCTCCCGCGGAAGCATTGAGTGAATCTTGGTGGTGAGATTTAAGGCCATCATAGAAGAGGTTGATTTGGTGAACTTGATCCAATCCATGATTAGGGCATCGCCTCAATAGCTCACTATACTCTTCCCAAGCATCACTAAAGGATTGACTAGGTTTTTGTTGAAAGCCCATAATTAAAGTCCTCAAAGCCATAGTCTTATGTGGAGGAAAGAACTTGTTCAAAAACTTAGTGGTGAAACCATCCCATGTGATGATACTATCGGGTGGTTGGGTGTCTAACCAATGCTTAGCAATTCCCTCTAAGGAAAATGACACTAACATCAACCTAATCACCTCATGTGGAACCCCATTATTCTTAATGGTATTGCAAAGAGAAAGGAATCTCTTAAGGTGAGCATGAGGATCCTCATTCTTGTTACCAAAGAAAGGTGATTGTGAAACCATATTAATCATAGATGTATGTAGCTCAAATGTGTTAGCAGGAAAGTCGGGAATCTTAATGGCACTAGAATATCCATGAATGTTGGATTGCATACGTTCATACAAAGTGCGATTAACAATAGCCATGGCTTCTTGTGGTGGAGTCAAAGCACGATTCTCGTGATCGGCTTGGTGGACGGTGGTGGTCTTACTCTTTCTCTTTTTCTTCCTTTTCGGAGGAAGAGGTTGTACACCAATCGGTATTTGTGCACGCCCGCGAGTGAGCATGCAAATCAATACGAGGAATGAGAGAGAAGCTCTCGTGTGACTTTGAAGAGAAATGGATTATCCTCTTCGAGTTTCAATATTAAATATCCACAAGAAAATAACAATATACGTATGTACTACTTGGGTGAAAGACCCTCAATGAAGCCTTCCTTCTTAGAATACTTACAAGTGAACGGGGGGTTAGGTGGCGCGAAGCACTTAAGTACCTATTGACCCTTAGATGGCATTTTATAGCACATCGCCTTTCTATTCACTTAAATGTTCGTATTCTTCGAATTGTTGCTTATTGAGAGTATTTATCTATTCTTGCTTTATTTTGTTTGATCGATACTCGTGTCAAGGACCGGAACGCCCCTCAACACGGTGTATTGCCTCGGCAATACTTATGGAGAATATGTAGATTGGTTGTTCTTATACGTATACGTATTTACTTATAATAATATATGAAAAATATTTTTGTATTTATGAGTTTTTTAAGAGAAAATACTATATGTACATAAAAACCGAGAGAATCCAATAATATATATTTTTGGGTGCAATCTCTTAGGAAAAAGATTGCTTTTTGGATTTTTTATTTTTTTGGTCAATTCTTTAGGAAAAGAATTGTTTTGTTAATTTTTAGTTTTTATATATTTTTATATTTTTGATTTTTTTATTTGTTTTTGATTTATGATACGTAAAAATAACGTTCACAAAGTGAACGGATCCCAAAAGCCAATGAAAACCGTCAATCGATAGTCTCTCGTGTAGTCAAAGACCCGGCAGCGGCGCCATTTGAAATTGTGTATAATGTAGTTCGTTTTTTCTCAGTTCTTGCTAATGGAAAGTCCAACCAATATCGGGTTTTTAACTGTTTTTGGTTGTTAAGCTTGTTTGGATATTCTATTTGCTAATTCAACAAAGCCTTGCAAAATGGAAAAATAATACCTACTTATATGTAAAACAATTTGCAATTACCAAGTTTTTATTCAAGTAAATCTCAAAATGTAAAACATGAAACTAAAAGGACTGAAATTGTAAATTCTAAGAAAGATAAATGCTTGAAATGTAAATTCTAACAATTCTAGGGACTAAAAGTGTAAAACAGTTAATTACAAGGATCAAAAATGCAAATCTTATAACCAACGAACCAAAAATGTAACAAACTAACAACTTGCTAACTGAATTTAGCAAGTTCCAAAACTACAAGGGCTTAACACTTGCAAACCCTAAAAACATGGAAATTAAGCCAAGTTTACAATCTGTTTAAAACTATAGGGACCAAAAAGCAATTTTGAAAACTACTTTAGCCAAAAACGGGTTAAGCTTGAAAATAAGCTCGTTTGAGCTTATTAATGAAGCAAATTTGATGAGACAAGTTTCAAAACTTTTCAAATCCAAAATAAACTACGTGTGTCAAAGGAAATTGGCTAAAGATTCAAAATAAGCAAATGAGTGCTTATCAATAAGCACAAAATAAGCTATAGCAAAATCTAATCAGTCACAACTTGATTTTTTTAATGAAACTGATTAAGCTATCCAATTAATGAACGGGAAATCAAACTAGAACATTTTTCATCAAGAAATAAGCTGAGAATCTGAATTAAGCTAAAAATGGGCTTATCGTTGACCAGCGTTGACCAGCTTATTTTTCAAAAAGCTGAATCTTTCAAAAATCAAGTAACTCAATGACTTAAGTGAATTTGTGAAGAAAAATGGCCATGTTTATGAAGAGAATAATGAGATACAAATTTCCAGCTTCAAGTTACAGAAACTTGACTCAAGTCTGCTTATCTGATTTTTGCTTATTACTAACTGCTTATTGAATACTGTAGAAAATCCTCTTGGAATATGAATCTCTATGATATAAGCTATGATTGAGAACAAATTTGGTGCAAATTCATCAAGTATTGAATTAGTACTGATCAAATGAAAATGACTAGTTCTAAATGGCAAATCTGACTGAAATTGACCCAAACATTTTATATGCCATTTGCCTGTTTGACCTTCTTTTTGACTTGTAAATGACTGAAAACACTTTATTATCACCAATTGACTACAAATGAACTCTAAAACACCTGAAATTAATACTTGAAAAATCTTTTTAAGCTAATCCCAAACACTCCTTTAACTAATATTACAAACTTTTTGCAAATACTTTTTAAGATCTGAATTAAGCTGAATTAAATGCTTTTAACTACCAAATTTTATACTCAAAATGCTATGATTTAAGACTGAAAGTGAGCATTAAGAACAACTATGACCAAATAAGATGCAAGTATCAAATTTCAACTGAAAATAAGCTAAAACTAGACTTAATCCAAAACTAAGAACAAGTAAGCAGATTAAGCTACAAGCAACCAAAATTCAAACAATTAGCAACTCTAAACAACTTTTATCAGGCAGCCATCAAATTTACTCTATGAAAAGAAACATGCATTTGACTTGTTGAGTGGAACAAAAACAAGAGCTTTTAGAACCTATTGTAGTAAACCTTTGGGCAGAAGAGGAGCGCTGAGCTCTCTTAGCCTAGTGATAACCACCACCTTATCACTAGGAAATCAATCAATCAACAATAACAGCTAACAATCAACAATCATCATCAAAATGCCTGAAATCTTCAAAAATCATGGAATGAACTGAATTCTTCAAGAACAGCTAACAATCTCTTTAATGTCAGTTATGATCAATCTATGATCATAACAAACACAAAACAGCAACTCAAGAATCCAATAGTAGCAGGTAATGAACAGTAATAGGAAGAACAGTTTTGGCGGGAAAGGATGAATTTGAATTTTATTCAATGAAAACGGTTACAAAGTTGTTGGAAGGTAAGTAACTAACTAACTAACTCAAGAGTTTGTCAGACTCTTGAGTAGCTAGGGTAAAAATGAAGGAAAAGGAAAGAAATTGAGAAACTATGTGTTTTTTACAAAATTAAGCTACAAATTACAAATGAAGTCCTATCATCTATTTATAGGCATGAAGGAGGAGTTTGTTGGGGTTGGTGACGTGTCAGGACCAATCCCAGCTTGCCACGTGTACAATTCTGCATAATTGCATTTGCAGGTATGAACAAGGATTTGGGGTTTCTTGATTGAGTGGATGATATGTTAATTGACTTGTACCATTGTGTTCGTCTCTTCAAAATGATAAATTTTGGTGTTGAAATCTTTCCATGAAATGGTTTGTAGCTCAAACGCGATCCTGGTAAAAACTTTTGATGAAGAAAACGCCACGTGTCAGCATGTAATTGGCTAGAAATTGATCACACGGATCACACTATTGTGATTGGGTATTAAATGCATGGCGGCTGTGAGTGGGTAATAAATGCACTAGTTTGGTGATCCGTGTGATTTCTTTTCCCTTCTCTCATTGGTTGATTCTTTGTCACATGGATCAAACCTTGAATATCTTTCAAAAGTTGGCAGAACTAGTCCTTATACTTGGCAGATTGTTGTTTTGAGCTAGGATCTTCATTCTTTTGACATATTTGGTCCTTCAACTTTCATTCTTGAACAAAATGGTCCTTTGACTGAGTTGACTTGAGAGTTGACCAAGTTTGACTTGAATCTTGACTTTTTACAATATTTGCACTTTAGTCCTTCAACTTTGACAACTTGTCAAGATAGGTCCTTATACTTCAAAGTCTTGTCACTTTTGATCCTTCTTTGTCTTTTTCATCCATTTGAGCTTGATTTCTCTTTGTTTTCTTGAAAATGTATCCTTTTACCTACACAAGTGTACACAAACACAAACATACCACATAACACTGTTTTTGCAAGATAAATTGGTATTTTTGCTTCATGTTTTAGGGTTATTTGTTGATAAAAGGATATGAGTTTAAGCTCATATCAAAGCGCTTGTTTTTGTTCATCGAGTCACGAGCCTGACTCGACCCAAAACTAGTTCATGGGAAACGTGGTGAGGGATGGAATCATCTCATGAGAGATGTCCTCACCAAAGTACAACTTCAAACGTTGGCCATTCACCTTAAAATTAGGCCCATTTGGCTGAGAAAGCTCAATGGTGCCATATGGAAAGACTTTGGCGACAGTGAATGGACCAGACCAGCGGCTCTTCAACTTGCCCGAGAAGATCTTCAACCGAGAGTTAAAAAGTAAGACTTGATCACCAACGTGGAACTCTCGGTTCTTAATCCTTGCATCATGGATGATCTTTGTCTTCTCCTTGTAGATCAATGATTTCTCGTAAGCTTCATTCCTTAGTTCATTTAGCTCATTGAGTTGAATCTTGCGAAGATCACCGGCTTTGTTGATGTCGAAGTTAGCCCACTTCAAGGCCCAGTATGCCTTATGTTCCAGCTCAATAGGGAGGTGGCATGCTTTCCCGTACACAAGACGATAAGGTGTACAACCGATCGGCGTCTTATAGGCGATACGAAAAGCCCACAAAGCATCATCTAATTTATCAGCCCACGAGGCACGATGCTCTCCCACAGTACGCTCCAGAATTTGCTTCAATCTGCGGTTAGAAATCTTAGCTTGACCATTGGTTTAGGGATGATAAGCGGTGGAAAGACGGTGATTGACACCGTACTTAGCCATGACTCTTGCGAATTGATCATTGCAAAAATGAGTCTCGCGGTCAATGATAATAGCACGAGAAACACCGAATCGAGCAAAGAGCTGCTTCAAATAGTTCACAACCACCCTCGCATCGTTCATAGGGAGAGCCTTAGCTTCAACCCATTTAGAAAGGTAGTCAACGGCTACGAGGATGTACTTGTTCCCATTAGATGATGGAAAGGGCCCCATAAAGTCGATGCCCCATACATCAAAGATTTCACATTCTTGTATGAAATTTTGAGGCATCTCATCTTTATGTGTGATCTTGCCTTGTCTTTGGCAATCATCACAATGTTTAACCATTTCGTGAGCGTCACGATAAATGGTGGGCCAATAGAATCCAGAGTCAAAAACTTTATTCGCGGTGTAATTGGGACCAAAGTGACCACCGGTGGGTCCTTTATGGCAAGCATCAAGGATTTGTACCGCTGCCGGCCCATCAACACATCGACGAATGACAAGATCCGCACATTGTTTGAAGAGGTAAGGTTCGTCCCAGAAATAGTGTTCAATATCTTTGAAGAAATTTTTCTTTTGTTGGGACGTTAACCCTTCCATGAGAATGCCACCCACTAAGTAGTTTGCAATGTCCGCAAACCACGGGGTGTCATCAAGATTTGGATTGATAGACATTAAGGCCTCAAGGGGAAAAGAGTCATTGATCTCTTGGTTCGGATGATCCCCTTGATAAGGATCCTCAAGTCTACTTAGATGATCCGCGGCTAGGTTTTCCGCTCCCTTCTTGTCACGAATTTAAATGTTGAATTCTTGAAGGAGCAAAACCCAACAAAGAAGTCTTGGCTTAGAATCTTGTTTAGTCAACAAGTACTTCAACGCGGAATGATCGGTATACACGATGGTGGTAGAAAGGACAAGATAGGGGCGGAACTTCTCAAAAGCATACACTACAGCTAAAAGCTCTTTTTCGGTAGTGGTATAATAAAATTGAGCCCCCGTCATTGTCTTGCTAGCGTAATGGATTGGTTGGAAGTGTTTGTTCACTCTTTGGCCCAAAACCGCTCCAATAGCAAAGTCGCTAGCATCACACATCAATTCAAAAGGTAGCTCCCAATTAGGGGTAACCAAGACTTGTGCCTTAGTAAGCTTATCCTTAAGAAGATTGAAGGATTCAAGACACTCTTTAGAAAAGATGAAAGGAGTATCTTTTTCCAAGAGGTGGGTCATCGGGCGAGCGATTTTTGAAAAATCTTGAATGAATCGACGATAGAAGCCCGCATGACCAAGGAAACTTCTCACACCCTTCACGGTTGAAGTTGGAGGTACTTTGGCTATGACATCCACTTTAGCACGGTCAACTTCAAGACCGGCTTTTGAGATTTTATGTCCAAGCACAATGCCTTCTTTTACCATGAAATGGCATTTTTCCCAATTTAGAACAAGGCGAGTGTCTTCACATCGCTTAAGCATGCGTTCCAAATTGGCAAGGCAAGAAGAGAAAGAATCACCATGAACCGAGAAATCATCCATGAATACTTCCATAGTTTCTTCAACCATGTAATGGAAGATAGCCATCATACACCTTTGAAATGTCCCAGGAGCATTGCATAAGCCGAAAGGCATTCTTTTGTAAGCAAATGTTCCATAAGGACAAGTGAATGTGGTTTTCTCTTGGTCTTGGGGATCGATGGGTATTTGAAAATAACCCGAGAAACCGTCTAAAAAGCAGTAATAGTCATTACCCGCTAGACGTTCAAGAATTTGGTCCATGAAAGGAAGGGGAAAATGATCCTTTCTCGTAGCATCATTGAGTTTGCAATAGTCTATACAAACTCTCCACCCTGTAACGAGACGAGTAGGAATCAACTCGTTGTTTTCATTGGGCACAACGGTGATTCCGCCTTTCTTTGGCACACAATGGACGGGACTAACCCATGGTGAATCCGAGATAGGATAGATCATTCCCGCATCAAGAAGTTTGATAACCTCTCTTTTGATTACGTCATGGATCTTAGGATTCACCCTTCTTTGGCTTTGAATAGTGGGTTTAAAGTCGTCCTCCATGAGAATTTTATGTGTGCAAAAGTGAGGATCAATTCCACGAATATCAGAGATTTTCTAAGCAATCGCTTTCTTATGATTCTTCAGCACAGCGATAAGTCGATATTTTTCTTCCTCTTTCAAGACCTTTGCGATGATGACGGGTGACTTGTTGTTGTCTTCAAGGAAAACGTACTCGAGATGAGACGGTAGATCCTTAAGCTCTAAATCCGGAGGATTTTCGATGGAAGGCGTAGTCAAATTTGGATTATCGATAGATATATCCTTAGGACATGGTGGAGAAATATGGTCCTCATTGAGAAGTTTCTCAATGGTACGAATGTCTTCATCCCAATTGGTGGGAGAATCGTCATATTTTAAGTCCACATCTTTCAAAGTAGCTTCAAATTCTTTCAAGAGAATATCACTTTCTCCAAATGGAGTTAGTGAAGGAGCAATGGAGGACACGGTTTCAACAGTGGGTAGAGAAGAAGAACCACTTTTACAAGCGTCTTTGAAATGTTCTTCACAAGACTCATCAAGAACGTTAATGAAATTAACACTCTCATTTTCAGAAGGCTGCTTAGAAAGTTTACCCATGTTGAAGATGATTTTATCGTCACCAACTGTCATGATTAATTCGCCAGCGGCTACATCGATGAGAGTGCGACCGGTCCTCAAGAATGGACGTCCAACGATTAATGGAACACGGGGATCCATCTCGTAGTCAACGACAACAAAATCCACCAGAAAGGTGAATTTGTCGACACCAACGAAGACGTCTTCGGCTATCCCCACTGGATAAGCAACCGTACGGTTAGCTAATTCCAAAGTCATTCGTGTGGGGACTAGCTCGGGTAGAGATAATTGTATCCAAACACTTAATGGCATTAACTTTATACTAGCACCTAGATCGGCTAGGGCCATACAATTCTCTACCCCAGGGAAGTTGCAAGAAATCAAGAAACGACCCGGATCACCAAGTTTGGTTGGTAATTTCCTTAAGAGCACTGCGGAGCAATTTCTATTAAGTTGGTTCTGAGCGATATCGAGGAGTTTCTCCTTATCAATAATAAGATCTTTAAACATTTTAGCGTACTTCGGCATGTGAGCGAGAGCCTCAACAAATGAGATATTGAAATTCAGTTGTTTAAACATTTTAAGAAAGTTAGAAACCTGAATATCATCCTTGTTCTTCAATTTCTCTTTCCTCAACCTCGAAGGATAAGGTATATTGGGTTGAGATGAAGGCTTTGGTGTAGAATTCTCACTCACAACCTTGGGTGGTGGAGGGGTGGAAGTAGAAGTTGGAGGTGTTGGAGAAATAGAAGGTGGAGGAACTGGAGAAGGAGACTCGTTTTCCTTAGTCACAATCAACGGTGTAGGTGTAGGAAGCTCGGGTTCCTTTAAACCATTTCCACTGCGAGTGGTGATTACTTTCATCTCCCCTCTTGGATTAGCAACGGTGTTACTCGGAAGAGAACCCGAACCAGAGGGTTGATTACTTGGGAAAAAACTAGCCATCATGTTCCTTAAGTCATTCGTTTGACTTGCCAAAGGGTTTCGCATATCGGCTCGAAGATCATTTCCTTGTTTCACCATATCTGCTTTCATGTTGGCCATTTCCCGCTGAAGATTTTGCACTATCACATCATTAGTCCTTAATACAAGGATTTTGTATGGGTTCAGTTTAAATTCTCGGTATCTTCTCGAATTGATCACGGTTCAAAGTGGAATAGTTGTTCTTGGTTACTAAAAATTGGTTTGGTTTTCTATGCTACTAAAAAGGTAAATGCGTGAAGTAAATAAAGATAAACTAAGAGCAATTAATTAAAAGCAATTAATAAAACTTGAATTAAAATAAAACAGTTAAAAACCTTAACTCAGAAAAAGTCACTGATTCGGAATATTTATGCTTGATCCGGAATATACTAAACAGAAACCTTGATTCAGAATATATTCTTCATGCGGAATAATTAGAACAAAGGCTTGATTCGGAACAACCTTGATTCGGAATAAAAAATGCTTCGTTCGGAACAATCTACTCATGCGGAATAATTAACAAAAACACTTCATTCGGAATATGGCTTGCTCATCCGGAATAATCTGATAAAACTTTGATTCGGAACATTTTGGTTCATCCGGAATATTTGGTGATTCGGAACACTTGCTCACTCGGAATAAAAAAACTGATCCCGAATAAAAATCGTTCATTCGGAATATTGATTATTCCGAATGAAGACACTGACTTGGAATGACTGAATGAAGACCTTGGTTCGGAATACTCTTGCTCATCCGGAACATTTAAGAAAAACTTGCTCGTTCGGAATAAAAATGAAATCAGCTGGTTCGGAACATACTAGGCAAAAGCTTCATCCGGAATAATATGGTTATCCGGAATATAACGACAAAGCCCTTGGTTCAGAATATTAATTTGATTCGGAATCTGGGGAATGATGAAGACGTGAAGAACAGGGAAATCAACAAAGCCACGAATTTAACCAAAATCAACAAAGTTTTTAACCAAAACTTAAACCAATTTAACCACTAATCATCTACTAATCATAAACATCAAACCAAAACAACAACAACACAAAACCCACTTACTTTTAAAGATTAAAATCAACCAAATAGAAACTTAAGACTTTGAATCAAAAAGAGAAAGATGAACAAGATTAAAGGAAAGATTATATTGATTGATTAAGGTTAAGTAAACAAAAGGGAAGATTAAAAACTTACAAGATCCTTGATTCAACAAAAATGAAAAATCACCAACACCTTAATGGTGTTGGTTCCCTACGAAACAAGAAAAAGAAAAAGACTGGAAAATAAAAACTAGTCTCCAAGTTGTGAAGGGATCTCTATATATAGGCCTTGTCTTTGGTTGGTGAGTGGGCTTTCTCCCTTTCTTTTTGTCTTCTCGTCTTTTCAGAAAAGTTGACGTTTTCGATTTCGATTCGGGATTTGTCGACGAAAAAATTCAACTCATCTTTTAATTTCTTCATTTAATAGACTTGAGTTCTTCGACATATGTAAATCTTCCATCTTTGGTCCTTTTCTTCGATAAATCTTCAAATAGGCCCATTGACTTCAAATCTTTTGCATCTCTTGGACTATAGACTTCGTCTTTTAGTCTTTTTCTTCGTTAAAACCCATGCAATCCCATGTTTTCTTCAATATTAATCCGGTTGGCTCTGAAAACACAACAAACATACAAACCACGCATAATTCCAAACAAATGATATTAAATACGCGTTTTGGTCTCGTTTTAGCAAGAAATAAGTGGTAAAAGGATGGGTGTTTTCACACCTATCAAATCTCCTACACCTAACCATTGCCATGCCCTCATGCAATGCTTAGTGATATAGCAAATTTACACTTTTCTTATAATCAATCAACCTTGGACTTATTAACAATAACCACTACTACTAAAGAGATACATAAAAGCTTGAATGAAACAAAAGGGTAGAAAACCATTTTCACTTGAAAATAGCTACATGGAAATAACTTGCAAAGAGATCTAAGACTTACATTAAGGATTTGGTGCTGCGAAGATTTATCACCCTCAAGTTTCACGTTCCCCAAACCAAGCTTAAAAACGAGATCATTGTTATTATAAGTTAGCAAAACAAACACTTACACACATGGCTTAATTATATGCTTAAACTCCCTTATTCCTAGGTGTATCTCTTATATTTTATTGTTGTCTTAGAATGATCACGAAGATGCATTTTTGGACTTATTGCGATAGTTTATTTAGGCTGAAAGCAAAGTAGGACGATTTGATTAATAGTTAGCTAAAGGACAAAATCTCATAAAACTGCTTCTCGGGATATCAAAAAGTTCATATCTTGACATAACTTGCTTCACGATTTGAGACCTTTCTCGGGCCGATATTTGGCATGTACTTCATACTTCATATCTTGAGAGACGTTCTTGAGATAATGGTCTTCTCTTCGTTAATAGAGTCTCTTCACTTGGAGACTTTTGAGGGATACTTCAAATTTGTTGACCACGACTTCATCATTATTTCTTCAATCGTTAATTGGGATTTTGAGATACAACGATCCGCCTCCTTTTCGGACTTGGATCTATTTATCCTCATACCTTGTTAGGGTCTTTTCGGATAGACTTCTCCATGATCTTTATGGGAGTTGATTGCTTTTCGTCGTGAGTCTTGATCCTTCATTTTGGGAATAATGCTTTTCACATCACCTTGGATCTTTAGCAATAAAACGGAATCATCATGCCTTGTTAGGGCCTTTTCGGACTCGCCAATCTTCGCGCCCCGCTTCATTAGTTATGCCTTGGCTATGAACTCGTATCATTACCGAGCAACTTTTAAACGATCTTGGGCTAGAAGCTGAGTTATTCAATAGAATCGTACGACCTTACTTATTGTAGATAAATTATTAGCAAGCGATGGGAGAATAGGCTTATAATCACACCAAGTGTGCTTGTGCAAAAATACCGACTTATAATTGACTCTATCATTTCTCGTTCTCCACAATTTAAAATCTCAAGTAATGAGACTCGTGGATGCTTAGCCTAATAAACCAATTAAGGTCTACATGGTTAAGGATACTTGCTAGAATAAACTTGGATAAGTCTATTCGGGTTGAGTCAAAATAATCGCAACGGGCCTAATATGTCAAAGACTTCTAAACTTGTTACACCACTTTATTAATATTTTTGACTTTATTGTGGGATATATACATATGAAAGCAACGATAAAAATTTAAAAATTACGACTATATGGCCAAAGTTAATTAAAAATTTGAAAAATGCTGAAAAAGATGATTTTCCGGTTAAATGAAGGCATTTTAATGGAAAAGTCCACTTAAAACTTCGATAGAAATCCCCCTACACTTAATATAAACATTGTCCTCAATGTTTAAGCATGTGGGAAAAATCTCCCCTACACTTATGACATTGTGAACGTTGGTTAAATCAAGCTAAGGAAGAGACGACTAAAGTGATCAATTTCAAATGTGAGTATGAAGAAAATTGAATCACGATAGTTGAGAGATAGAACCGGATTGCGGGTAACACGGGAGAACGGTTCTTCAAAGGTTCCAAAAGTGCATTCATCCCTGTAATCACATCACCACACAAACACAAACAACCTATATAGGTCCCCCTACACTTAGGAGGTAAAACAGAAAGGGATAGATACTCGGGTTTCCTCCCGAGGAGCGCTTGTTTTTTATAACCGAGTCACGAGCCTGACTCGACCCAAAACTAGTTCATGGGAAACGTGGTGAGGGATGGAATCATCTCATGAGAGATGTCCTCACCAAAGTACAACTTCACTCGTTGGCCATTCACCTTAAAATTAGGTCCATTAGGTTGAGCGAGCTCGAGAGTACCATATGGAAAATTTTTGGCAATGGTGAATCGGCCGGACCAACGAGATTTCAGCTTGCCCGAAAAGATTTTCAACCGAGAGTTAAAGAGTAAAACTTTGTATCCAACTTGGAACTCTCGGTTTTTAATCTTAGAGTCATGAATGAGCTTAGTCCTTTCCTTATAGATCAAGGAATTTTCATAAGCATCATTCCGGAGTTCATTGAGCTCATTGAGTTGGATTTTGCGTAGGTCACCGGCTTTGTTGATGTCGAAATTAGCTCACTTTAAGGCCCAGTAAGCCTTGTGCTCTAAGTCTCCAACTCAATGGGGAGGTGGCATGCTTTCCCGTACACGAGACGATATGGTGTACAACCAATCGGAGTCTTGTATGCGGTACGGAAAGCCCACAGAGCATCATCAAGTTTATCGGCCCATGAGGCACGATGCTCTCCCACGGTTCGTTCAAGGATTCGCTTTAACCCTCGATTAGCGATTTCAGCCTGCCAATTAGTTTGTGGGTGGAATGCCGTGGAAAGACGATGATTGATACCATACTTAGCCATGACTCTTTCGAATTGATCATTGCAAAAATGAGTCCCGCGATCACTAATAATGGCACGAGGCACACCAAATCTAGCGAATAACTGCTTCAAAAAGTTACAAACCACCCTTGCGTCGTTAGTGGGTAAAGCTTTGGCTTCAACCCATTTAGAAACGTAGTCAACGACTACAAGGATGTATTTGTTTCCTTTAGATGAAGGGAATGGCCCCATAAAGTCGATGCCCCATACATCAAAGATTTCACATTCTTGTATGAAATTTTGAGGCATCTCATTGTTATGTGTGATCTTGCCTTGTCGTTGGCAAGCATCACAATTTTTCACCATTTCGTGAGCGTTACGATAAATGGAGGGCCAATAAAATCCCGAGTCAAACACTTTCTTAGCAGTGAAGTTGGGACCAAAGTGACCACCGGTGGGTCCTTTGTGGCAAGCTTCGAGAATGTCTAAAGCTGCCGGTCCATCAACACATCGGCGAATAATCAAATCAGCGCATTGTTTGAAGAGATACGGGTCATCCCAAAAGTAAGTCTTAATATCTTTAAAGAAATTTTTCTTTTGTTGGGATGTTAACCCGTCGATGAGAATTCCACCTGCCAAGTAGTTTGCAATGTCCGCAAACCACGGGGTTTCATCAAAATTCGAGTTGATAGACATTAATGTCTCCAGGGGAAAAGAGTCATTGATCTCTTTGTTCGGATGATCCCCTTGATAAGGATCCTCAAGTCTACTGAGATGATCCGCGGCTAGGTTTTCAGCTCCCTTCTTATCACGAATTTCGATTTTAAATTCTTGAAGTAGCAAAACCCAGCAAAGAAGTCTTGGTTTAGAATCTTGTTTAGTTAAAAAGTACTTCAACGCGGAATGGTCCGTGTACACGATGGTAGTAGAAAGGAAAAGATAGGGGCGGAACTTTTCAAAAGCATACACTACAGCTAAAAGCTCTTTTTCGGTAGTGGTATAATGCAATTGAGCCCCCGTCATTGTCTTGCTAGCATAATGGATTGGTTGGAAGTGTTTATTCACTCGTTGGCCCA
The DNA here is from genome assembly GCA_025667525.1 of Glebionis coronaria. Lineage (NCBI taxonomy): Eukaryota > Viridiplantae > Streptophyta > Magnoliopsida > Asterales > Asteraceae > Glebionis > Glebionis coronaria. The sequence goes on along the minus strand of JANFOE010002609.1, from coordinate 86,759 downwards.
AAACCGCTCCAATAACAAAGTCGCTAGCATCGCACATCAACTCAAAGGGAAGCTCCCAGTTAGGGGTAACCAAGACCGGTGCCTTAGTTAGCTTATCCTTAAGAAGGTTGAAGGCTTCAATACACTCTTTGGAAAAGATAAAAGGAGTATCTTTTTCCAAGAGATGGGTCATCGGGCGAGCGATTTTAGAAAAATCTTTGATGAATCGACGGTAGAAGCCCGCATGACCAAGAAAACTTCTCACACCCTTCACGGTTGAAGGTGGAGGCAATTTTGCAATAACATCGACTTTAGCATGTTCCACTTCAAGACCGACTTTGGAGATTTTGTGTCCTAGCACGATGCCCTCTTTTACCATGAAATGGCATTTTTCCCAATTTAGAACAAGGCGAGTGTCTTCACACCGCTTAAGCATACGTTCTAAATTGGCAAGGCAAGCAGAGAAAGAATCGCCATAAACCGAGAAATCATCCATGAAGACTTCCATAGTTTCTTCAACCATGTCATGGAAGATAGCCATCATACACCTTTGGAACGTCCCAGGAGCATTGCATAAACCGAAAGGCATTCTTTTGTAGGTAAATGTTCCATAAGGACAAGTGAATGTGGTTTTCTCTTGGTCTTTGGGATCGATGGGAATTTGAAAATACCCGGAGAAACCGTCTAAGAAGCAATAGTAGTCATTACCCGCTAGACGCTCGAGCATTTGATCCATGAAAAGAAGAGGAAAGTTATCTTTTCTCGTGGCATCATTGAGTTTGCGATAGTCGATACAAACTCTCCACCCAGTAACGAGACGAGTAGGAATCAACTCGTTGTGTTCATTGGGAACAACGGTTATTCCGCCTTTCTTTGGCACACAATGGACGGGACTTACCCATGGCGAATCCAAAATAGGGTAAATCAAGCCGGCATCTAGAAGTTTGATAACCTCTTGTTTGATGATGTCATGAGTTCGAGGATTAACCCTTCTTTGGCTTTGGATTGCGGGTTTAAAGTCATCTTCCATGAGAATTTTGTGAGTACAAAAGTTTGGATCAATTCCGCGGATATCGGAGATTTTCCAAGCAATTGCCTTCTTATGATCTTTAAGCACGGCGATAAGGCGAGATTTTTCTTCTTCTTTCAAGTCCTTAGCGATGATGACGGGTGACTTCTTCTTATCTTCAAGGAACACGTACTTGAGATGGGACGATAACTCTTTAAGCTCTAAATCTTGAGGATTTTCGATGGAAGGCGTATTCAAATTCGGTTCATCGATAGCAATATCCTTGGGAGATGGTGGAGAAATATGGTCCTCATTGAGAAGTTTCTCAATGGTACGAATGTCTTCTTCCCAATCGGTGGGAGAATCTTCATATTGTAAGTTCACATCTCCCAGAGTTGCTTCAAATTCAGTCAAAAGGAAATCACTTTCTCCAAATGAAGTTAGTGATGGAGCAACAGAGGCAACGGTCTCAACATTGGGAAGAGAGGTAAGACTACTTTTACAAGCATCTTTAAAATGTTCTTCACAAGCCTCATCAAGAACGTCGATACAATTAACACTCTCGTATGAATAAGGATGTTTAGAAAGCTTACCCATGTTGAAGACAGTTTGATCGTCACCCACTCTCATGATAAGCTCACCCGCTTCTACATCGATGAGAGTGCGACCGGTCCTCAAGAATGGACGTCCCACGATTAATGGAACACGAGGGTCCATCTCGTAGTCGACTACGACGAAATTGGCGGGAAAAGTGAATTTGTCGACTCCTACAAAAACGTCTTCGGCTATCCCCACTGGATAAGCAATCGTACGGTTAGCTAATTCCAAAGTCATTTTGGTGGGGACTAGCTCAGGGAGAGATAATTGCTTCCAAACGCTTAAGGGCATTAAATTGATACTAGCACCTAGATCGGCTAGGACCATGCAATTCTCTACTCCTGGGAAGTTGCAAGGGATTAAGAAGCGACCCGGATCACCAAGTTTGGTTGGCAATTTCCTTAAGAGCACTGCAGAGCAATTCTCATTAAGTTGGGTATTAGCAATATCAAGAAGCTTTTCCTTGTCACTAAGAAGATCCTTAAACATCTTCGCATATTTAGGCATGTGAGCGAGAGCCTCAGCGAAGGAGATGTTGAAATTCAATTGTTTAAACATTTTGAGAAAGTTTGAAACTTAAATATCGTCCTTGCTTTTGAGCTTCTCTTTCCTCAACCTTGAGGGATAAGGTATATCGGAGGAAGAGGAAAGCTTTAGGATAGTAGGATCACTCGCATCCTTGGGTGGTGGAGGGGTAGAAGAAAGAGGTGGAGGAATTAGAGAAGTAGAAGGTTGAGGAATATGAGTAGGTGACCCGTTTTCCTTTGTCACAATCACCGATGGAGGTATAGGAAGCTCGGGTTCCGTATAACCTTTTCCACTGTGAGTGGTGATTGCTTTCATCTACCCTCTTAGATTAGCAACGGTGTTACTCGGAAGAGTACCCGAAGAAGAGGGTTGATTACCTTGGAAGAAACCAGCCATCATGTCCCTTAGGTCATTCGTTTGACTACTCAAAGAGTTTCGCATATTGGCTCTAAGATCATTCCCTTGTTTCACCATGTCGCCCTTCAAATTAATAATCTGGGTCTGTAGATTCTTCACCAACACATCATTCGTCCGCATGTACGTTTCAACCTCGTGGTTGAAAACAGTGGGTTGAGTAGGAGGAGGTGCTTGATAAGCAGGTGGTTGGTAAGGAGCGGGTTGGTAAACTTGAGTAGGATTTTGAGGTGGATATGGTTGTCTTTGAGGTGGTTGGTATGGTGGTAGAGGTTGGTTTTTATTGGTTCGGTTAAGGTTTTGTTGTTGGTTTTGATTGGTTGGAGGAAAACCGGGCGGGGAAAGAAAGTTGTTTGAGCGATAGCTGAGCAAGTTGCGGTCACCTTGAGGACGTGCTTGATAACCGACCGGAGGATAGGTACCGTATGCTGCGTTAACATTCTCACAAGGATAGTCTTGGGTGGAGGTACAAGTAGTGTAAGAGTAAGGACCCCCCGCATATTTCACATGGTTGGCTTACAGCATTGACTTGAGCGTTTTGAGCGTTGATGCTTTTGGTGTTGTTAGCGATGTGGGCAGCAAGCGATTCAAGAAGCGAAGTAATTTTGTCAAGTCACTTGTCGTTGTCACTAGTGCTAGCACTAGCGGCATTGGTCCGAACACTCTTGGTTTGCACTCTAGACTTATTCTCAATAATATCCCAAGCGGCATTAGAAGACTTAACCAAAATATTACCCCCCGAGACACTATTTAGTGAATCTTGGTCATTCATGCTTAAACCATTGTAAAAAGTATTAATTTGGTGCACTTTGGTAAAACCATGTTGTGGGCACTTTCTTAAAAGGTCTTTAAAACGGTCCTAAGATTCACTAAAACTCTCATCGTACTTTTGTTCAAAATTAATAATTTCATTCCGCAAAGCGGTAGTACGAGAGGGTGGGAAAAAGTAGTTTATGAATTTGGTCTCCAAGTCCGTCCACGTCAGAATACTTTGTGGCGGTTCCTTTGCAAGCCAATGCCGGGCTTGTCCCTCTAAGGAGAAAGGAAAAAGTTGTAAGCGGATTACCTCTTGTGGAACACCATTGAATTTGACCGTATTCGTGAGTTGAAGGAACCTTTTGATGTGGTCATGAGGATCATCAATGGTACGCCCCAAGAATGGTTGAGCAGAGACCATTTGAATAAAGCCGAATTTGAGCTCAAAGTTGTTGGCTGCAATCGCGGGTATGACAATAGGATCGTTGTTGCCCTCTACATGTGCTTGCAAAAGTTCGATCATAGGGCGATTGTCCGGTAGAGGTTCATTGTTGTTGTTATTCATGTTGTTTTGAGGTGGATTATTATTGTTGTTGTGTACACCGGCCATGTCTAAGTTATCGAGAGTCTCGGGCTCGGGATAAGATGTTGATCGTGTACGCATGCACCTACAAAAGAACTAACAAGCAAAAACAAAGCATAAATATTTTTGGTTTTTTATGTTTTTTAATTTTTAGGATAAAAATTTTTTATTTTTTAGGATTTTTGAAATTTTTTATGAAATAGTAACGTTCACGGTGAACGGATCCCAAAATCCAATTTCTCACAAAAACTGTTAATCCTTACGAGAAGAGCCGGCAGCGGCGCCATTTAATACAAGGATTTTGTATGGGTTCAGTTTAAATTATCGGTATCTTCTCGAATTGATCACGGTTCAAAGTGGAATAGTGGTTCTTGGTTACTAAAAAGGGGTTTGGTTTTCTATGCTACTAAAAAGGTAAATGCGTGAAGTAAATAAAGATAAACTAAGAGCAATTAATTAAAAGCAATTAATAAAACTTGAATTAAAATAAAACAGTTAAAAACCTTAACTCAAAAAAAGTCACTGATTCGGAATATTTATGCTTGATCCGGAATATACTAAACAGAAACCTTGATTCGGAATATATTCTTCATGCGGAATAATTAGAACAAAGGCTTGATTCGGAACAACCTTGATTCGGAATAAAAAATGCTTCGTTCGGAACAATCTACTCATGCGGAATAATTAACAAAAACACTTCATTCGGAATATGGCTTGCTCATCCAGAATAATCTGATAAAACTTTGATTCGGAACATTTTGGTTCATCCGGAATATTTGGTGATTCGGAACACTTGCTAACTCGGAATAAAAAAACTGATCCGGAATAAAAATCGTTGTTGTCCCTAATATATGATTGTTATAATCACACGAATTAAAGAAAGAAAGGTAGATATGAGAAGAATTCTAGAGAGAGAAAGTAGTGAGAGAAAGTAGAGAGAAAATGGTTGGTGAAACTTGTGGAATATTAGATTAGAGAAAATGAAATGACCAACACCCTTCCTAACATGCTAGGAAGGGTTTATATAGCCTTTGCTTACATGTAGCTTAATGGGCTATATGATCATGGGCCGGGCTTTCCTTTTGGGCTTTGGTTACTTATTAATGAACCTTAGCTTAAAGTTAAGCCCGTAATAACACGACTAATATACTACCTATTACAACGTTCTAAGGTACGATACATAATAAACATATGACCGAGCATTCTTGTTTGGCTCAATATTTTGAGGCTAACAATCTCCCCCAATGAGAGGTCATAAACCTTGGTCATTTAGGAAATTTGTAGAGATTACTAATCTCGCCATAAATGAGTATTGAACGTGTAATCGTAGTCTTGTTCCTTCATGCTGTGATCTTTGAGCCTTTGTCGTTGTCTTTTAACTTTGTCTTTAAGCTTGAGATCTTCAAATCATCCTTGACTTGTCTTTGCCATCTTGCTATCTTGTGTCTTCATCCACATACTCACACTATTAATTGTTGAGTATGTATTTAGGCATGAGTATGTGGTTTCTGAATCATTGACTTTGCTGAGTACACCGTGACGCCACCTTCTCGAGACAAAACATAGACACGGACTGAATGGCTTTGACATTCGTCCTAGATCGGTAGCGTTTTACCTCCGGTCGGTGAAGACCGTTATACGATACAAAATATCGTACCTGTGATCAGGTAGATTCAATTAAGAATCTCCTTGACAGGGTTTCGCGACTGTACTAGCCGTTCTCTTTACTCGACCGTCTCAAAGCAAGACTGCGAACATAAAGAGTGAATCAATTGGATAGATATCCGCTTGATTAAAGTCGTCAATTCAAATTCCTGGAACAAGTTTGATTCATTAAGAATCTTACCATTATTGCTTTCCAGTTGACACAAGTTTGATTCATAAGAATCTCACAAGTCACCTACCGTAGCGCTGTTTGAGGTTGACGCTAGAAGGATTTCCATTCGTCACTGTGAATATTAATGAATATCACTCTGAATGTTCTGGCAAGACCATAAAGATATTGCATAGAAACCTGAAACGAGTTTGAATCAATTCAGAATCAAACCACTGTTGCTTTTCAGTTTTACATATGTTCAATTCATAAAGAATCTTGCATATGACCTACCGCAGTGCTGTTTGATGTTAACACTGGAAGGATTTCCACTCATCATTATGAATACTAAGTAGTATCACTCTGAGTGTTCTAGCAATATCGCAAGGATATAGCGTAGGACTCTCTTGATCTTCATCCGTGTGTCCTAACGAGATTTGATTGATCTCTTGGCTCTAGACTCTATTTGTGCACTTTTAGTGGTCGGAGGCTGGAGCAGATGCCACCTATTCAATATCAACTATCTCGGAGTGAGAAAGTCAATAGAAGTCGTGTTGATCTCCGTGACAATTAAAACAAACTTCTTTTGAGAGAAGCCTGAGTAGCTAGGAAAGGGTTGTGCTTCACATCACTGGGTCCATGATGAGTTTGTCTTCATGATGAGTTAACCCGGTTTCTGCCTAAGTTGTATGGAGGGCTTCTTTCTTTAGACCCTTTATCCTTACATTTCTTTTTCATTCTTCAACCCCTTCAATGCTTACCAAGACGTCCTTACTAGCACCTTGTTGTGATTGTTCCAGTGCTAGCATCAGTACCTAGTCGGCATTCAGCTACGTTCACATTCTACTCCATCTTTCCTAAGGACTTCTAATAATCTATTGGATTGTCCCTGGGAAGATCCCTCCGGTTCTGGTTGGATCATAGGACTTAAACCTAACCACCCTTTTGACACCAATAACGTCGTGAATTAAAGATGTTGTGGGTATTTGATCGTAACCATGAAAACCACTTTAAATTCTAACAAAGTGTTTAAAAAACATTTAACACCTTGCTAGTTTTGTCGTTTTAGAAATGCTCCCCCTTCACATGTGCATCGATAATCGAAAGTGTTTCGCACATGTAGGTAAGAGTTAAAGTGCTTGAGTCTTATATTAGATCACATTTTAATCACATTTTCTCCCCCTATCTCTAATATATAAAATCTTTTGATATTAGAGATACCAAATTTGATTAAAATATATTTAGAAAAAATAGTCTTGAAATCTCTGGGAGAAAGATGTGTTAATCTTTTGCATGAAGTTAAAATGCTCCCCCTCAAAAATTGATCCAATTGAATTGTCATTGTGAGGATATGATCCACATTTCGCTTTTTGAGGATGGGAGTTGTTGAGCACACAATTTTTGAAAGATTTTGAATAATCATTGAGAAATTCTTGAAAAAATTGTGTTCAACGCTTTTTGAAAAATCCTATTTCTTTTTGTCGAAGAGGTTTTTCTAAAGCATAAACTTGAGTTCATAGACTTTGAATGTCTTGACAAATCCACTCAAGTGTAAGAAGATTTCTCTTCTTTTGCTGAGGGTAAGGGCACTAAATCGTACACTCCCCCGTGAATATTGGTCCGGGTTGCAGTCTGAAAGTGATTACAAGCCATTGTGTTGAGCTCAAAACGTTGAATGTTTTGTGACAAGCTCAACCCAAGATAGATTGCTCTACCCGTTGGTTAGGATAAGTTATCTTTAAAGATACACTTTCCTTTATATGAAGTTCGAGTTACAGTCTGACATTTAACTGTAAGTCGTTTACATGAGCTTAAAAACTTTAAATGTTTTTATCGATAGCTCATGACCGAGAAATTTTATTTTCCCGTTGTTGAGGATAAGTAATCATCGTGATCAACTTTCCTTTCTTTGAAGTACGAGTCACAATCTGAGGTAATTGTAAATCATTGAAATGACATGTTTTGAAAACTATTTACAACTTTCATTCGAGCTTTATGTACACACCCGTGTCGTTATTGAGCGACATTTCTAGGTACGTCCATATTATTGATACTGAAAGACATGTCGAAAAGAATATTTTTGGTCTTTTGAAAGTTTTTCGATTTTTTTTTTTATTTTTTTTTTGTTTTTCTATGGATATTTACATTTTATTATATTTTTGTGTTTTCTCAAGTTTTTCGAAAATAATCCAAAATAGACTTTTGTACAGCAGAAGAAGGTGATATAGAATGTACAAAATTGGAACCCTTTGAAGAAGGAGAAGTGGGTTCAGAATCCGCTGTTGTACCTGCAATCACAGAAGAAGAATTTGCACAAATACTAGAATTAGGAGTAACAAATTCCTTTTCAGCGTGTAGAACAGTAGCATTAGTGCTGGTGCAGGTGTCATCACTCTTCTCTATTGGAATCCACTGAAGACCAACTTCTGTGAAGATCCGACCCGTTGGTTTCCACTGAAGACTAGATTTAGGGGTAGCTTTCTCTTGCACAGCGGAAGACTTCTTTGGAGAGAAACTATGTCCTTTTTGAATCCACGTTTCAGATTTGGTGTGGTTGCTTTTCTTTACGACGGGTTTGTATCTCCTTGTTGTCTTATGGGATTCTGTATTCGATCTCCGTTCAAAGGAACGAGATTTGACCTCATAGAGGTATTGCAAAATGCAATGGTCATGATTTCCATTGTGAATGCCCTTTTTGCAAGTGGGACATACAGGGAATTTTGGATTCACGAAAGTACTTGTATTCCTTTGTTTTCCAAATCGTTCAGGCGTAGTGTTTGAAACACGACTATTCATGGATGGTTTCCAATTCCTAGATTGCTGAAGAAGGATCCTAGGTTTTGGTTGACTACCATTAGGAGTGTGTAGAACTCTAGCGGGATTTGGTGAACTAGGTTTTTCATACACTGGTTTGTCTTTCTGAATCATCCCTTTTTGTTTCGCATCCTCTAGGTTGTGGGTATGAACGAGGTCATTTGAACCTACAGATTCCTTTGTGGACGTGAAAGTCACACGTTTTGGAGGAGTCCTAGAAGTGCTAGGTGCATTCACATGGTTGGGTTTAGCAACAATGTGCTTTCTAAATGGAGGAACATAGGGTGATATGGATGGTTTTGGAACACTTGGTTGCACATCAGTCTTAGGGGGTAACCTAGATTTCATATGAGAAGAATTGGAGAACGGAGTCGGTTTTCCTAAGATTGATAACTTTGAATCCTTGTAGGCATTCGGTTGTCGAACCACAAGTTTCTTAATGCTAGGTTCCACGATTTTCCCACCCATTTTAGCAACGAGTTTCTGCAACTCTGCTATTGCTCTGTCCCTGTCTTGTAATTGAGCTTTCAACCCTTGAATTTCCAAATTCTGTTCATTCATTTCTCGAAACGTTTGGGAAAGTTTTTCTTGCAATTTATTATCATGTGGAAAACTACCAACGTCTTTTTGTAAAGCAAGTTCAAGAGAATGACAATGTTTTTGAAGGAAATCAGTTTTGTGTTGAAGTAACTCAAAAGCCTTTTTGTCAACATTTTCTTTACGTTTCGAAAGCTCAATTTCAAGACGTTCACATTCTTTGCTCTTATCAAGATATTGGCATGCAACTTCAGAATATTCATCAATATCAGCACAAGATGTAAAATAAGCACACATAACATCTTTAGAAACGCATTCTTGCAAGAGTAAATCATATTCATCTGAGAAATCAGACTTCTCCATTTGAAGATCATCAATGTGTTTCTCAAGAGATTCAACATATTTTAAGTCATCAAACATTTCAGTCCGAATGAACTCCTCAAGTTGAAGGACAGTTTCTTTAATCAATGTCGTGTTTGGAATTAAGAGTTCTTTCACAAGCAAGGTAATATCTTGAGGAATCGGACGTGTCCACTCAGCATTTTTACGTTTTGCCCAGTCTCTTTCAACAATAGATTTAACATTATCTATGTGGTGTTTAAGAATACCTAATATTTTCCTACTCTTGCTTTTAGATTCATCTAGAGGAAGGTAGTTTATGTATTTGTAAACATTAGATTTCTTAGGGGCAAATGCTTTCTTCCATTGAATTCTCTTTTGTTTGCATTCTAGAAACACTTCCTCACGAGTTTTCTGAGTTTGTTTGTTGAAAAGACCATAAAGACTATTCTCATAAGCATAATTATATGGTTTCACAAACTCCTTATTGACAAGTGGTTGACTATCATCATCCCAAAGGGCAGTCTCTTCAATATTGGCACTAACAGGCATGCAATCAAGATCTGTCCTTTCAGTCTCATCAAGATAAAGACACGGGTTCGCAGCTTGAGCTTTGGCAAGGTACTCAGGACTTGCAAAGCTAGCTTGACCCTTAAACATCGATGGAGGTGCTAGCATTCTTACAGATTGAATAGAATCATGCGTTTTATAAACAACGTTCTTCAAAAATTCGACTTGTGCTTCTAATTTCGTTACCTTTTCAGTTTCTTTATCATATCTACTTTTGAAGTCTTGTTTTAACGCATCTACCTCTTGTTTCTTATCCTCAAGAATTTTAGCAGAATCAGTAGTGGTCATAGAGAGCTTTTGTTCAAGTTCATTAACTTTGGTATTGGCAAGGTACGTTTTTTGACGTTCATCCATTAGGAAAACATTATATTGCCGCTTCTCTTTGGCTAATAACTCAAGAGTTGTATTATATTTGTTTTCAAAATCGTCCTTTTGACTTTTTAACGTACTGCCCTTGTACCTCTCAAGCTCTTTGGTCTTTTGAAGAAGCTCAGCCCTATTACTTTCAAGGGTCTCATTAGATTTAATTAGAGCGGCTTTGCATTCTTCAAAGTTTTGAGTGAGCGCTGCGTTTGCCTTCTTTAATTGCTTTTGATTCTTTCTAGTTTCATTGACATCTTTTTGTAAACTAGCAATTAAATTAGCAAGCGCGACACGCTCCTCATCATCATACTCATTTGCATGTTGATCATCCTCAAACTCATTATTGCACATGTCTGATGAATTGGGTGTGGTATTGCTATCAACCTTTTCCGTCATACATGTGTCAATAAGGTTTGTTGTTTGATCACTATGCTCATGCGTATTGGCATTGGCAAACACATTAAATTCAGCATTGTGTACCTCTTCCAATGGCTCAGAATCGTAAACAGGACCATTATCATAGGAAGGTGTATTGCTGATGACATTCTCAGAGTCGATGTGTTGTTTGTCAGAGCTGCTGTTGTCTTTCCCTGAGCTGTTATGTTCATTCTGCTCACCATGCGTTGTTTTCCCTGTTCTGCAGCTGTCAGTTGCATTACTCGATATTGTCTCGTTACTTACAGTTGAGACTGGACTCGTATCCACTCCATGAATCTTTGCAACCGTGCACTCTTGCATTTTCAGCCTTTTGTCATTCATCTTCTTGATCATGTCTTTTGCATGAAGTAGGCGTTCATCCAAAAGCCTTTCAATTGATTCCATGTTTCCAAAAATCAAGTCTCTGAATGATTTTGCTTCCATTGTAGTGTAGTCTTTGAAGTGTTGATTTGCATCTCGAACTTCGGACTCAAAATTGGGATTCTTGAATAGCTTTGAAGCAAAGAATGGTTGAAACGGTGTTGTGAGTGTTTTGAAGGCTTTCTTGGAATTTGTCTCATGGAGGTTTTTGTTGAGTAATTCATTCTCAAGATTCTTCAAGTGGTCTCTTAAGTCATAAGTGAACGTGCGATGATCATTTCCGAAAAAGGAATGAAAAGCACGCATATACAAAGGATTGTACGAGAAGGTCTCTCTTTCCAGACGTTTTAGATTCGTTTTAAGATCACTGAAAGCTTGCATACAACGTTGTTTAAGGACTTGTTCTTGTAGTTGCATCTCTCGTTCTTCTCTGTCTGAACACGCATTGCTCGTTTCCATGATGATGGTGTCTCAGTTGATGAAGTGAAAATGGATCTTAAGTAGATTTGTTGTGATTGTGTTGTTGTTGAAATTCCAAAAAATTCCGATTTTTTCTCAGTCCGACAATAAATTCCTCAGTCGGACAAAACGGTAAACATAAAATTTTGTCTTACCAAATTTTGAAATCAAGTCCGAAATAGCCAAAAATTAATAGGGAAAAATTTTGAAAAGTGAAAAATTTTGACAAAAATAAAACCTAAAAATGGCCTAAAAATTTGAATTTTGGTCCGAAAATTTGAATTTTTGGTCAAAAAAATTTTTGCATCGCCAAAATTTGAAATTGAAGCATAAATGGCCTAAAAATGGTCTAGGAAAAAATAAATTTTAAAATGGTTTTCCCGCCAAAAAACTCTTTTTTTTTTTCGTGTAAACGATATTACGAAACTAGTCTAGATGGTGGCTAAGTCGAAAAAATACTCGAACAAAATTTAGCTAAACATGTCATCGGAATGTGCCATCGGAATGTCAATTGGAATGTCCATCGGAATGTCCATCGGAATTTGGCTTAGATCGCAATGCACTGTCGGAATCCCTGATCGCAATGTACTGTCGAAATCCTTCAGATCGGAATGTTCAGATCGCAATGTGTACCTATCGAAATCCCAGATCGGAATGTGTACCTATCGCAATGTGGCTGTCGCAATGTGGGCAGAGTAACGTTTCAAGATTGCCTTAAGTCCGTCGCAATCCAGATCGCAATAACGATCGGAATGTCCAGATCGGAATAAGGGGGCTATCGCAATACTGATCGCAAAGTAAAACCCTAGGGTAATTGCGATCGAAACCGTGCTTTCCTTTTCCGAAATTCAAGCTGTCGCAATGATAGTACTTTTTCCAACTTTTTAGGCAACAATTTTAGCAACTTTTAGGCAACAAATTCGTGATTTTTACCAAACCAAAACAACCAAATCTCTACAACAAGTATATAGAAGATTTGTAGCAAGATGAAGAACACGAAAAAACACAAAAAGAATTTGAATTCGTGATGATTTATAGATTAAATCATACGAATCAAATATAATAACAACAATCAATCACAAATCTACCCCGTGGCGATTGATACCAATTGTTGTCCCTAATATATGATTGTTATAATCACACGAATTAAAGAAAGAAAGGTAGATATGAGAAGAATTCTAGAGAGAGAAAGTAGTGAGAGAAAGTAGAGAGAAAATGGTTGGTGAAACTTGTGGAATATTAGATTAGAGAAAATGAAATGACCAACACCCTTCCTAACATGCTAGGAAGGGTTTATATAGCCTTTGCTTACATGTAGCTTAATGGGCTATATGATCATGGGCCGGGCTTTCCTTTTGGGCTTTGGTTACTTATTAATGAACCTTAGCTTAAAGTTAAGCCCGTAATAACACGACTAATATACTACCTATTACAACGTTCTAAGGTACGATACATAATAAACATATGACCGAGCATTCTTGTTTGGCTCAATATTTTGAGGCTAACACTTACCTACATGTGCGAAACACTTTCGATTATCGATGCACATGTGAAGGGGGAGCATTTCTAAAACGACAAAACTAGCAAGGTGTTAAATGTTTTTTAAACACTTTGTTAGAATTTAAAGTGGTTTTCATGGTTACGATCAAATACCCACAACATCTTTAATTCACGACGTTATTGGTGTCAAAAGGGTGGTTAGGTTTAAGTCCTATGATCCAACCAGAACCGGAGGGATCTTCCCAGGGACAATCCAATAGATTATTAGAAGTCCTTAGGAAAGATGGAGTAGAATGTGAACGTAGCTGAATGCCGACTAAGTACTGATGCTAGCACTGGAACAATCACAACAAGGTGCTAGTAAGGACGTCTTGGTAAGCATTGAAGGGGTTGAAGAATGAAAAAGAAATGTAAGGATAAAGGGTCTAAAGAAAGAAGCCCTCCATACAACTTAGGCAGAAACCGGGTTAACTCATCATGAAGACAAACTCATCATGGACCCAGTGATGTGAAGCACAACCCTTTCCTAGCTACTCAGGCTTCTCTCAAAAGAAGTTTGTTTTAATTGTCACGGAGATCAACACGACTTCTATTGACTTTCTCACTCCGAGATAGTTGATATTGAATAGGTGGCATCTGCTCCAGCCTCTGACCACTAAAAGTGCACAAATAGAGTCTAGAGCCAAGAGATCAATCAAATCTCGTTAGGACACACGGATGAAGATCAAGAGAGTCCTACGCTATATCCTTGCGATATTGCTAGAACACTCAGAGTGATACTACTTAGTATTCACAATGATGAGTGGAAATCCTTCCAGTGTTAACATCAAACAGCACTGCGGTAGGTCATATGCAAGATTCTTTATGAATTGAACATATGTAAAACTGAAAAGCAACAGTGGTTTGATTCTGAATTGATTCAAACTTGTTTCAGGTTTCTACGCAATATCTTTATGGTCTTGCCAGAACATTCAGAGTGATATTCATTAATATTTACAGTGACGAATGGAAATCCTTCTAGCGTCAACCTCAAACAGCGCTACGGTAGGTGACTTGTGAGATTCTTATGAATCAAACTTGTGTCAACTGGAAAGCAACAATGGTAAGATTCTTAATGAATCAAACTTGTTCCAGGAATTTGAATTGACGACTTTAATCAAGCGGATATCTATCCAATTGATTCACTCTTTATGTTCGCAGTCTTGCTTTGAGACGGTCGAGTAAAGAGAACGGCTAGTACAGTCGCGAAACCCTGTCAAGGAGATTCTTAATTGAATCTACCTGATCACAGGTACGATATTTTATATCGTATAACGGTCTTCACCGACCGGAGGTAAAACGCTACCGATCTAGGACGAATGTCAAAGCCATTCAGTCTGTGTCTATGTTTTGTCTCGAGAAGGTGGCGTCACGGTGTACTCAGCAAAGTCAATGATTCAGAAACCACATACTCATGCCTAAATACATACTCAACAATTAATAGTGTGAGCATGTGGATGAAGACACAAGATAGCAAGATGGCAAAGACAAGTCAAGGATGATTTGAAGATCTCAAGCTTAAAGACAAAGTCGAAAGACAACGACAAAGGCTCAAAGATCACAGCATGAAGGAACAAGACTACGATTACACGTTCAAGACTCATTTATGGCGAGATTAGTAATCTCTACAAATTTCCTAAATGACCAAGGTTTATGACCTCTCATTGGGGGAGATACAATTGTTGTCCCTAATATATGATTGTTATAATCACACGAATTAAAGAAAGAAAGGTAGATATGAGAAGAATTCTAGAGAGAGAAAGTAGTGAGAGAAAGTAGAGAGAAAATGGTTGGTGAAACTTGTGGAATATTAGATTAGAGAAAATGAAATGACCAACACCCTTCCTAACATGCTAGGAAGGGTTTATATAGCCTTTGCTTACATGTAGCTTAATGGGCTATATGATCATGAGCCGGGCTTTCCTTTTGGGCTTTGGTTACTTATTAATGAACCTTAGCTTAAAGTTAAGCCCGTAATAACACGACTAATATACTACCTATTACAACGTTCTAAGGTACGATACATAATAAACATATGACCGAGCATTCTTGTTTGGCTCAATATTTTGAGGCTAACACTTACCTACATGTGCGAAACACTTTCGATTATCGATGCACATGTGAAGGGGGAGCATTTCTAAAACGACAAAACTAGCAAGGTGTTAAATGTTTTTTAAACACTTTGTTAGAATTTAAAGTGGTTTTCATGGTTACGATCAAATACCCACAACATCTTTAATTCACGACGTTATTGGTGTCAAAAGGGTGGTTAGGTTTAAGTCCTATGATCCAACCAGAACCGGAGGGATCTTCCCCAGGGACAATCCAATAGATTATTAGAAGTCCTTAGGAAAGATGGAGTAGAATGTGAACGTAGCTGAATGCCGACTAAGTACTGATGCTAGCACTGGAACAATCACAACAAGGTGCTAGTAAGGACGTCTTGGTAAGCATTGAAGGGGTTGAAGAATGAAAAAGAAATGTAAGGATAAAGGGTCTAAAGAAAGAAGCCCTCCATACAACTTAGGCAGAAACCGGGTTAACTCATCATGAAGACAAACTCATCATGGACCCAGTGATGTGAAGCACAACCCTTTCCTAGCTACTCAGGCTTCTCTCAAAAGAAGTTTGTTTTAATTGTCACGGAGATCAACACGACTTCTATTGACTTTCTCACTCCGAGATAGTTGATATTGAATAGGTGGCATCTGCTCCAGCCTCCGACCACTAAAAGTGCACAAATAGAGTCTAGAGCCAAGAGATCAATCAAATCTCGTTAGGACACACGGATGAAGATCAAGAGAGTCCTACGCTATATCCTTGCGATATTGCTAGAACACTCAGAGTGATACTACTTAGTATTCACAATAATGAGTGGAAATCCTTCCAGTGTTAACATCAAACAGCACTGCGGTAGGTCATATGCAAGATTCTTTATGAATTGAACATATGTAAAACTGAAAAGCAACAGTGGTTTGATTCTGAATTGATTCAAACTCGTTTCAGGTTTCTACGCAATATCTTTATGGTCTTGCCAGAACATTCAGAGTGATATTCATTAATATTTACAGTGACGAATGGAAATCCTTCTAGCGTCAACCTCAAACAGCGCTACGGTAGGTGACTTGTGAGATTCTTATGAATCAAACTTGTGTCAACTGGAAAGCAACAATGGTAAGATTCTTAATGAATCAAACTTGTTCCAGGAATTTGAATTGACGACTTTAATCAAGCGGATATCTATCCAATTGATTCACTCTTTATGTTCGCAGTCTTGCTTTGAGACGGTCGAGTAAAGAGAACGGCTAGTACAGTCGCGAAACCCTGTCAAGGAGATTCTTAACTGAATCTACCTGATCACAGGTACGATATTTTATATCGTATAACGGTCTTCACCGACCGGAGGTAAAACGCTACCGATCTAGGACGAATGTCAAAGCCATTCAGTCCGTGTCTATGTTTTGTCTCGAGAAGGTGGCGTCACGGTGTACTCAGCAAAGTCAATGATTCAGAAACCACATACTCATGCCTAAATACATACTCAACAATTAATAGTGTGAGCATGTGGATGAAGACACAAGATAGCAAGATGGCAAAGACAAGTCAAGGATGATTTGAAGATCTCAAGCTTAAAGACAAAGTCGAAAGACAACGACAAAGGCTCAAAGATCACAGCATGAAGGAACAAGACTACGATTACACGTTCAAGACTCATTTATGGCGAGATTAGTAATCTCTACAAATTTCCTAAATGACCAAGGTTTATGACCTCTCATTGGGGGAGATACAATTGTTGTCCCTAATATATGATTGTTATAATCACACGAATTAAAGAAAGAAAGGTAGATATGAGAAGAATTCTAGAGAGAGAAAGTAGTGAGAGAAAGTAGAGAGAAAATGGTTGGTGAAACTTGTAGAATATTAGATTAGAGAAAATGAAATGACCAACACCCTTCCTAACATGCTAGGAAGGGTTTATATAGCCTTTGCTTACATGTAGCTTAATGGGCTATATGATCATGGGCCGGGCTTTCCTTTTGGGCTTTGGTTACTTATTAATGAACCTTAGCTTAAAGTTAAGCCCGTAATAACACGACTAATATACTACCTATTACAACGTTCTAAGGTACGATACATAATAAACATATGACCGAGCATTCTTGTTTGGCTCAATATTTTGAGGCTAACACTTACCTACATGTGCGAAACACTTTCGATTATCGATGCACATGGGAAGGGGGAGCATTTCTAAAACGACAAAACTAGCAAGGTGTTAAATGTTTTTTAAACACTTTGTTAGAATTTAAAGTGGTTTTCATGGTTACGATCAAATACCCACAACATCTTTAATTCACGACGTTATTGGTGTCAAAAGGGTGGTTAGGTTTAAGTCCTATGATCCAACCAGAACCGGAGGGATCTTCCCAGGGACAATCCAATAGATTATTAGAAGTCCTTAGGAAAGATGGAGTAGAATGTGAACGTAGCTGAATGCCGACTAAGTACTGATGCTAGCACTGGAACAATCACAACAAGGTGCTAGTAAGGACGTCTTGGTAAGCATTGAAGGGGTTGAAGAATGAAAAAGAAATGTAAGGATAAAGGGTCTAAAGAAAGAAGCCATCCATACAACTTAGGCAGAAACCGGGTTAACTCATCATGAAGACAAACTCATCATGGACCCAGTGATGTGAAGCACAACCCTTTCCTAGCTACTCAGGCTTCTCTCAAAAGAAGTTTGTTTTAATTGTCACGGAGATCAACACGACTTCTATTGACTTTCTCACTCCGAGATAGTTGATATTGAATAGGTGGCATCTGCTCCAGCCTCCGACCACTAAAAGTGCACAAATAGAGTCTAGAGCCAAGAGATCAATCAAATCTCGTTAGGACACACGGATGAAGATCAAGAGAGTCCTACGCTATATCCTTGCGATATTGCTAGAACACTCAGAGTGATACTACTTAGTATTCACAATGATGAGTGGAAATCCTTCCAGTGTTAACATCAAACAGCACTGCGGTAGGTCATATGCAAGATTCTTTATGAATTGAACATATGTAAAACTGAAAAGCAACAGTGGTTTGATTCTGAATTGATTCAAACTCGTTTCAGGTTTCTACGCAATATCTTTATGGTCTTGCCAGAACATTCAGAGTGATATTCATTAATATTCACAGTGACGAATGGAAATCCTTCTAGCGTCAACCTCAAACAGCGCTACGGTAGGTGACTTGTGAGATTCTTATGAATCAAACTTGTGTCAACTAGAAAGCAACAATGGTAAGATTCTTAATGAATCAAACTTGTTCCAGGAATTTGAATTGACGACTTTAATCAAGCGGATATCTATCCAATTGATTCACTCTTTATGTTCGCAGTCTTGCTTTGAGACGGTCGAGTAAAGAGAACGGCTAGTACAGTCGCGAAACCCTGTCAAGGAGATTCTTAATTGAATCTACCTGATCACAGGTACGATATTTTATATCGTATAACGGTCTTCACCGACCGGAGGTAAAACGCTACCGATCTAGGACGAATGTCAAAGCCATTCAGTCCGTGTCTATGTTTTGTCTCGAGAAGGTGGCGTCACGGTGTACTCAGCAAAGTCAATGATTCAGAAACCACATACTCATGCCTAAATACATACTCAACAATTAATAGTGTGAGCATGTGGATGAAGACACAAGATAGCAAGATGGCAAAGACAAGTCAAGGATGATTTGAAGATCTCAAGCTTAAAGACAAAGTCTAAAGACAACGACAAAGGCTCAAAGATCACAGCATGAAGGAACAAGACTACGATTACACGTTCAAGACTCATTTATGGCGAGATTAGTAATCTCTACAAATTTCCTAAATGACCAAGGTTTATGACCTCTCATTGGGGGAGATTGTTAGCCTCGAAATATTGAGTCAAACAAGAATGTTCGGTCATAGGTTTCTATTGTAATATTTAGTAGAACGTTGTAATAAGTAGTTATTTAGTCGTGGTTCACGGGCTTGGATTTAAACTAATTAAAGTCCAAAAGACAAGCCCGGCCCAATATATAGTCCATTAAAGCCCGCATGTGGGTGGACTATATATACTACCCTCCTAGCATGTTAGGAGGGTGGATGGTCATTTTGTAACTTCTTTTCTTAATCTAATCTCACCAAGTTAATCATCTCCTCTCTACTTTCTCTCACTACTTTCTCTCTCTAGGAATTCATCTCATCTTCATCTATTTTCTTTCTCTCTTCATTGCTTAATCATAACAAAATCATGGGACAACATTTGGTATCAATCGCCACGGGGTAGATTTGTGATTGGTTGGTGTTATTATATTTGATTCGAATGATTTAATCCATAAATCATCTCGGATTCAAATTTTTTTGTGTTTTCCGTGCTTTGCTTAATCATCTACATCTTATACATAGTTGTAGTAGTGATTTGGTATATTTACTTTGGCTAAAAACACAAAATTTTTGGGTTTTTTGATCATTTTTTGGCTTAAAATCACGTATTGGTTGAGTTTTGTCCGAGAAAAGGGGGATACATTCCGATTGCTACAATCTGAAAAGGGTTTATAGATTCCGATTGGGATTCAGATCAACATTCCGATTGGACTTCCAACAGACATTCCGATTGGTGATTCAGATTGGCATTTCGATTGGTGTTTTCCGATTAACTCATTCCGATTGGTGATTCAGATTGGCATTCCGATTGGTGTATTCAGATTTGCATTCCGATTGGTGTATTCAGATTTGCATTCCGATTGGTGCATTCAGATTGGCATTCCGATTGGTGTATTCAGATTTGCATTCCGATTGGTGTATTCAGATTTGCATTCCGATTGGTGCATTCAGATTGGCATTCCGATTGGTACATTCAGATTGGCATTCCGATTGGTGTATTCAGATTGGCATTCCGATTGGTTATTCCGATAACATTCCGATTGGTTATTCCGATAACATTCCGATTGGTTATTCCGATGATGTGTTTTGCTAATTTTTGTTTGAGTATTTTTTAGACTTAGCCACCATCTAGACTAGTTTCGGAATATCGTTTCCACGAAGTTCAAAAAAAAAGGAAAAAAAAAAAAAAAAAAAAAGAGTTAAAAATTTTTCGTCAAGTAAATTCAAATTTTTTCCATACTAGTTTTAGGACATTTCTTGCTCGATTTCAAATTTTGGCGATTACAAAATTTTTGGACTACCGTTTTAGTCGGACTGGAGAATTTATTGTCGGCCTGGAGAAAAATTGCAATTTTCGGAATTTAAACCACAACAACAATCACAACAAATCTACTTAAGATCCATATTCACTTCATCATTTCAGAGAATATTGAGATGGATTCTACTGCAGAATATCGTGTGACGAACAACAACATCATGGTCGCGGGTAATAAAGAGAGACCACCAATGCTTGTGGCTGGTCGATATGCTCAATGGCAATCACGCTTTCTTCGCTATCTTGATACAAGACCTAATGGTGATGCCTTGAGACAATGTATTAACAATGGCCCATATGTCTTTTCTGAAATTGATGTTCCTTATACACCAGCCACAGACACATGTCCAGAAGTACCTGCAACAAAGAAAAAGGAAACTTTATCTGACCTTACACCCGAGAAACGTGCTTGGCATGATGCAGAAAAAGAAGCGATCTATATGATCCTAAGTGGAATTGGAGATGATATTTATTCCACAGTCGATGCATGTCCTACAGCACAAGAAATGTGGACGGCCATTGAACGCTTGCAACAAGGAGAGTCTCTCAACAAGCAAGATGTCAAAACAAACTTGTTTTGGAACTTTGGTAAGTTTACTGCATTGGATGGAGAATCAATTGAGTCCTATTATTCAAGATTTTACAAGATGATGAATGATATGACAAGAAACAACTTGGAAGTCTCCACCATGCAAGTCAATGTGCAATTTCTACAACAACTCCAACCAGAGTGGACACGTTTTGTCACTTTGGTGAAACAACAGAAGCAGTTAGACAAGGTAAACTATCACACTCTCTTTGATATCTTGAAACAATTTCAGCATGAAGCAAATGAGATTCGAGCTGAACGAGTTGCAAAGACGGCTAATCCACTTGCTTTATTAACTACCACTCAAAATGTCCAAGATCATCGATCTCGTGCTCCTAAGCCATACTCTAGCCCATCATCCTCACCACGATATTCCACATCATCCAAGTCTTCATCATCCACAAGATCACGCGGCAAAGCACCAAGAGCACCTTCACCACCATCTGAGTCATCTTCTGAAGAAGATAGTGATGAAGATCAAGCTCAGAAGAATCGTGAGATGAAACAACAAATTGCTTTCATTATGAAGACTTACCAGAAGATCTACAAACCCACCAACAACAATCTTCGAACATCATCTAACACAAAGAACCGATATGTTGCGAGTCCTCCAAGGTATGACACACGTCGACGTGGTGAAAGTCCTTCTATGTATGATCGACATAATCCAACGCATGTTGAGGCTTCTGCAAGATATGATCGACAAACTGCAAAGTATGATACTCAGAGGATTGCTGCTGCTACTGGGAATAGGGAAACGGTTGGAAGTCAAGTGGTTCAGCAGAGTGGGATTCAATGTTTTAATTGCCAAGGATATGGGCATATGGCAAAGGAATGCAGGAAGCCGAAAAGGGTTAGAGACTCTAGCTACCATAAGGAAAAGATGCTGCTATGCAAGAAGATGGAAGCAGGGGTCAAACTGTCAGCTGAGGAAGGAGCTATGCTTGATGACACTGATGATGAAGCCTCCGACCAGGAATTAGAAGCACATTACTCGTACATGGCACATGTTGAAGAAGTTCTCAAAGTCACTGAAGATGACAATGGTCCTATCTTTGACACTGAGCCAATCGATAAGGTACACACTACTGATGAATATAATGTGTTTGGTGATATCCCTGAGCATAGTGATCTACCCAATGCCATTAATGACACGTGTATGATGGAAACGGTTGATAGTAATACCACACCCGATTCATCAGACATGTGCAATAATGAGTCTGAGGATGATCAACATGCAAATGAATATGATGAAGAGGAACGTATTGCGCTTGCTAATTTAATTGCTACTTTACAAAAAGATGTCACTGAAAATAAAAAGAGTCAAAAGCAATTAAAGAAAGCAAACGCTACGCTCACTCAAAGTTTTGAAGAATGCAAAGCTGCTCTTATCAAATCTACTCAGATGACTGAAAGCTATAGAGATGAGCTCCTTCAGAAAACCAAAGAGCTTGAGGGGTACAAGGGAAGTGCGTTAAAAAGTCAAAAGGACGATTTTGAAAACAAATATAATACCACTCTTGAGTTATTAGCTAAAGAGAAGCGTCAATATAATGTTTTCTTAATGGATGAACGTCAAAAAACGTACCTTGCCAATACCAAAGTTAATGAACTTGAACAAAAGCTCTCTATGACCACTACTGATTCTGCTAAAATTCTAGAGGATAAGAAACAAGAGGTAGATGCGTTAAAACAAGACTTCAAAAGTAGATATGATAAAGAAACCGAAAAAGTTACGAAACTAGAAGCACAAGTCGACTTTTTGAAGAACGTTGTTTATAAAACGCATGATTCTATTCAATCCGTAAGAATGCTAGCACCTCCATCGATGTTTAAGGGTCAAGCTAGCTTTGCAAGTCCTGAGTACCTTGCCAAAGCTCAAGCTGCGAACCCGCATCTTTATCTTGATGAGACTGAAAGGACAGATCTTGATTGCATGCCTCTAAGTGCCAATAGTGACGAGACTGCCCTTTGGGATGCTGATAGTCAACCATCAGTTAATAAGGAGTTTGTGAAACCATATAATTATGCTTATGAGAATAGTCTTTATGGTCTGTTCCACAAACAAACTCAGAAATCTCGTGAGGAAGTATTTTTAGAATGCAGGGAAAAGAGAATTCAATGGAAGAAAGCGTTTGCCACTAAGAAAACAAACGTTTCTAATTTCATCAACTACTTGCCCCTAGATGCTTCTAAAAGCAAGAGTAGGCAGATATTTGGGTTTCTTACTCATTACATAGATAATATTAAGTCCATTATTGATAATGATTGGAAACAACGACAAAATGACGAGTGGAAGAAACCAATTCCTCAAGACATAACTGTGCTTGTCAAACAAATCTTAATACCGAACGCCGCCACACTAAAAGAAAATGTTCTTAAATTCGAAAGCTTAATTCGGTCTGAAATGTTTGATGATTTACAATATGTTGAGTCTCTTGAGAAAGCAATTGATGATCTTCAAATGGACAAGTCCGTTTTTTCTGATGAATATGATTTACTCTTGCAAGAATGCGTTTCTAAAGATATTATGTGTGCTTATTTTACATCTTGTGCTGATATTGATGAATATTCTGAAGTTGCATTCCAATATCTTGAAAAGCTCAAAGAATGTGAACGTCTTGAAATTGAGCTTTCGAAACGGAAAGAAAATGTTGACAAAAAGGCTTTTGAGTTACTTCAACACAAAACTGATTTCCTTCAAAAACATTGTCATTCACTTGAACTTGCTTTGCAAAAAGACGTTGGTCGTTTTTCACATGATAATAAATTGCAAGAAAAACTTTCCCAAACATTTCGAGAAATGAATGAACAGAATTTGGAAATTAAAGAGTTGAAAGCTCAATTACAAGACAGGGACAGAGCGATAGCAGAGTTGCAGAAACTCATTGCTAAAATGGGTGGAAAAATTGTGGAACCTAGCATTAAGAAAAATGTTGTTAGACAACCCAATGCCTCTAAAGAGAATAGATCCTCTATCTTGGGAAAACCATCTGCTTTATCTAATTCCTCGTTTGCAAAACCTGTGTTTGCCCCCAAGATGGATGGAAAGGAAAGGTTACCACAAGCTCAACCCATAAGGAATCCTGTAGCACCAAGCGTTAAGCACAATAATGTGATTAAACCAGGGATGTATAGAATGCCCACTAAGCCCACAAACAAAGATACTCACTCGCCTCAGACTTCTAGAAACACTAATATTCGTGTGTCTTCTACTACAGGAATAGTCTCCACTACTAGTGTTAGCCGGCCTCAGCTTAAGAGCACTCAAGAGAATGATAAGGTCTGGAAACACAAGAATCAAGGGAAGATGAAGCAAGTAGAAGAACACCCTAGGATTTTCAATATTTCTAAGAATAAAACGTCTGTAATCGCGTGTCATGACGATTTGAATGCTTCGACTTTGAATGCTATGAATGTGAAATTTGTTTGTGTCAAATGTGGCAAGTGTGCTAATGCTAATCATTCTATGTGTGCTATAAATAAAGTCAAAGGCGTAGATACTAGAACTAAGAAGCAAGTTGCAATGCCTATTAGAGCTAGTAAACCCAAACGCAAAGTGAACCATTCTGGTGCAACCCCCACTAAGAAAAGTAATGCATCAGACTCCACCACTAAGAATCCTAGAAGCAAAATTAAGGAATTATATGAGTCTGCCAGTAAGTCTTGGAAATGGTGGTTTGCTAATCAATGTCCTCCCGGATATAAATGGATGCCAAAAGTTAGGACAAAAAATGTGAAAACGAGTGTTAGTTTGCCTTTAAATGTTGATAAGGACACTAATGATTCTACTATCACAACTACTGTGGTATCCAATTTAGCAAATGCTCCATCGTGTTCTAACTCTTCTGCAGGTGATACAAATAATTCTCTTCATAATGGACTCCGGATGCACGAAGCACATGACGGGGAATCTCAAGCTTCTAATTAACTTCGTGGAGAAGTTCCTGGGTACGGTCCGATTCGGAAATGATCAATTTGCACCGATCCTAGGATATGGAGATTTGGTTCAGGGGAATATCATGATTAAACGGGTATACTACGTCGAAGGGCTTAATCACAATCTTTTCTCGGTTGGTCAATTCTGTGATGCGGATTTGGAAGTTGCTTTCAGAAAGAAGACATGTTTTGTTCGTGATTATGATGGGAATGACTTACTTACCGGTACACGGGGTACTGATCTTTACACAATTTCACTTCAAGACACAACTTCATCAACTCCAATTTGCTTCATGGCTAAAGCTTCAACGACTCAGGCATGGTTATGGCATCAACGTCTTTCTCATCTCAACTTTGATACCATTAACTTGCTTTCCAAGAAAGATATTGTGAGAGGCCTTCCAAGCTTGAAATTCATCAAAGATCATCTTTGTTCTTCTTGTGAACTTTGTAAAGCTAAACGAAGTAGCTTCAAAACAAAGACAACACCAAGCTCTAAAGGACGGTTAGATCTTCTTCACATGGATCTGTGTGGTCCAATGCGTGTTCAGAGTATCAATGGAAAGAAATATATTCTGGTAATTGTTGATGATTACTCAAGGTACACATGGACTCACTTCTTGAGGTCCAAGGATGAAACACCCGAAGTTCTCATCAGCTTCCTAAAATTGATACAACGTGGTCTTCAAGCTCAAGTTAAAGTGGTTCGTACTGACAGAGGTACAGAATTTTTGAATTCTACTCTGAGAAAGTATTTTGAAGCCGAAGGGATTGAACATGAAACATCTATTGCTCGAACACCCGAACAAAACGGCGTTGTTGAAAGACGAAACCGTACTTTGGTTGAAGCTGCTCGAACATTATTATCCGCTTCAAAACTTCCACTATACTTTTGGGCCGAAGCCGTGTCAACCGCATGCTACACACAAAACCGCTCCTTAATTATCCCAAGACACGACAAGACACCATATCACATAATTCATGATCGAAAACCTTCACTCAAACACCTTCATGTTTTTGGATGTACTTGCTACATTATTCGAGATGGTGAAAATTTGGATAAGATGAAAGAGAAAGGTGATGCATGTATTCTTGTGGGATATGCAACTCAGTCTAAGGGATATAGAGTGTTCAACAAAAGAACAAAATTGATTGTCGAGACAATTCACATCCGATTTGATGAATCTCAAGAGATGGCACTTAAACAAAACAGTTTAAGTCCCGATCCACAACGACAAACGACTTCCGTTCACAACCGCACGGAACTCGAAACTCAAGACCACAGCAATGAACCGTCAAGTTCAACGCTGGTTCCAGAAAATGTTCCTAGAGCTGATATGACAGTCGACACGAAAATTGAAGAGTTGGAAATGTTATATGGACCAATGTATGATGAATATTTCACGGGGGAGAAACAAGTTGTATCGAAGTCTTCCGCTGTCACTCATGGTAAGAATGATGATACCAATCATCGTCAACAAAAGGATACAACTTCATCTACTTCAACACGGGTTGTTGCAGATTTACCTCCTCAGAATTTCACATTAACAATCGATCCTACAACATCCACAACTACTGTCATTGCTCCAGAGAACACAAATCAAGCAGACAATGCATTATCTGACGAAGACGAATTCATCAACCCATTCGGTACACCGGTACACGAAACTGGAGAGTCTTCTACTCGCCATGTTGATCCGTCAAATATGCATACTTTCTATCAACGACATCCTTCAACACATCATTGGACCCGAGATCATCCTTTGGTTCATGTCATAGGAAACCCTTCACAGCCCGTTCGTACAAGACGACAGCTTGAAACCGATGGCGATGTTTGTATGTTCGCACTCGCCGTGAGTACTGCTGAACCGAAAAACATCAAAGAAGCCATGGCTGATCATGCTTGGATTGAATCGATGACGGATGAACTTCAACAATTTGAAAGACTTAAAGTCTGGGAACTTGTTGACAGACCATACGATGCAACACCATTAAATCTTCGATGGATCTGGAAAAACAAGATGGATGAAGAAAACACGATCATCAAGAACAAATCTAGGCTAGTGGCTAAAGGGTATGGACAGAAAGAGGGTATTGATTTCGAAGAATCATTTGCACCAGTAGCTCGTATGGAAGCGGTCAGGATTTTTCTTGCTTATGCGGCACATAAGGGATTCATTGTCTATCAAATGGACGTAAAGACGGCGTTTCTTAACGGTCCTTTGAAGGAAGAAGTCTATGTCACGCAGCCGGAAGGATTCGTCAATCCTCATTATCCTGACAAGGTGTATCGTCTCCACAAAGCACTTTATGGACTCAAGCAAGCTCCAAGGGCGTGGTACGACGAACTCTCGAAATTTCTGGTCTCCAAAGGTTTCTCAAAAGGTTCCATTGATCTAACTTTGTTCACTTATAAATATGGGGATGACATTATGCTTGTGCAAATTTATGTTGATGACATTATTTTCGGGTCTACAAACCCAAAACTTTCAAAATGGTTTGAAAAAGTAATGCACAGCAGATTTGAAATGTCTATGATGGGCGAACTAAAATTCTTTTTAGGAATTCAAGTTCACCAATCCCCAAGTGGTATCTTTATAAACCAAGCTAAGTATTGTCAAGAGATAATCAAAAAGCATGGTATGACATCATGTGACCCCGTTGGGACACCATTATCAACCACATCCCTAGATGCTGATTTGGAGGGATTACCCATAGATCAAACGAGATATCGTTCCATGATCGGGTCCCTCATGTACTTGACAGCGAGCAGACCTGATATACATCATGCTACATGTTATTGTGCACGATATCAAGCACGACCCACTGAAAAGCACCTCAAGGAGGTTAAACGGATCTTTCGGTACCTTAAGAATACCATTCACATGGGACTCTGGTATCCGAGGGAAACCGGTTTCTTTCTAACGGCCTATTCAGATTCTGATCATGCAGGGTGTCTTGATACACGTAAAAGTACTTCTGGTGGTGCACAATTTCTAGGTCAAGACAAGCTTGTGGGATGGTCTTCCAAGAAGCAGGATTGCACATCACTTTCATCAGCCGAAGCGGAGTATGTGTCTCTATCTGCGTGTTGTGCTCAAGTTCTTTGGATGAGAACACAACTCACGGATTATGGCTTCCATTTTGATAAAGTACCTATGTACTGTGACTCAAAGTCGGCCATAGCCATCTCCTGCAATCCGGTTCAGCATTCCCGCACGAAGCACATTGATGTCCGATATCACTTCATTAAGGAACAAGTTGAAAGAGGTATTGTTGAATTATACTTTGTTGGAACTGATTACCAATTAGCTGACTTGTTTACAAAAGCTCTTTCGAAAGAGAGGTTTGCGTATCTAGTTAGGCAAATTGGTATGAGATGTTTGACTCCAGCAGAACTGGAGGTTCTGGCAAAGAAGCCTGCTTGATTCATTTATCAAACATCTACCTGTAAATATTAATCAAAAAGCAAAATACAAAATTAAAAAATCTTTGATAATCCAAAAAATATTCTTCTCGACATGTCTTTCAGTATCGATAATATGGACGTACCTAGAAATGTCGCTCAATAACGACACGGGTGTGTACATAAAGCTCGAATGAAAGTTGTAAATATTTTTCAAAACATGTCATTTCTATCTTTTATAAAGGAAATTGTCTATTTTGGAAAATATTTCCAACAACGGGTAGAGCAATCTATCTTGGGTTGAGCTTGTCACAAAACATTCAACGTTTTGAGCTCAACACAATGGCTTGTAATCACTTTCAGATTGCAACCCGGATCTAAATTCACGGGGGAGTGTATGCTTTTGTACTCTTACCCTTAGCAAAAGAAGTTAAATCTTCTTACACTTGAGTGGATTCGTCAAGACATTCAAAGTTTATGAGCTCAAGTTTATGCTTTAGAAAAACCTTTTCGTCAAAAAAGAATTGATTTTTCAAAAAGCGTTGAACACAATTTTTTCAAGAATTTCTCAATGATATTCAAAATCTTTCAAAAATTGTGTGTTCAACAACTCCTATCCTCAAAAGTTTAATGTGGATCACATCCTCGTAATGACAATTCCATTGGATCAATTTTTGAGGGGGAGCATTTCAACTTCATGCATAGATTGACACATCTTTCTCCCGAAGATTTTCAAGACTATTTTTCAAAATATATTTTAATCAAATTTGGGGTATCTCTAATATCAAAAGATTTTATATATTAGAGATAGGGGGAGAAAATGTGATTAAAATGTGATCATATATAAGACTCAAGCACTTTAACTCTTACCCACATGTGCGAAACACTTTCGATTATCGATGCACATGTGAAGGGGGAGCTTTTCTGAAACGACAAAACTAGCAAGGTGTTAAATGTTTTTCAAACACTTTGTTAGAATTTAAAGTGGTTTTCATGGTTACGATCAAATACCCACAACATCTTTAATTTCACGACGTTATTGGTGTCAAAAGGGTGGTTAGGTTTAAGTCCTATGATCCAACCAGAACCGGAGGGATCTTCCCAGGGACAATCTAATAGATTATTAGAAGTCCTTAGGAAAGATGGAGTAGAATGTGAACGTAGCTGAATGCCGACTAAGTACTGATGATAGCACTGGAACAATCACAACAAGGTGCTATTAATGATGTCTTGGTAAGCATTGAAGGGGTTGAAGAATGAAAAAGAAATGTAAGGATAAAGGGTGTAAAGAAAGAAGCCCTCCATACAACTTAGGCAGAAACCGGGTCAACTCATCATGAAGACAAACTCATCATGGACCCAGTGATGTGAAGCACAACCCTTTCCTAGCTACTCAGACTTCTCTCAAAAGAAGTTTGTTTTATTGTCACGGAGATCAACACGACTTCTATTGACTTTCTCACTCCGAGATAGTTGATATTGAATAGGTGGCATCTGCTCCAGCCTCCGACCACTAAAAGTGCACAAATCGAGTCTAGAGCCAAGAGATCAATCAAATCTCGTTAGGACACACGGATGAAGATCAAGAGAGTCCTACGCTATATCCTTGTGATATTGCTAGAACACTCAGAGTGATACTACTCAGTATTTACAATGATGAGTGGAAATCCTTCCAGTGTTAACATCAAACAGCACTGCGGTAGGTCATATGCAAGATTCTTTATGAATTGAACATATGTACAACTGAAAAGCAACAGTGGTTTGATTCTGAATTGATTCAAACTCGTTTCAGGTTTCTACGCAATATCTTTATGGTCTTGCCAGAACATTCAGAGTGATATTTATTAATATTCACAGTGACGAATGGAAATCCTTCTAGCGTCAACATCAAACAGCGCTACGGTAGGTGACTTGTGAGATTCTTATGAATCAAACTTGTGTCAACTGGAAAGCAACAATGGTAAGATTCTTAATGAATCAAACTTGTTCCAGGAATTTGAATTGACGACTTTAATCAAGCGGATATTTATCCAATTGATTCACTCTTTATGTTCGCAGTCTTGCTTTGAGACGGTCGAGTAAAGAGAACGGCTTGTACTGCCGTGAAACCCTGTCAAGGAGATTCTTAATTGAATCTACCTGATCACAGGTACGATATTTAATATCGTATAACGGTCTTCACCGACCGGAGGTAAAACGCTACCGATTTAGGACGAATGTCAAAGCCATTCAGTCCGTGTCTATGTTTTGTCTCGAGAAGGTGGTGTCACGGTGTACTCAGCAAAGTCAAAGATTCACAACCACATATTCATGCCCAAAGACTTATCCAACAATTGATAGTGTGAGCATGTGGATAAAGACACAAGATCACAAGATGGCAAAGACAAGTCAAGAATGATTTGAAGATCTCAAGACTAAAAGACAAAGTCGAAAGACAACGACAAAGGCTCAAAGATCACAGCATGAAGGAACAAAACTACTGTTACACGTTCAAGACTCATTTATGACGAAATTCATAAATCTCCATTGGAATCCAAATATTAAAGAGGAATGACCTCACATTGGGGGAGATTGTTAGCCTCGAAATATTGAGTCAAACAAGAATGTTCGGTCATAGGTTTCTATTGTAATATTTAGTAGAACGTTGTAATAAGTAGTTATTTAGTCGTGGTTCACGGGCTTGGATTTAAACTAATTAAAGTCCAAAAGACAAGCCCGGCCCAATATATAGTCCATTAAAGCCCGCATGTGGGTGGACTATATATACTACCCTCCTAGCATGTTAGGAGGGTGGATGGTCATTTTGTAACTTCTTTTCTTAATCTAATCTCACCAAGTTAATCATCTCCTCTCTACTTTCTCTCACTACTTTCTCTCTCTAGGAATTCATCTCATCTTCATCTATTTTCTTTCTCTCTTCATTGCTTAATCATCACAAATACATGGGACAACAGAGATACAATTGTTGTCCCTAATATATGATTGTTATAATCACACGAATTAAAGAAAGAAAGGTAGATATGAGAAGAATTCTATCGAGAGAAAGTAGTGAGAGAAAGTAGAGAGAAAATGGTTGGTGAAACTTGTGGAATATTAGATTAGAGAAAATGAAATGACCAACACCCTTCCTAACATGCTAGGAAGGGTTTATATAGCCTTTGCTTACATGTAGCTTAATGGGCTATATGATCATGGGTCGGGCTTTCCTTTTGGGCTTTGGTTACTTATTAATGAACCTTAGCTTAAAGTTAAGCCCGTAATAACACGACTAATATACTACCTATTACAACGTTCTAAGGTACGATACATAATAAACATATGACCGAGCATTCTTGTTTGGCTCAATATTTTGAGGCTAACACTTACCTACATGTGCGAAACACTTTCGATTATCGATGCACATGTGAAGGGGGAGCATTTCTAAAACGACAAAACTAGCAAGGTGTTAAATGTTTTTTAAACACTTTGTTAGAATTTAAAGTGGTTTTCATGGTTACGATCAAATACCCACAACATCTTTAATTCACGACGTTATTGGTGTCAAAAGGGTGGTTAGGTTTAAATCCTATGATCCAACCAGAACCGGAGGGATCTTCCCAGGGACAATCCAATAGATTATTAGAAGTCCTTAGGAAAGATGGAGTAGAATGTGAACGTAGCTGAATGCCGACTAAGTACTGATGCTAGCACTGGAACAATCACAACAAGGTGCTAGTAAGGACGTCTTGGTAAGCATTGAAGGGGTTGAAGAATGAAAAAGAAATGTAAGGATAAAGGGTCTAAAGAAAGAAGCCCTCCATACAACTTAGGCAGAAACCGGGTTAACTCATCATGAAGACAAACTCATCATGGACCCAGTGATGTGAAGCACAACCCTTTCCTAGCTACTCAGGCTTCTCTCAAAAGAAGTTTGTTTTAATTGTCACGGAGATCAACACGACTTCTATTGACTTTCTCACTCCGAGATAGTTGATATTGAATAGGTGGCATCTGCTCCAGCCTCCGACCACTAAAAGTGCACAAATAGAGTCTAGAGCCAAGAGATCAATCAAATCTCGTTAGGACACACGGATGAAGATCAAGAGAGTCCTACGCTATATCCTTGCGATATTGCTAGAACACTCAGAGTGATACTACTTAGTATTCACAATGATGAGTGGAAATCCTTCCAGTGTTAACATCAAACAGCACTGCGGTAGGTCATATGCAAGATTCTTTATGAATTGAACATATGTAAAACTGAAAAGCAACAGTGGTTTGATTCTGAATTGATTCAAACTCGTTTCAGATTTCTACGCAATATCTTTATGGTCTTGCCAGAACATTCAGAGTGATATTCATTAATATTCACAGTGACGAATGGAAATCCTTCTAGCGTCAACCTCAAACAGCGCTACGGTAGGTGACTTGTGAGATTCTTATGAATCAAACTTGTGTCAACTGGAAAGCAACAATGGTAAGATTCTTAATGAATCAAACTTGTTCCAGGAATTTGAATTGACGACTTTAATCAAGCGGATATCTATCCAATTGATTCACTCTTTATGTTTGCAGTCTTGCTTTGAGACGGTCGAGTAAAGAGAACGGCTAGTACAGTCGCGAAACCCTGTCAAGGAGATTCTTAATTGAATCTACCTGATCACAGGTACGATATTTTATATCGTATAACGGTCTTCACCGACCGGAGGTAAAACGCTACCGATCTAGGACGAATGTCAAAGCCATTCAGTCCGTGTCTATGTTTTGTCTCGAGAAGGTGGCGTCACGGTGTACTCAGCAAAGTCAATGATTCAGAAACCACATACTCATGCCTAAATACATACTCAACAATTAATAGTGTGAGCATGTGGATGAAGACACAAGATAGCAAGATGGCAAAGACAAGTCAAGGATGATTTGAAGATCTCAAGCTTAAAGACAAAGTCGAAAGACAACGACAAAGGCTCAAAGATCACAGCATGAAGGAACAAGACTACGATTACACGTTCAAGACTCATTTATGGCGAGATTAGTAATCTCTACAAATTTCCTAAATGACCAAGGTTTATGACCTCTCATTGGGGGAGATACAATTGTTGTCCCTAATATATGATTGTTATAATCACACGAATTAAAGAAAGAAAGGTAGATATGAGAAGAATTCTAGAGAGAGAAAGTAGTGAGAGAAAGTAGAGAGAAAATGGTTGGTGAAACTTGTGGAATATTAGATTAGAGAAAATGAAATGACCAACACCCTTCCTAACATGCTAGGAAGGGTTTATATAGCCTTTGCTTACATGTAGCTTAATGGGCTATATGATCATGGGCCGGGCTTTCCTTTTGGGCTTTGGTTACTTATTAATGAACCTTAGCTTAAAGTTAAGCCTGTAATAACACGACTAATATACTACCTATTACAACGTTCTAAGGTACGATACATAATAAACATATGACCGAGCATTCTTGTTTGGCTCAATATTTTGAGGCTAGCAATCGTTCATTCGGAATATTGATTATTCCGAATGAAGACACTGACTCGGATTGACTGAATGAAGACCTTGGTTCGGAATACTCTTGCTCATCCGGAACATTTAAGAAAAACTTGCTCGTTCGGAATAAAAATGAAATCAGCTGGTTCGGAACATACTAGGTAAAAGCTTCATCCGGAATAATATGTTTATCCGGAATATAACGACAAAGCCCTTGGTTCGGAATATTAATTTGATTCGGAATCTAGGGAATGATGAAGACGCGAAGAACAGGGAAACCAACAAAGCCACGAATTTAACCAAAATCAACAAAGTTTTTAACCAAAACTTAAACCAATTTAACCACTAATCATCTACTAATCATAAACATCAAACCAAAACAACAAAAACACAAAACCCACTTACTTTTAAAGATTAAAATCAACCAAATAGAAACTTAAGACTTTGAATCAAAAAGAGAAAGATGAACAAGATTAAAGGAAAGATGATATTGATTGATTAAGGTTAAGTAAACAAAAGGGAAGATTAAAAACTTACAAGATCCTTGATTCAACAAAAATGAAAAATCACCAACACCTTAATGGTGTTAGTTCCCTACGAAACAAGAAAAAGAAAAAGACTGGAAAATAAAAACTAGTCTCCAAGTTGTGAAGGGATCTCTATATATAGGCCTTGTCTTTAGTTGGTGAGTGGGCTTTCTCCCTTTCTTTTTGTCTTCTCGTCTTTTTAGAAAAGTTGACGTTTTCGATTTCGATTCGGGATTTGTCGACGAATAAATTCAGCTCGTCTTTTAATTTCTTCATTTAATAGACTTGAGTTCTTCGACATATGTAAATCTTCCATCTTTGGTCCTTTTCTTTGATAAATCTTCAAATAGGCCTATTGACTTCAAATCTTTTGCATCTCTTGGACTATAGACTTTGTCTTTTCGTCGTTTTCTTCGATAAAACCCGTGCAATCCCATGTTTTCTTCAATATTAATCCGGTTGGCTCTGAAAACACAACAAACACACAAACCACGCATAATTCCAAACAAATGATATTAAATACGCGTTTTGGTCTCGTTTTAGCAAGAAATAAGTGGTAAAAGGATGGGTGTTTTCACACCTATCAGTCCTCATGTAAGTTTCAACGTCTTGATGTAATGCGGTGGGTTGGTTGGGAGGGGGAGCATGGTAGGCAGGTGGTTGATAAGCGGGTTGTTGGTAAACTTGGTTGTTTCTTTGAGGTGGATATGGGGTTCTTTGGTTTTGAAATTGATTTGGAGCACGAGGTTGGTTTTGAAGGTTGCGATTGAGGTTGTTTGGGTTTTGTGGGGGAAACCGGGTGGTGAAAGATAGTTGTTTGAGCGACAGCTGAGCAGATTGCGGTCACCTTGAGGACGTTCTTGATAGCCTCCTGTAGAATAGGTACCATTGGCGGCATACATATTTTCCGAATTGTCATGAGTCGAAGGACAATCAGTGTATGAGTGAGATCCCCCGCATATTTCACATGATTGAGTCATAGCATTAACTTGGGCATTGATAGCTTTGGTGTTGTTAGAGGTTTGGAGAGCAAGTGATTCAACAAGCGTAGTGAGCTTATCAATTCTCTTGTCGCTCTCATTAGTGCTAGCACTAGCCACATTAGTCCGAACACTCTTGGTTTGCACTCTAGACTTGTTCTCAATAATATCCCAAGCGGCATTAGAAGACTTACCCAAAATATTACCCCCTGAAGCACTATTTAGTGAATCTTTGTCATTCATGCTTAAACCATTGTAAAAAGTATTGATTTGATGTACTTTTGTTAAACCATGTTGTGGACACTTTCTTAAAAGTTCCTTAAAACGGTCCCAAGATTCACTAAATGTCTCACCGTACTTTTGTTCAAATGTGATGATTTCATTCCGCAAAGAGGTAGTACGTGAGGGTGGGATAAAATAGTTGATGAATTTGGTCTCTAAATCCGTCCACGTAAGAATACTTTGTGGCGGTTCCTTATCAAGCCAATGTCGGGCTTGTCCCTCTAAGGAGAAAGGAAAAAGTTGCAAGCGAATGACCTCTTGTGAAAGCCCATTATACTTAACCGTATTAGTGAGTTGAAGAAACCTTTTAATATGGTCATGAGGATCATCAATTGAACGCCCCAAGAAGGGTTGAGCAGAGACCATTTGAATGAAGCCGGATTTAAGCTCGAAGTTGTTGGCTCCAATCTCAGGTATGATAATAGCATCGGTGTTGCCCTCTACGTGCGATTGCAAAAGCTCGATCATTGGTTGATTGTCCATGGTGACAATAGGTTGAGTAATGACTTCGGCTTGAGCTACTCTCTTCTTACGAGCACGAGTACGCATGCACACCTACAAAAGGAAAAGCAAAATAGACAAGAAATATTTTGGGTTTTTTATGTTTTTCTATTTTTTTGTATTTTTGAAAATTTTATATTTTTTTGGATTTTTGAAAATTTTTAAAGCAAGGAAAATAACGTTAAAAAATGAACGGATCCCAAAATCCAACGCGTCTTTCACTAAACACCGTTAATCTTAAAGAAAAGAGCCGGCAGCGGCGCCATTTAATAACTAGATTTTCACTAGGTATCAAAGTTCGTTGTTCCAAGTATTTTCGAATTGATTACCGTTAATTAGTGCGACTCAATTGTTCTTGATGGAAAATTGAATGTGATTTGTTTGATTATCTAAAAGTAAGTAACTAAAATTTTCGTTGAGTAAAATGGAAGCTTTAAAAATTAAACTAAAACTAAAAGTGTGCAATCTTTGGAAATCAAAACGTAAATGATTAAAAACTTGAAAACTTGAAAACTTGTTTAAAATAAACTAAGTAAAAAGGCGGGAAAGACTAAATTTGAAAACTAAGGAAACAAATCAAAACCTAAGTCCGATCGTAATGCGATCGCACTCAAAGAGCACATCTAGATCGCACTCAATGCGATCGCAACTAATGAGTTAGATGCACTCGATGCGATGGGACTGCTTGATCGTACTCCCAGATCGCAACCACGATCGCAACAAGTGATCGTGGTCCTTGATCGTAGTTTGTGATAGCAACACAAAAGATCGCAGTCAATGCGATTGTAACAAGAAAACGTGCCACGATCGCACCCACAGATCGCAATGAGTGATCGTGGCGGGTGCTCGTACCAGGGAAGAATAAACAGATCGCAATCTATGCGATCGAAGTCAAGTGATCGTACCAAGCAAAACCTTCTAAGATGGAAATGGCGTCCAAAAAGTAAATAAGCTTAAACGAATAAGCAGTAACCAAATAGCACTTATCAACTTACCCGAAACAAATTAAGCACAAATTAGAAACTTTTTGAATCGAAACAAGTAAACTTCAATAACACGAACTTTAAAACAATAAACCTTTTTTTAAGAAAGTCTAAGATTAAACAAGCTAAACTTATGAATAAGCTAATAAGCACAAAGAGCTTATTGCTTTTTCCATATGAAAGGTTACGTAGGGATAGAAAGATTAACTTTTTAAACACTAAAACATCAAATTCAAACACGAATAAAGAACTATTCGGATCAATTGAATTTCGGATCAAGGATAAGGTAAAATCAAGAAATGTAGAAAGAGATTAAAGAACAAAAAACTTAACTTGAACT
Organism: Glebionis coronaria; assembly: GCA_025667525.1. Taxonomy (NCBI): domain Eukaryota; kingdom Viridiplantae; phylum Streptophyta; class Magnoliopsida; order Asterales; family Asteraceae; genus Glebionis; species Glebionis coronaria. The sequence continues at coordinate 49,432 of JANFOE010002609.1, read as the reverse complement.
TGAAATTAAAATGAAAATCCAAATACAAGAATGATTCAAACCTTAAACTTTGAAAGAAAAAGATGAAACTTAGTGAGAGAAAGTTGGGAACTTTCTCTCTCTAAAAACTAGAAATGAAAAATGAAAAACTAAAACTAGCTAACCCCCCTCCTAATGTGATTAGGAGGGTATTTATAGGGAAAATGGGGAGTGCATGTGTGGTGTGCTTCCTTCTTTCTTTTCTTCTCGACTCGACTTAAATCTTTGTCTTTTCTCGACGTCGTCTCGGGATTTGTCGATGTTATTTGAACTCGTCTTATAATTTTCATCTTATAATTAGACTTGAGTTCTTCGACTTCTTTAAACTTCCGTCTTTAGTCTTTTTCTTCGATAAATCTTCAGAATAGGCCTTGGACTTCCGTTCTTTTTGCACTCTTGATCTTTTGACTTCGTCTTTTCTCGTTTTCTTCGATAAAAGCCCGAGAAAGCCCGTGTTTTCTTCCTTTTTCATCTTTTGGTCCTAGAACACAATAAAAACACAAACCACGCATAATTCCGAGTTTTACGACATAAATTACACGTTTTGGTCTTGTTATTATTGGAAATAAGCGGTAAAAGGATAAGTGTTTTCACACTTATTAACCACATGAATGGATTCTCATTTGGCTTATGGCTTTCATCATCTATAGAATGAGAAATCCTACCTAGCATTAGAGAGGTAGGAGGTAGCATCTATGGAAGTTTGTTGGAAATCATTAGTAAGTGGCAATGATGTTGTATGTTGGGTCAAAAAGTTGATGTGGCAGAAACTCAAAAACGAAGAAAACATGAAGATATTGTCTAAGCGTTGTCAAGAGCAATCCAAGCGTTGACAAGAGCAAACTAAGTTGTTGGCTCAAGAGTTGTCATGTGCAAACTAAGCATTGTCACATGCAATTCAAGAGTTGATAGAAACGTAGACAAGAAGCTTATGGAAGCTTCTATTTAGATAAACATGCAAGATTTATTCTGCATAAGTTTATTTAAATAGAAGATTTACTTGTTTATTTGTTATTATCTCTTGTAAACCCTAATCCTTACACTATAAAAGGAACCAAGGGTCTTAGGTTTTATTCATACTTTCATTCACAATGTAAACCTAAAAGCGTGTGTGCACTAGACGTGGGATTAAATGTATACACGTCTAGTGGTTTTTTATTATTAATATAATGAGCAACCCTTTTGTTTTAATTCATGTTATTGGGCCCTAAACACCTTGTTAATGTGTCATGTTCTAATTCCGCTTTGATTGTATAATCATATGAACATGGTGCATTCCTAGTAGCTTCAAAGATCCAGAAATAAAGGTTTCCACAATTGGTATCAGAGCCTCGTGGCTCGTGATGCTAGGACCAACAAGGTGTTCGTGTATGGTGAAAAGAAGAAAAATCCATCTAGGATTTTTTTGGACGTTTTTGTGTGCGCAGCAGTATTCAGAAGGTCATAACTTTTTATTAGACTATTGGATCGTCACGAAATTTTTTATGTGTGTTCTACATACATATATCTAAACATCCACTGGAGGGATTGTCGAGTTTTATCCCCAAGAAAAAGTTATTAGGCGTCAAAGTCAGCAGTGAGTATATGCAGTTTTCTGTGAACAGCCATATTCAAAACACGATCTCTCCTTCGTTAACCGTTGGATCATTGTGATTTTTGAACTGTAGATTCTTGGCACTTGTGTCTAGGATCTCACCGAAGGGATCTTCGATCTGAGCTTTCATGAGAAAGTTATTTGAAGTCGAAGATGGCTGCAGAGACGGTTTTTCATGTTTCTGTTTTTGATACCATTGTAATAGGGTTCTTATAAAACCCTAGATCAATTGGATTAAACACAGAAAAGTTGTTCCTATTGGTGAATTGATGCTGCAAATGTAAAAGATCAAGGTAGGGTTTGTTCAAAACCCTAAAAACTGTTGGTTAGGTATTGAACCCTAATCTGCATATGGTTGATACGCTATTAGCTTTGGGGAATCAATTCATTATGGATTGATGATGAACCCTAGCAGCATGTTGAAGTTCGTATTTGCAGCAGGTCATGTAAATAGGGAGAGCAACAAGAAAGGGTTTCGAAAACCCTAGATTTGTTTCTGTTAAAAGCTGCAAGAGAATGGTTTTTCAGCAGGGAAGAAGATCATCATGTGATGTTTCAAACAAATTAAAGGTACTGTTTCTTTGTGTTTTTCATGTAAGGAAAAGTCATCTCAACAATGTGTGGGACAAAAGAAAGCAGTGCTGGATTATTTGACTTTAAACAGTAAAGAGACGTGATGAACAGATGAAAAAATCGATCATGGTTCTGTTAAGAGTTAGGCCACGTGGTATTACTGATGTTTAGGAAGTACAGCTATGTTCTGTTCTATGATTCCTGATTCATAGGGATTGATCTATAGAATCTTCCTCTAATAATCTCCTATTATTTTGGACAAAATATTTGTGTGAAAATGGGATTATCTTGGCAGAATGTTTGGTTTTTTTAAAGGATATGGTTGAAGAAGACAAAGAAGATCAATGGTATTGATTTTACATTTTCTATCCATTATCATATCGTGTCTCCCAGGCGTTGTTGAAGATTGTAACCCTAGATGATGTCAGCAGAAGATGTAGCCGCTGACAAGGAATTTGACGCTGACAAGTAATATTTTGACGCTGACAGAATAAGTCAACGCTGACAGCGTTGACAATGTTGTCCGATATGTGAGAATTCAAACACTGACATGTATTGTCCGATATCGGACAATAAATCTTATAAAGATCTTGGATAAGAAAGGATGTCGGATAACACAAGGGTTACTGCTGTTGAGAAAATTGGTACGTTTTTAGCACACAAAAAAGAGGAAATTACACACGAAGGTACATGGAATCTCCGTTTTTATATAGAATATCAAGTTGATATTTATGGCTCGGATATTTTTAAAATGGATTAATGATTTTAATGCGAGTTAGCAACAATTCGTGAAGTATTTGATTGGATGATATTTGATTGGATTATGTAATCGGGGTAGCCTTGTAAAAGAGTTATCCGTAGTTAAGCTTTTAAATATGATATGAAGCTATTATTTCATAAAGATTCTTCATGAAGAGGTGTTAGCTTAAGGGGAAGAATTCTTATGGTAAGCTTGATGATTGAAGAAGATTTTCGCGAGTTTGTGTTCTATCATATCTTTAAAGGTAACTTGTTCGTGCTTTACATGGGTGGTGACGAAGACTTGTCATAACACTTGAAGTAGTTATATTATCGTGCTCAGTGTCTCACAAAGGATGAGAATATTGACAAGGGATTGAGGTTTGCTTATACTTTAACGTTTTCATATAAGTTCGACATCACATTAATAGTACAAGACATGGAACACAAGGTTGGGTTATTCTACTTCTACATCAAGATTACTTTATTTATTTTTCTTCAAGATCATTGCATAGAGCTACATTTGGAGAATCTTCAAGATTGCGGCTTCAACCCATTTAGAAACGTAGTCAACGACTACAAGGATGTATTTGTTTCCTTTAGATGAAGGGAATGCCCCATAAAGTCGATGCCCTATACATCAAAGATTTCACATTCTTGTATGAAATTTTGAGGAATCTCATCGTTATGTGTGATCTTTCCTTGTCGTTGGCAAGCATCACAATTTTTCACCATTTCGTGAGCGTCACGATAAATAGAGGGCCAATAAAATCCCGAGTCAAACACTTTCTTAGCAGTGAAGTTGGGACCAAAGTGACCACCGGTGGGTCCTTTGTGGCAAGCTTCGAGAATGTCTAAAGCTGCCGGTCCATCAACACATCGGCGAATAATCAAATCAGCGCATTGTTTGAAGAGATACGGGTCATCCCAAAAGTAAGTCTTAATATCTTTAAATAAATTTTTCTTTTGTTGGGATGTTAACCCGTCGATGAGAATTCCACCCGCCAAGTAGTTTGCAATGTCCGCAAACCACGGGATTTCATCAAAATTCGAGTTGATAGACATTAATGTCTCCAGGGGAAAAGATTCATTGATCTCTTTGTTCGGATGATCCCCTTGATAAGGATCCTGAAGTCTACTGAGATGATCCGCGGCTAAGTTTTCAGCTCCCTTCTTATCACGAATTTCGATTTTAAATTCTTGAAGTAGCAAAACCCAGCAAAGAAATCTTGGTTTAGAATCTTGTTTAGTTAAAAAGTACTTCAACGCGGAATGGTCCGTGTACACGATGGTAGTAGAAAGGACAAGATAGGGGCGGAACTTTTCAAAAGCATACACTACAGCTAAAAGCTCTTTTTCGGTAGTGGTATAATGCAATTGAGCCCCCGTCATTGTCTTGCTAGCATAATGGATTGGTTGGAAGTGTTTATTCACTCGTTGGCCCAAAACCGCTCCAATAGCAAAGTCGCTAGCATCGCACATCAACTCAAAGGGAAGCTCCCAGTTAGGGGTAACCAAGACCGGTGCCTTAGTTAGCTTATCCTTAAGAAGGTTGAAGGCTTCAATACACTCTTTGGAAAAGATAAAAGGAGTATCTTTTTCCAAGAGATGGGTCATCGGGCGAGCGATTTTAGAAAAATCTTTGATGAATCGACGGTAGAAGCCCGCATGACCAAGAAAACTTCTCACACCCTTCACGGTTGAAGGTGGAGGCAATTTTGCAATAACATCGACTTTAGCATGTTCCACTTCAAGACCGGCTTTGGAGATTTTGTGTCCTAGCACGATGCCCTCTTTTACCATGAAATGGCATTTTTCCCAATTTAGAACAAGGCGAGTGTCTTCACACCGCTTAAGCATACGTTCTAAATTGGCAAGGCAAGCAGAGAAAGAATCGCCATAAACCGAGAAATCATCCATGAAGACTTCCATAGTTTCTTCAACCATGTCATGGAAGATAGCCATCATACACCTTTGGAACGTCCCAGGAGCATTGCATAAACCGAAAGGCATTCTTTTGTAGGTAAATGTTCCATAAGGACAAGTGAATGTGGTTTTCTCTTGGTCTTTGGGATCGATGGGAATTTGAAAATACCCGGAGAAACCGTCTAAGAAGCAATAGTAGTCATTACCCGCTAGACGCTCGAGCATTTGATCCATGAAAGGAAGAGGAAAGTGATCTTTTCTCGTGGCATCATTGAGTTTGCGATAGTCGATACAAACTCTCCACCCAGTAACGAGACGAGTAGGAATCAACTCGTTGTGTTCATTGGGAACAACGGTTATTCCGCCCTTCTTTGGCACACAATGGACGGGACTTACCCATGGAGAATCCAAAATAGGGTAAATCAAGTCGGCATCTAGAAGTTTGATAACCTCTTGTTTGATGACGTCATGAATTCGAGGATTAACCCTTCTTTGGCTTTGGATTGCGGGTTTAAAGTCATCTTCCATGAGAATTTTGTGAGTACAAAAGTTTGGATCAATTCCGCGGATATCGGAGATTTTCCAAGCAATTGCCTTCTTATGATCTTTAAGCACGGCGATAAGGCGAGATTTTTCTTCTTCTTTCAAGTCCTTAGCGATGATGACGGGTGACTTCTTCTTATCTTCAAGGAACACGTACTCGAGATGGGACGGTAACTCCTTAAGCTCTAAATCTTGAGAATTTTCGATGGAAGGCGTATTCAAATTCGGTTCATCGATAGCAATATCCTTGGGAGATGGTGGAGAAATATGGTCCTCATTGAGAAGTTCCTCAATGGTACGAATGTCTTCTTCCCAATCGGTGGGAGAATCTTCATATTGTAAGTTCACATCTCCCAGAGTTGCTTCAAATTCAGTCAAAAGGAAATCACTTTCTCCAAATGGAGTTAGTGATGGAGCAACAGAGGCAACGGTCTCAACATTGGGAAGAGAGGTAAGACTACTTTTACAAGCATCTTTAAAATGTTCTTCACAAGCCTCATCAAGAACGTCGATACAATTAACACTCTCGTATGAATAAGGATGTTTAGAAAGCTTACCCATGTTGAAGACAATTTGATCGTCACCCACTCTCATGATAAGCTCACCCGCTTCTACATCGATGAGAGTGCGACCGGTCCTCAAGAATGGACGTCCCACGATTAATGGAACACGAGGGTCCATCTCGTAGTCGACTACGACGAAATCGGCGGGAAAAGTGAATTTGTCGACTCCTACAAAAACGTCTTCGGCTATCCCCACTGGATAAGCAATCGTACGGTTAGCTAATTCCAAAGTCATTTTGGTGAGGACTAGCTCAGGGAGATATAATTGCTTCCAAACGCTTAAGGGCATTAAATTGATACTAGCACCTAGATCGGCTAGGACCATGCAATTCTCTACTCCCGGGAAGTTGCAAGGGATTAAGAAGCGACCCGGATCACCAAGTTTGGTTGGCAATTTCCTTAAGAGCACTGCAGAGCAATTCTCATTAAGTTGGGTATTAGCAATATCAAGAAGCTTTTCCTTGTCACTAAGAAGATCCTTAAACATCTTTGCATATTTAGGCATGTGAGCGAGAGCCTCAGCGAAGGAGATGTTGAAATTAAATTGTTTAAACATTTTGAGAAAGTTTGAAACTTAAATATCGTCCTTGCTTTTGAGCTTCTCTTTCCTTAACCTTGAGGGATAAGGTATATCGGAGGAAGAGGAAAGCTTTGGGATAGTAGGATCACTCACATCCTTTGGTGGTGGAGGGGTAGAAGAAAGAGGTGGAGGAATTGGAGAAGTAGAAGGTTGAGGAATATGAGTAGGTGACCGGTTTTCCTTTGTCACAATCACCGATGGAGGTATAGGAAGCTCGGGTTCCGTATAACCTTTTCCACTGTGAGTGGTGATTGCTTTCATCTCCCCTCTTAGATTAGCAACGGTGTTACTCGGAAGAGTACCCGAAGAAGAGGGTTGATTACCTTGGAAGAAACCAGCTATCATGTCCCTTAGGTCATTCGTTTGACTACTCAAAGAGTTTCGCATATCGGCTCTAAGATCATTCCCTTGTTTCACCATGTCGCCCTTCAAATTAATAATCTGGGTCTGTAGATTCTTCACCAACACATCATTCGTCCGCATGTACGTTTCGACCTCGTGGTTGAAAATGGCGGGTTGAGTAGGAGGAGGTGCTTGATAAGCAGGTGGTTGGTAAGGAGCGGGTTGGTAAACTTGAGTAGGATTTTGAGGTGGATATGGTTGTCTTTGAGGTGGTTGGTATGGTGGTAGAGGTTGGTTTTTATTGGTTTGGTTAAGGTTTTGTTGTTGGTTTTGATTGGTTGGAGGAAAACCGGGCGGGGAAAGAAAGTTGTTTGAGCGATAGCTGAGCAAGTTGCGGTCACCTTGAGGACGTGCTTGATAACCGACCGGAGGATAGGTACCGTATGCTGCGTTAACATTCTCACAAGGATAGTCTTGGGTGGAGGTACAAGTAGTGTAAGAGTGAGGACCCCCACATATTTCACATGGTTGGCTTACAACATTGACTTGAGCGTTTTGAGCGTTGATGCTTTCGGTGTTGTTAGCGGTGTGGGCAGCAAGCGATTCAAGAAGCGAAGTAATTTTGTCAAGTCTCTTGTCGTTGTCACTAGTGCTAACACTAGCGGCATTGGTCCGAACACTCTTGGTTTGCACTCTAGACTTATTCTCAATAATATCCCAAGCGGCATTAGAAGACTTAACCAAAATATTACCCCCCGAGGCACTATTTAGTGAATCTTGGTCATTCATGCTTAAACCATTATAAAAAGTATTAATTTGGTGCACTTTGGTAAAACCATGTTGTGGGCACTTTCTTAAAAGGTCTTTAAAACGGTCCCAAGATTCACTAAAACTCTCATCGTACTTTTGTTCAAAATTAATAATTTCATTCCGCAAAGCGGTAGTACGAGAGGGTGGGAAAAAGTAGTTTATGAATTTGGTCTCCAAGTCCGTCCACGTCAGAATACTTTGTGGCGGTTCCTTTGTAAGCCAATGCCGGGCTTGTCCCTCTAAGGAGAAAGGAAAAAGTTGTAAGCGGATTACCTCTTGTGGAACACCATTGAATTTGACCGTATTCGTGAGTTGAAGGAACCTTTTGATGTGGTCATGAGGATCATCAATGGTACGCCCCAAGAATGGTTGAGCAGAGACCATTTGAATAAAGCCGGATTTGAGCTCAAAGTTGTTGGCTGCAATCGCGGATATGACAATAGGATCGTTGTTGCCCTCTACATGTGCTTGCAAAAGTTCGATCATAGGGCGATTGTCCGGTAGAGGTTCATTGTTGTTGTTATTCATGTTGTTTTGAGGTGGATTATTATTGTTGTTGTGTACACCGGCCATGTCTAAGTTATCGAGAGTCTCGGGCTCGGGATAAGATGGTGATCGTGTACGCATGCACCTGCAAAAGAACTAACAAAGCAAAAACAAAGCATAAATATTTTTGGTTTTTTATGTTTTTTAATTTTTAGGATTAAAATTTTTTATTTTTTAGTATTTTTGAAAATTTTTATGAAAAAGTAACGTTCACGGTGAACGGATCCCAAAATCCAATTTCTCACAAAAAACTGTTAATCCTTACGAGAAGAGCCGGCAGCGGCGCCATTTAATACAAGGATTTTGTATGGGTTCAGTTTAAATTCTCGGTATCTTCTCGAATTGATCACGGTTCAAAGTGGAATAGTTGTTCTTGGTTACTAAAAAGGGGTTTGGTTTTCTATGCTACTAAAAAGGTAAATGCGTGAAGTAAATAAAGATAAACTAAGAGCAATTAATTAAAAGCAATTAATAAAACTTGAATTAAAATAAAACAGTTAAAAACCTTAACTCAGAAAAAGTCACTGATTCGGAATATTTATGCTTGATCCGGAATATACTAAACAGAAACCTTGATTCAGAATATATTCTTCATGCGGAATAATTAGAACAAAGGCTTGATTCGGAACAACCTTGATTCGGAATAAAAAATGCTTCGTTCGGAACAATCTACTCATGCGGAATAATTAACAAAAACACTTCATTCGGAATATGGCTTGCTCATCCGGAATAATCTGATAAAACTTTGATCCGGAACATTTTGGTTCATCCGGAATATTTGGTGATTCGGAACACTTGCTCACTCGGAATAAAAAAACTGATCCGGAATAAAAATCGTTCATTCGGAATATTGATTATTCCGAATGAAGACACTGACTCGGAATGACCTTGGTTCGGAATACTCTTGCTCATCCGGAACATTTAAGAAAAACTTGCTCGTTCGGAATAAAAATGAAATCAGCTGGTTTGGAACATACTAGGTAAAAGCTTCATCCGGAATAATATGTTTATCTGGAATATAACGACAAAGCCCTTGGTTCGGAATATTAATTTGATTCGGAATCTAGGGAATGATGAAGACGCGAAGAACAGGGAAACCAACAAAGCCACGAATTTAACCAAAATCAACAAAGTTTTTAACCAAAACTTAAACCAATTTAACCACTAATCATCTACTAATCATAAACATCAAACCAAAACAACAAAAACACAAAACCCACTTACTTTTAAAGATTAAAATCAACCAAATAGAAACTTAAGACTTTGAATCAAAAAGAGAAAGATGAACAAGATTAAAGGAAAGATGATATTGATTGATTAAGGTTAAGTAAACAAAAGGGAAGATTAAAAACTTACAAGATCCTTGATTCAACAAAAATGAAAAATCACCAACACCTTAATGGTGTTGGTTCCCTACGAAACAAGAAAAAGAAAAAGACTGGAAAATAAAAACTAGTCTCCAAGTTGTGAAGGGATCTCTATATATAGGCCTTGTCTTTGGTTGGTGAGTGGGCTTTCTCCTTTTCTTTTTGTCTTCTCGTCTTTTCAGAAAAGTTGACGTTTTCGATTTTGATTCGGGATTTTTCAACGAATAAATTCAGCTCGTCTTTTAATTTCTTCATTTAATAGACTTGAGTTCTTCGACATATGTAAATCTTCCATCTTTGGTCGTTTTCTTTGATAAATCTTCAAATAGGCCCATTGACTTCAAATCTTTTGCATCTCTTGGACTATAGACTTTGTCTTTTCGTCTTTTTCTTCGATAAAACCCGTGCAATCCCATGTTTTCTTCAATATTAATCCGGTTGGCTCTGAAAACACAACAAACACACAAACCACGCATAATTCCAAACAAATGATATTAAATACGCGTTTTGGTCTCGTTTTAGCAAGAAATAAGTGGTAAAAGGATGGGTGTTTTCACACCTATCAGTCCTCATGTAAGTTTCAACGTCTTGATGTAATGCGGTGGGTTGGTTGGGAGGGGGAGCATGGTAGGCAAGTGGTTGATAAGCGGGTTGTTGGTAAACTTGGTTGTTTCTTTGAGGTGGATATGGGGTTCTTTGGTTTTGAAATTGATTTGGAGCACGAGGTTGGTTTTGAAGGTTGCGATTGAGGTTCTTTGGGTTTTGTGGGGGAAAACCGGGTGGTGAAAGATAGTTGTTTGAGCGACAGCTGAGCAGATTGCGGTCACCTTGAGGACGTTCTTGATAGCCTCCTGTAGAATAGGTACCATTGGCGGCATACACATTTTCCGGATTGTCATGAGTCGAAGGACAATCAGTGTATGAGTGAGATCCCCCGCATATTTCACATGATTGAGTCATAGCATTAACTTGGGCATTGATAGCTTTGGTGTTGTTAGAGGTTTGGAGAGCAAGTGATTCAACAAGCGTAGTGAGCTTATCAATTCTCTTGTCGCTCTCATTAGTGCTAGCACTAGCCACATTAGTCCGAACACTCTTGGTTTGCACTCTAGACTTGTTCTCAATAATATCCCAAGCGGCATTAGAAGACTTAACCAAAATATTACCCCCCCGAAGCACTATTTAGTGAATCTTGGTCATTCATGCTTAAACCATTGTAAAAAGTATTGATTTGATGTACTTTTGTTAAACCATGTTGTGGACACTTTCTTAAAAGTTCCTTAAAACGGTCCCAAGATTCACTAAATGTCTCACCGTACTTTTGTTCAAATGTGATGATTTCATTCCGCAAAGCGGTAGTACGTGAGGGTGGGAAAAAATAGTTGATGAATTTGGTCTCTAAATCCGTCCACGTAAGAATACTTTGTGGCGGTTCCTTATCAAGCCAATGCCGGGCTTGTCCCTCTAAGGAGAAAGGAAAAAGTTGCAAGCGAATGACCTCTTGTGAAAGCCCATTATACTTAACCGTATTAGTGAGTTGAAGAAACCTTTTAATATGGTCATGAGGATCATCAACTGAACGCCCCAAGAAGGGTTGAGCAGAGACCATTTGAATGAAGCCGGATTTAAGCTCGAAGTTGTTGGCTCCAATCTCAGGTATGATAATAGCATCGGTGTTGCCCTCTACGTGCGATTGCAAAAGCTCGATCATTGGTTGATTGTCCATGGTGACAATAGGTTGAGTAATGACTTCGGCTTGAGCTACTTTCTTCTTACGAGCACGAGTACGCATGCACACCTACAAAAGGAAAAGCAAAATAGACAAGAAATATTTTGGGTTTTTAATGTTTTTCTATTTTTTTGTATTTTTGAAAATTTTATATTTTTTTGGATTTTTGAAAATTTTTAAAGCAAGGAAAATAACGTTAAAAAATGAACGGATCCCAAAATCCAACGCGTCTTTCACTAAACACCGTTAATCTTAAAGAAAAGAGCCGGCAGCGGCGCCATTTAATAACTAGATTTTCACTAGGTATCAAAGTTCGTTGTTCCAAGTATTTTCGAATTGATTACCGTTAATTAGTGCGACTCAATTGTTCTTGATGGAAAATTGAATGTGATTTGTTTGATTATCTAAAAGTAAGTAACTAAAATTTTCGTTGAGTAAAATGGAAGCTTTAAAAATTAAACTAAAAATAAAAGTGTGCAATCTTTGGAAATCAAAACGTAAATGATTAAAAACTTGAAAACTTGAAAACTTGTTTAAAATAAACTAAGTAAAAAGGCGGGAAAGACTAAATTTGAAAACTAAGGAAACAAATCAAAACCTAAGTCCGATCGTAATGCGATCGCACTCAAAGAGCACATCTAGATCGCACTCAATGCGATCGCAACTAATGAGTTAGATGCACTCGATGCGATGGGACTGCTTGATCGTACTCCCAGATCGCAACCACGATCGCAACAAGTGATCGTGGTCCTTGATCGTGGTTTGTGATAGCAACACAAAAGATCGCAGTCAATGCGATTGTAACAAGAAAACGTGCCACGATCGCACCCACAGATCGCAATGAGTAATCGTGGCGGGTGCTCGTACCAGGGAAGAATAAACAGATCGCAATCTATGCGATCGAAGTCAAGTGATCGTACCAAGCAAAACCTTCTAAGATGGAAATGGCGTCCAAAAAGTAAATAAGCTTAAACGAATAAGCAGTAACCAAATAGCACTTATCAACTTACCCGAAACAAATTAAGCACAAATTAGAAACTTTTTGAATCGAAACAAGTAAACTTCAATAACACGAACTTTAAAACAATAAACCTTTTTTTAAGAAAGTCTAAGATTAAACAAGCTAAACTTATGAATAAGCTAATAAGCACAATGTTAGAAATACGTTTTTACGTATATTAAAAGTATCGGTCACTCCACAATAATATTCATGTTGTAATAGCTCGTAGTTAGATATTAGTTATCATTTGCTTATTAACTTAAGTAAGAACCGGTCCATGGGCTTGTCATGGACCGGCCCAAGTCCACTTATGACTTGGAGTATAAATACCCCTTTCCACTAAGGAAAGGGGTTGGTTGTTGTCATTCTAAACATTTCATATTAATAAAACCTTCCATTTATTCTCTCACTTTCTTTCTCTAGTTTCTCTCACTAGAAAACATCAACCCACTTCATAGATTCATAGGTTATCAATTTCTACATTTGGTATCAAGAGCTATGGGGTGATTTAAGGTAAGGATTGTGTTATTTTTTTTAGTTTTTGAATCTATTAGTGATCTTTAGGAAAAATCAATCTTGAATCTTGTTGTTTTTGGTGTTTTTGTTATTGGGATTGATTGATAAGGATTGGGTTTAGCTTATTTTGGTAAAAATCATAAAACTTTTTGTGGTTTTGGATCAAAAATCGGGGTTTTAAGCTGTTTTAGAAGTCTCGGAAATATTTCACCAGTTTATTCCGAATAGGATTTTCCGAATAGGAGGGTTTTCCGAATAGACAGTTTATTCCGAGTAGAAGTTCCGAATAGGAAGATTTTCCGAATAGAAGGTTTATTCCGAATAGAAGTTCCGAATAGGATAGTATTCCGAATAGAGGGTTTTTCCGAATAGACTTTCCGTTTAGAAGAAACTTTCCGAATAGCCACATTTTTCCGAATAGAAGATTTTTTCCGAATAGCAAAAAACTTTCCGAATAACCAATTTTTCCGAATAGAAACAACTTTTCCGAATAGCCAATCTTTCCGAATAGACACCAATTTTTCCGAATAGCCAAGTTTTCCGAATAGCCAAAATTTTCCGAATAGGAGGTCTTTTTCCGAATAAGCCAAATTGCCAAGATATTCCGAATAGAAGAAAATATTCCGCATAGGGGTTTTTCCGCATAAGGGTTATTCTGCATAGAGTTTATTCCGAATAGAGCATTTTTCAGCATAGGATTATTCCGAATAGGCATTATTCCGAATAAGGGTTTATTCTGAGTTTGGGTTATTCCGTATAAGCAAGTTCAAGGGGTATTTGAGGTTTTTCGACGATCTTTAGTGGATTTAATCTTGAGTTTAACCAACACAACACAAATTCTCAACCTTTCTTCACTGCTCGATCAAACGATAATCTTTGAGTCTGTTAAGTGATCACAATGAATCCAAGTTCATTAATGCCTCAGATGACATCTCTTACGGATATTTCGATCATAACGGGGACTGATAGTCGTCCACCGATGCTTATTAAAGAGGTGTTTGAGGCATGGCAAGGTCGAATGATGCAATATCTAAAGGGGAAACCGACCTACGGAAGGCTTATGGTCAAATCGATCTTGAATGGTCCACTCGACTATGGTACCATTACGGTTGACAACGTGACTAGACCACGAGAATTTGAAGAACTCACTCCTGCTCAACAACTTGTTGCAGATGCAGATGAAAAAGCTCTTCAAACAATTCTCCAAGCTCTTCCCCATGATATTTATAGGATGGTAAGCAAGTATACGGTGGCAAAAGATTTATGGGAACGTCTTAAGGTGTTGCTACAAGGCACGTCTCTCACCAAACAAGAAAGGGAGTGTCAGCTGTATGATTTGTTTGATAGATTCACCTACAACCCAGGGGAAACACTTCACGATTATTACTTCAGATTCACCACACTCATGAATGATCTGAATGTATACAATCTTGAGATTGCTCCATTCCAGGTTAACACCAAATTCTTGAATACTCTACCTCAAGCTGAATGGGGTGAGTATATTACCGATGTCAAGTTAACCAGGGATCTGCACAAGTGTAATTTGGATCAAATATATGCCTTTCTTCAGCAGCATGAGAAGCATGTTATTATGCACCGTTCTTCTCGAGGTATGTATCCAGATTCCTTAGCTTTGATGGCAAATCAACCAAGCTTGTCTCACAACAACACACCTTATATCTTGGGACATCAAGCCTATCACCAATCGCCTTACATGACACCAACTTTTCCCCAATACTCGATCTTACCACAACCTCCCACCTCACATCAGCAACAGTATCGGTTCAATGCACCTTCACCACAGTATGGTTCACAACTTCATCCAGCAAATGTTGCACCTTATGCTCAACCTTCATATTCGTCTTATCAAGAGAATGCAGCATATCAAACAAGCTACCCTGATCAAATGAGTATTCCTTCTACTGATTATGCAGCTCATCCAGATCAAGCATTGTATTGTGATGATGAAGAAGTCCCTGTTCCTGTTTTCCAACAAGGAGCTGACCCAGTTGAAGTGCTAACTACTATGTCTGCATATCTCACAAGAACTTTAAGCAAACGAGGATACAGAGGATCAGCTCCTACCAACAATCAGTTGAGGAATTCATCCAATTCTCGCCAACAAGCTACAATTGAGAATGGCAGGGTCATGGTTCAGCCAATTCAACCATATCAGGGGAGATCTTCCACTTCAACCAATGCTCGCACGATTACTCCTGCTCCTGCTCCTATGGTCAACAATCCTCCACGGGCTAATACAGGCAAGTTGAGAATGATTACCTGCTACAACTGCAAAGAAGAGGGTCATATGTCCAGGGATTGTAAGAAACCCAAGAGGAAAAGGGATGGACAGTGGTTTGCAGAAAAGATATATCTGGTAAATGCTCAGGCTCAAGGAAGGGAACTTGATGAAGAGGAGCTTGCATTTCTTGCTGACCCAGGGATTGCTGAACAAGACGTTGTCACTACGCAGAATGCCGCTTACCAAGCCGATGATCTTGATGCGTATGATTCCGACTGTGATGACTTTCAAACTGCAAAGGCTGCTTTCATGGCAACTTTCTCCAGCTTAGGGCCAGATAAGAAATCTGAGGTACTTATTAATAACACCGATAATGCCACTGATGCTAGTATTCAACCACATCAAGTTGGGCAAGAGAGTGCTGATTCGAATGAATCTTCGGTGGTGAGTCCTTCAAACGAGGAGACAAACAATGATAGCAATATCAATGTGAGTACCCAGACTTTGAGTGAATCACAACCGGGACCTAGTTCGCATACGCCTACTCCTGCTCAACAAGATTTGGTCATGGTTCCTGCTACATTACTTAGCCAAATGAATGCTGCACTCTTAGAAACCTTAGCTAAGAATAAGAATTTGTCTGATGAGCTTGCCTTAAGCAATGAGAAAGTACAAACTTTGGAATTAGTGCCTTCGTCTAGTGTTCTCACAAATCTCGAATATGATCATTTTAGAAACAAACAAATGAGTCACTTGCAAGAAATCGAAAACTTAAGAGCAAATCTGTCTAGTGAACTTAAAGAAAAGGAGTTAGTGGTCACTAATTTTCAAAAACTTCAAACTGATTTTGAACTACTCGAATCTAAGAAGACTGAAATGGAGATTAATGCTACTAATAAGATTAGAAGTCTAGACTACTTGCTGTTAAGACAATACGCTGCTTCACAACTAGTTCATTTATTTGATGCTTCATTTAAAGAGTTTAACTTATCACGTCTAAAAGGCCTTCCCCCTAATCCACGGTATGCAAAACAAGCTTTAAGACATAGTCCTAGACTTTATAATGCAACTCAATTAGGATTGGCGTTAGACCCGATTGTTTTTCCCAATGATAGAACAAGTAAGGATCTAGTTGATGAGGATCGGTCATACAATTCTGCAAAATATCCCGAGTGTGATTATTTTAAGATGAATAAGGAGCTTGCAAAAACTGATTTTAGAGTTCGCTTCCATATGGATAAAGATCTCATCACAGCACCGACCTACATGTTAGAGGAAGAACGCCCTAGTACATTTCCTACACTTGTCAACATGGAAGGTCCTAAGGAAATTCCAAAGGATCTTCCACCTGTTAGCACTGTATGGTTAAACTTGAAAGAGATTAACCGATACTTTACTAACTTTGACAAGGTCATTTTGGAATGTACGACTTCAAATGGCTTAAACGCCGGAGAATGGGCTTTCGAACACATGAACGAGGTGTTTAAAACTAAGATCAATCCGTTTGTCGAAAGTCTAAAAGAAAGTTTTGCTTCTCTTAAGGAAAATCTTCAGTTTGAAATTGGGGAAGTTCAAAAAGTGTTTTATGAAATGGACACCGCTTACGAACTGCAACTAATTGAAAAGGAAAAGATTTTAACCGAATATGACCGATTCTTGTCTGAAATAATCTCGTGTGATGTGCTTACTACTGTAAATGTTAATTATTCGAATGAGCTTACATCCACTATGATTAATTGTGATGCTGTGAATATTTGTGAGGATATTTGTGATGATGTTTGTAATCTTTCTGTAAATGTTGCTGATACTGTAAATGAGGTAGAAAATCATTCTTGTCACGAATCTAACGCTGAGTTTTTAAAGCTACAAGATTCTTATAATTTACTTTCTCAACGCTTTAATCAACTAGAACAACATTGTATATCTTTAGAATTAAAACAACAAGCTCAAAATGAAAATCTTTTGATATCAAATGTTTGTGAGAACGGTGTTGAGACAAGTGACAAGATGATTGCAATTGTTAAGACATTAGAGGAAGAAATCATGAGATTAAAGAGAGAGATATCATCAAAGGAAACATTAAGAATGGAACTAGAGGCCGCAGAGTCTAAAAACCAAGTCTTAGAAATTAGACTATCCACTGTTCTAGGGGAGATGGATCTGACAAGGCAGGGACTATCCGCTCTTTATGGTTCACTAGAAGATCGATTCGCTTTTAATGCGACACAGCAACAATATTATATTGAACAACTGAACCAAAAGTGCGAAGAAATCTCTGACTTGAACATCCTGCTCATAGACAAAAATATGGTTTTGGCTGAGTTAAAGGAGACACTTCTTCTCACCCGACAAGAAGTTGTTGATAACTTAGCTACCGACTCTGCACCGTCCACTAGTGCTCCAACAACCAAGAAAGTAGTGCTTTATAAGAATCCGCTTCATAAGAGAAACCCGGTTGTATACGATGATTATATGAGGAATGCCATTAAGCATGTCGATCTTCTTAGGGATATTTTAGACGATCTTTATGCCTTAGATCCCCCAAGTAGCGACTATTATTTGGCTCATGAATATGTTAAGCGAGTTCAATATTGCTTGGCTTATTTGCAATACATAGGTACACCAGGTTCTGCACTACTTAATAATAGGCCCATTGCTGTCACTCCATTTAATAAGACTCCAGGCGCGAAACCGTCATTGGCACAATCAAGTAAGACATCTTTAAAATCTGCTGCTAATGTTCCCAATTTGCCTTCTACAGGATTAAAAGCAACTACTAAGGCTAAAGGATCGCCACTCAAGAAAGATAAGATCAAGCCCGCCACTAGTAGTGCCACAAAGAAGAAAGTAGAAGTCCACAATAGGAATACTAGTTCAGTTTTAAATAAAATGAATCATGTTAAGACTAAGAGCTCTGCGCCTGTGCAGCAGCCTAAACCATTCGTGAATTCTGATTTAATTTGTTGGAATTGTAATGAATGTATGTTTTCCCAGAGTCATGATTTGTGTCTGATTGATCACGTTAATGAAATGAATGCTATTAAGAATGGTCTTGAATGGAAGCCAACGGGTAGAACTCGTGCCCAAGTTGGCTGGCAATGGCGTCCCACTGGTAGGACCTTTACACTAGATGGAAAAATGTGCCCTTTAACTAGGAATGCATCTATCGAGGTTAGGTCTGAGCGTCCTTTAGTTAGGAACACTCGCACTCAAGTATGGAAACAGCGCCCTTTAAATAGGTCTGCCCCCACTGTAGTGCCTATCAGTGAAGAAATACCTCAGGATTTGAGCCAATTAGAATCTACACCACCAATTAAGAAGAAAAGGAAGGCTAGGAAATCTAAGAAACCTAGAGTTAGCAAATCTAAGATTATTAAATCTGTACCTGCTAATAACAAGGAACACTCAGATTCCGATACCTCTACATTGTCTTTGTGTGGTGATATTTTCAGGTGGTCCAAATCATCCTGTGGTATTTGGACTCCGGTTGTTCAAAACATATGACCGGAAATCGCTCGATGCTCCGAAATTTCGTCAGCAAGTTTCTTGGTACGGTTAAATTTGGGAATGATCATATAGCAAAGATTATGGGATATGGTGAATATCAGATTGGAAACGTGACGATTTCTAGGGTATACTATGTTGAAGGTCTTGGTCATAACTTATTCTCAGTAGGACAGTTTTGTGATTCCAACCTTGAGGTTGCTTTTCGACAACACACTTGCTTCATCCGCAACTTGGAAGGAAAAGATTTGTTGAAGGGATCTCGTGGTGCAAATCTTTATACTTTGTCCTTACAAGACATGATGGCCGCTTCTCCAGTATGTCTTCTCTCTAAAGCTTCTAAGACCAAGTCATGGTTATGGCATCGCAGATTATCTCATCTTAATTTTGATGCTATAAATCATCTGGCTAAAAACGAGTTAGTTCGTGGTCTTCCCAAGCTTAAATTTCACAAGGATCATTTATGTTCCGCGTGTTCAAGGGGGAAAAGCACCAAGAAATCTTACAAACCCAAAGCTGAAGACACTAATCAAGAAAAACTTCATCTTTTGCATATGGATCTTTGTGGACCGATGAGAACTGAAAGTGTGAGCGGTAAGAAATTCATTCTCGTCATTGTGGATGATTTCTCAAGGTTTACATGGGTTAGATTTCTACGTACAAAGGATGAAGCTCCGAAGGCTATCATCACTTTTCTGAAGTTCATTCAGGTACGTTTGAATACCACTGTCCGCCGTATTCGTACAGACAATGGTACAGAGTTCGTCAACCAGACTCTTCGTGATTATTATGAAGGAGTTGGTATATCACATGAAACATCCGCTGCACGCACTCCACAACAAAACGGTGTCGTTGAAAGACGGAATCGTACATTTATGGAAGCTGCTAGGACCATGCTTATTTATGCGAACGCTCCATTGTTCTTGTGGGCAGAGGCTATTTCTACTGCATGTTTCACTCAAAACCGTTCTATCATTCGGAAACGCCATGGAAAAACACCTTATGAGCTTCTACATGACCGCAAACCCGATGTTTCATTTTTCCATGTGTTTGGTGCTTTGTGTTATCCAAACATCAATAGTGAGAACTTGGGTAAGCTTCAACCAAAAGCCGACATAGGTATTTTCATTGGTTACTCACCGTCCAAAAGAGCATACCGAATCTATAACCGTCGTCTTGGCAAGATTGTGGAAACTATGGACGCAGATTTCGACGAGCTGACAGCGATGGCTTCTGAGCAACACAGCTCTGAACCCGCGCTTCATGAGATGGGACCCGGTGCTATAAGTTCCGGATTAGTTCCCAACAATCCTACTTCTACATCATTTTTACCACCATCTAGGCCCGAGTGGGATAAACTGTTTCAACCGTTGTTTGATGAATTCTTCGATCCCCCGACTGATGAAGTTCCAGTACCTGTAGTAATTGCTCCAATACCTGAAGTGGTTGCTCAAGTTAATGAACCTTTATCTAATGCATCTACAATTCAAGTTGAACCTGATGCACCTTCACCAAGTGATTCTCAAACTTCACCTGAATCATCACCCCTACTTGTGCCTAATGATGTAGAAGAGGATACTACTGATCACGACCTGGAATATGCTCACTTGCAAGAGCTTCCTTTCTTTGGTGTAGCGATCCCTGAAAACCCTTCAGCCGCCTCTACCTCAGAAGAAGCTCCATCTATTGTTCACTCCAGACCACCTAGGATTGAAAACCATAGCACTAAATGGACAAAAGATCACCCAATTAGGAATGTTATTGGAGATCTAGACCGACCAGTCTCTACACGCCATCAACTACAAGAAAGTGCACTATATTGTTACTTTGATGCATTTCTCTCTGAAGTTGAACCCAAAAATTGGCAGCAGGCTATGACCCAATCATCTTGGATTGAAGCTATGCAGGAGGAACTCAATGAATTCAAACGACTTGAAGTATGGGAATTGGTTCCTCGCCCTGACAAGGTTAACATCCTTACTTTGTTATGGGTTTATAAGGTTAAACTTGATGAGATGGGTTCGGTATTGAAGAATAAAGCGAGATTGGTCGCTAGAGGATATAAACAAGCCTTGGGTATAGACTTTGAGGAATCTTTTGCTCCTGTGGCTAGATTGGAGGCGATTAGACTATTCCTTGCGTTTGCTGCTCATATGAATATGATCGTCTATCAAATGGATGTGAAGACGGCATTTTTGAACGGTGAACTAAGGGAAGAGGTTTATGTTAGTCAACCGGATGGGTTCGTCAGCACGGAGTCTCCTAACCATGTGTACAAGCTTAAGAAGGCTCTCTATGGGTTGAAACAAGCTCCACGCGCGTGGTATGATCTCCTGTCAACATATCTCATGTCGGAAGGCTTCTCCAAAGGCAAAGTGGACCCCACTCTATTCACTCTCAAGGACGGCAACGACATGCTTCTGGTACAAATTTATGTTGATGATATAATTTTTGCTGCCACTAACATAGAATTGTCTAAACAATTTGAGAAGATAATGTCCACACGCTTTCAGATGTCGATGATGGGAAAAATATCATTTTTCTTAGGATTACAGATTTCTCAGAATCCCAGAGGCATCTTTATAAATCAATCCAAATATGCTCTAGAATCACTTAAGAAATATAACTTTGAGAATTGTGACCCCGTAGACACTCCAATGGTTGAGAAAACCAAGTTAGATGAAGATAGGGATGGGATTATTGTCGATCCGAAACTTTACCGTGGAATGATTGGCACCCTTCTCTATCTGACTGCTAGCAGGCCTGATTTGCAATTTGCTGTATGCATGTGTGCCCGGTATCAGGCTCGGCCTACCGAAAAGCACTTACATGTTGTGAAAAGGATCTTTCGGTATCTAAAAGGAACACTTCATCGTGGTCTATGGTATCCGAAAGATTCCTCGATTGCTTTAATATCATACGCAGATGCCGATCATGCTGGATGTCAAGATACGAGGCGTAGCACTTCTGGATCTGTGCAACTCCTTGGAGATAGATTGATCAGTTGGTCTTCAAAAAGGCAGAAAAGCGCTGCAATATCAAGCACGGAGGCGGAATACATCGCCATGTCCGGTTGTTGTGCTCAAGTCCTTTGGATGAGATCACAATTAACTGACTACGGTCTTGGATTTAACAAAATCCCGATGTATTGTGACAACAAGAGCGCCATTGCCCTTTGCTGCAACTATGTTCAACACTCCCGGGCCAAGCACATAGACATTCGCTACCATTTCATCAAGGAGCAGGTGGAGAATGGAGTGATCGAGCTGTATTTTGTCACTACTGAGTACCAGCTGGCGGATATGTTCACCAAAGCCTTAGATCGAGGACGAATCGAGTTTTTGATCGACAAGCTTGGCATGAAATCATTCACTCCAGCGACTCTCAAAGAGTTGGCAGAAGAATCAGCTGAATAGTCGTGGTAAACTATTCAGAGTATCCTTTGGTTGTGATCATGTATATTATCGTATATATATAAACCACAAAAGAAAATACAAAAATATAAAACCAAGAAAAACCATAAAAAAAAAAAAAAAAAAAAAATATATAAAACCAAGAAAAACCATAAAAAATATAAAACCTATAAAAACCATAAAAATTATAAAATCCAGAAAAACCAAAAATATTTTTTGTTTTAAAACGGGCATGTCTTTTAGTACGGTAATATTTACGGCCTTAGAAATGTCGATCAATATTGACACGGTGCCATAAATAGAGTCCGTATAAAAGTTGTACATTTTTTAAAACATGCCCATTATGGCTTGTAGTTATTTCAGACTGCAACCCGGTTTTCATATTAAAGTCACGTATTTCTTTGGAAAACGTTGGCTCAGAACGGGAATTAATTTTCTCGGGCGTGATTTACAAGCCAAATCATGCAAAGGGATCAAGTTTACTTTATAACTTGGTCTGACACGAATTTGTGTACGTCTCAGTGCATTAATTTGTTAAAATAAGAGAAATCTTATTGACACCACGAATCAAACTCTTTCAAGAAATCAATTGGGAAATGTTTTTCATCATCTTGTGCCTCGTTAAACAATGACTACAGCTCTTTAAATAGAAAACGGGTCATCATTTAAGGGGGAGAAAATGTTTCGTCATCTTTCACATAAAAAAGATCTTCAAAAGTTTTCAAGGAAACTCACAAAACTTAATGGTAAATGGTTGGATTGCTTTGGAATTATCTTGTTGATTGCTTATAAATGTGGTTTGAATAGTTTTGTGATTGTGATTGTGTTAAGATAGGTTAATTACTCAGGCTAGGGCAACGAACTTAAGATAGGGTCAAAATGACAAGAATCAACTTGGAAACACAAAAGAATTTTCTTGTTTGTTGAAAAGAGGAAAATTGAGGGGGTAAAAGTTGACATTATGTCAAACTTGTGAAAAATTTGACTTAGTCAAATTCATCCCCCCGTTTTGTTATCTAACCCTTCACTGTTTACATCCCTTTGCCGCCATTGATTACCTTACACACAAAAACTCACGATAATCATTCAAACTTGCTTCAATCAGTTATTTTCTTCATCAGATCTTCACACAAGGTATTCAAACGGATTAATATTTCATGAAAATCAATTCATTTAACTCGTTTTAATTGCAAATCACTCGAATCAAATTACTGATTAATTAGGGTTAAATAATTTGGGGGTTTTGCTCGGGTTATATTCGGAATAGGTTTAATTACACTGTTTTTGCCTTTAGAACAAATGAATCAAACGGATTAAGTGCCTAATTAGAAAAACTTGTAACTGTTGACATTTTTTCCGAATAGAACGATTTTTTCCGAATAGAACGATTTTTCCGCATAGGGCAAAAGTTCCGCATAGGGCAAAAGTTCCGCATAGGGGAAAATGTTCCGAATAAGGAAAAATGTTCCGAATAAGGAAAAATGTTCCGAATAGGAAAATGTTCCGAATAGGAAAAAATTCCGAATAGGGCTAATGTTCCGAATAGGGGCAAATGTTCCGAATAGGGATAAAAGTTCCGAATAGGGCTAATGTTCCGAATAGGGGCAAATGTTCCGAATAGGGATAAAAGTTCCGAATAGGGATAAAAGTTCCGAATAGGGGCAAATGTTCCGAATAGGGATAAAAGTTCCGAATAGGGATAAAAGTTCCGAATAGGGATAAAGTTCCGAATAGGGATAAAGTTCCGAATAGGGATAAAGTTCCGAATAGGAAAATGTTCCGAATAGGAAAATGTTCCGAATAGGAAAATGTTCCGAATAGGAAATGTTCCGAATAGGATAATGTTCCGAATAGATGTTCCGAATAAGGACTTTTTCCGCATGACCCAAATGTTCCGAATGGAGGAATTTATTCCGCATAGCCCAAATGTTCCGCATAGGGAATTTATTCAGCATAGGTTACAAGTTCCGAATAGCCTTTTTATTCAGAATAGGGAAGTTTTTCCGCATAGGCCTATTATTCCGAATGGTGTGATTATTCCGAATAGAAGATGTTTGATTGATTTCAAAGCTTAAGGGATTATGTCATATGTACAATGCTTAGGTTTAAAGTCATAATGATATTCATACTTGTTTGTATCAACCTTTGTGTTTTATCTTAAGCAGAAACGATGACTAACCCTACCGTACAACAACTACAAGACGACAGAGCTGCCGCCATTGCTGAAGCCAAGACTCTTAAGTTTGTTCCAAACAACTACCGTCTGAAGGAGGTATCTCACTCGACCCATAATGGCTTTAAGGTAGCTACAGCCATGCTTGATAAATCTCACTTCAAGTATGCGCTAAGGAGAAGTGCTTCGGTGCCATATGACTACCTTTACGAGTTCTGGGCTACCAAAGAGAGGACGTCGAACAAGATCACTTTTTCCTTGGACAACAAGCAGCAGACGCTTACAGTGTCAGATTTCAGGAAGATCTTTGGCTTTCGTCCGATTCTCAAAGGACTACCATCATACTCACCCAACCCAACCAAGGACCAGATCATGGAGATGTTCACTGCTATTGGATGTCTTGACATACGAACCCCGTCTGAGTTTACTACCGCCAAAGTCGGCCAACCATGGAAAGCTATCTTTGGGATTCGTAGCCGATGCTTGACACCCAAAACAACTGGGTATGATGCTGTTCGTCCACCGATAATCAAAATGTTTTATGGTATGTTCAAAGGTATGGGAATTGATTATGCATCACTGCTGTGGGAGGAGTTTACTTTTCAACTCTTCACTAACACAAAGGGTAAAATCAAAACTTACCAGTACCCTAGGTTTATTAAGTTGATCATACATTACTTTATGGAAAACGATGCATCCATTAACAAGCTTGCAGGTAGTCGTTACCACATGATAGATGATGATGATTTGGTAGACTTAAGGCAGGAGACTCATTCGAATACGGTTATTCCTGGTCCCATTCCCAGTCATCTTCTGACCGATGAGATCATTGAATCTGATGATTACAAGAACTTGCTCACGGAAATTGAGAAACAACGAGCAAGCCTTCTAGCAGGGGAAGACTCATCTACCACGGTTAAAAGCAAAGGTAAAAGGAAGCAAGCAGATTTACCTGAGCCCAAAACCAAGAAGAAGAAGACAGAGGGTAAAAAGGGAAAGGGTAAGGATTTGATGCGTCTACGTGATGAAGCAGATATTGTTGATCCTGATCTTGAGAAAACCGAGAAACAAATGATGAAAACAGCCATTAAAAGGAGCAGAAAAGATACTGGTGGTAGTGGTTCAGGTGTAAGAGTAGACGTTGAGGATGAGTATATTGAACCTCATGATGTTGATGAGTTTGGGTCACCTGAAAATTATTCCACTTCGAAGGAGCCATCAATCCCTGTTTCTACACCACCTCCTCCACCTACTCAACCTTTAACAACTCAACCTCCACCAACTCAACCATTACCAACCAAACAGGTTTCTACACCACTTCCTCCACCACCACCAAAACCCATCCTTAGCACCGCAGTCACAACTGAGCCTATTCCATCAACATCTACAACATCTGCAACATCTGCAATGGCAGCAATAGTATTAGGCGAGATGTTGGATAAACATGTGGATGCTCACAAGAAAGAAATGAATGAACTTCGCCAAGAGTTAAATAGAAGAGCTCAAAGTGAAGAAGCATCAAGGAAAGCTCAAGAAGAGTTGATTGCCAAGTTCGCTGCAGACATGGAAGCTACACGTAAAGCTCATGCAGAGGAACTTGCTCAGGTAAAAAGGGATGAAGCTAATAGGCATAAAGCACGAATTGCAAGACTTAAAGCTATTAAGGATGACCTTAAAGAGCAAAACGACGCTCTTGAAGCTACTATTGAGCAGAAGGTAAAAGACTCCGTTGAATCCTTAATGCCTAAACTGCGTGATGATTTGAAGACGCTTGCTGCTGATAACTTGATGATCAAGTCATCCAATCCTTCAGAAGCCGCCTACAAGATCGCATATGACTTGACGGATTTTGAACTGAAGAAGATCCTTAAAGCTCGAATGAAGGAACTTGGTTCGTTTGATAAATCGAGGAAACAACGGGCTCTCTTCAAATCCCTGAATGACGCTATCATGGAGGATGATAGGTTGTTCAAGACGTTTGGAAGTGTGGTACCCTACCACATTCTCCCTGAAGAAGAACGGGAAGAGAGTGAGGAAGACGAGGGTAGTGGTGGAGAGGAGGAAGAAGAAGAAGAAGAAGATAAGAATGAGGAGGAGGATGAGGATGAGAATGATAAGGATGATGAGGACGATAGTGACAATAATGATGAAGATGAGGATGATGATGAGGATGGTGATGATGAGGATGAGGATGGTGATGATGAAGATGATGATGATAATGATGGTAACGATGGTGGTGATGGTCACCAGGAGAGTGTTAAGGGGAGCAATGCTGATAAAGGTGAACAGCGTGAGAAAGGGGATAAAGGCGCCAGCTCAAAGAAAGTGGTTAAGTCTGGCACCAAGTCAAAGAAGGATGCAGCACCAAAGGAGAAGTCTACATCCACGGAATCCAGACGATCGAAGTGGCGCCATGACGTGAATGCCACTACAGGGTCATCTATTCCTGGTACATTTATCCATAAATCAATACCTGTTACCACTAACCCCGTTAGTTCTTGTGTTGTTACTCCTGTGATTGCAGAATCGGTTACCGAACCAGAAGCTGCTCAACACTCACCCATCCATGACACTGCTGAAATGCCTGAATCTGAAGCAGATGTTCACATCTCGACTCCTCTGCAACAAAACCCACAATCTACTATTGCTGAACCAAGCACAAGGAACTGGGAGGACACGTTGGAAATCGACGAGACTGCTCCACCACAGGCTTGGATCATGGCAGCGGCGCAGTATGATCCGATCACCGACGCCGACAAAGAAGTCTTGTACCTTTGTATCCGAAGTCCGATTGACTTATGTGCATTTCTTGCTCATGAGTATAAGACTTCGGTTACTCCATCATTGGTGAAGAAAGTACTGAAAGATAAAAGACTTCGCGCCAAAACCCGGTTGCCCCAAATGGAGTTCGAATATTATGCCGAGGAGATCCTGAAGGCTCTGAATACCGTTCAACGGCCAGGTCTTCATGAATCAGAAAGAGCTCCACCTCCAATGGATCAAGATAATCAGATTGCTCTTGACTTCTTTGTCACCAATGATCTGGTATATCTATTGAAGGGGTCATCGAAGTACGCAACATCCCTGACCTTGCTAAAAGCTGCCAACTGGGGGACAATACCCTTCATCGAGGAAAAGGTAAACCGACTCTGGGTCCCTAAGATAAATCGTAATTATGATATGTATGCTGTCATAGGTGCATCTCATTGGGACGAACGAGTCAAGAGGGCGTACAGGGGTTGCTGCCTAGTCAATTCTGGAAGCTCAGTTAGGTCCGATATCCGCATCTCCAGCATTTTAGGGATGAAAACAGAAGCCAAGAACGGCTATTATCATGTGACGGAGATTCGCTTGAAAAGGGAGGATGACAGGGAATACAGAATCCAGCAGGGAGATTTTTCCATCATTCGCCTTGAGGATATCGAAGATATGCTGCTTCTGATGACCAGAGATCAACTGACACATATTCCTCGTGAAGATCTGATTGCGTTGAATACAGCACTTCGTATGTTCACACGAAGCGTTGTCATCAAAACACGAGTTGAAGATCTTCAGTTAGGAGTCGAAAGCTATCAGAGGAAGCTCAATTTAACCCGTCCTGTGAACAAAGTGTTACCTCAACATGTAGCAAGATGTCCTTATACCGGCATTTCGGTCCCGAATTACGGCATTTTCTACTTAAACAGTCGAGGTTTGATGAAGTTTATGAGGATGGGGGAGCTCCACAAGTATAGTGATGGAACTCTTATACAAGTCAGAGGAAAGTTGGAGCATCTGAACTCGGGTAAGACTTTGCCAGAAATGACGGAGGATTGGCATCAAGGTTACCGGCAGATGGCGAAGTACGTGATCAAAAAGATCGATCAAAAGCTCCGTGAACGTAGGTTGATGAGGAGTTTGGAAAGATTCGTGGGTGGTAGACCATATGGAGTGCACTACAGGACACTGCAACGATCCATCTGAAGGGTCGTACATTTCAGGTCACTCTATATTGGTAGTATTATTTGTGAATATGTATATTTGTGAATAATGTGCGTTAATGGCTTGTTGTAGTGTTAAGGTATGATAATTTTTCAAGAATTTCTCACGAGATTCTAAATCTTTCAAAATATATCATACTAAAGCACTACAACTACCCCTTATTAACTTAAGGGGGAGCAATCATTTGTTCTATGGCCAAACATCAATTTCATTTTTACCCAAAGACCGGTTAATCCATTCAATATCCCAAATATTAATGGTTAACATTTTGGATAAGGGGAGAAAATGGGATTAAGGAGATTTAAATGATACTTGGCTAAAATGAAAAAGACTTAAAGTTTATCCAACTTAATATGTGTAGAGCACGTGTTAAGGGGGAGCGTTTTTGATGAACAAAACACCTAAGGTACAAAACTTTTGATTTCAATATCACAAGTACTTTAGGTGATTTTCAATGATTTTTCATGGTGGCAATTCCTTCCCAAAACTCGCTTAATTCACGACGGATGTGGTGACAAAAGGGTGGTAGGAATAGGTTTAGTCCAATGATTCATCAGAGCCGATGGAATCTTCCCAAGGACAATTCCCTAGTTAGAATTAGAAGTCCTAGGAAAGATGGAGAAAGAATGTGAACGTAGCTGAATGCCGACCAAGTACTTAAGCTAGCACTGGAACAATCACAACAAGGTGCTAGTGATGACGTATTGGTAAGCATTGAAGGGGGTTGAAGAATGAAAAAGAAATGTAAAGATAAAGGGTGTAAAGAAAGAAGCCCTCCTTACAACTTTAGGCAGAAACCGGGTCAATACATATGCTATTGAGGTCATTTTTGCTAATGATTCTCGGTATTGAAGAAAGACATCATGGACCCAGTGATGCAATGCACAACCCTTCCCCAGCTAACTCAAATATCTCTCAAAAGGTATTTGTTTTAATCACACGGAGATCAACACGTTATCTATTGGTTTATTCACTCCGAATAGACTGGTATTGAAAAGGTGGCACTCCTCTCCAGCCATCGCTCACTAAATCAAAACGCACAATCGAGTCTAGAGCCAAGAGATCATCAAAAGTTTCATTAGGACACTTTCCATTTATTCCTTGCTTTCTCACACACTGTGAAAAGTAAGAGATTTTCATGAGTCCTACGCAGTATTCCTGTAATATTGCCAGAACATCCGAGTGATACGCAAGTATTACAATGAAGATGGAAATCCTGCTTGAGCCAACATCAAACAAGCTCATGGTAGGTTACACGTGCGGTTCTTTTAGAACCAATCTTGTGAAAAACTGGAAGGTAACAGTGGTTTAATTCTTAATTGAACTTAAACTCGTTCCAGGCCTCTTCGCATTATCATAAGATCTTGCCAGAACACTCAGAGTGACTCTTTATTGACCACAGTGACGAGTGGAAATCCTTCTAGTGTCAACATCAAACAGCACTTGGTAGGTAACGCGCAAGATTCTTTATGAATTGAGCTCGTGACAACTGCAAAGCAACGATGGTGAAAATCTTAATTGAAATTCACTTGTTCCAGGTTTCATGAATTGACGGCTTTTAATCACAAGGATAATTTATCCAAGTGATTCACTCTTTATGTTCGCAGTCAGCTTTGGACGGTCGAATAAAGAGAACGGGTTTACCCGCGAAATCCTGTCAGGAAGTTACTTAATTGAAACTATCCGTCACGGGTACGATATCTAATATCGTCCAACGGTCTTCACCGACCGGAGGTAAAATGCTACCGAATTAGAATAAAATGTTCAAAGCCATTTTATTCGTGTCGTTGCTGTGTACCTGCTAAAGACGGTGGCGTTGCTGTGTACCTATTGAAGACGGTGGCGTTGCTGAGTACCAGTAAAGACGGTGGTGTTGCGGTGTACCGGTAAAAGTCGTTCCCACATGCTTATGTCTTTTGCAACAAAGTTTAGCAAAAATTCAAGAAAGTAAAAGATGAAGTCTTCCGCTGTACCAAACTCTGAAGCTTTCAAGAATTCAACAAAAAGACGTAAGTGTGTGGAACATGAAGTCACGAGGAGGCAAAGTTCACAAGAAAGGCAAAGATCGCACGTGAAAGGCCAAAGAACAATGCTCTCAAGTCAAAGCCAAAAAGATCAAATCAACATATTCACAACAAAAGAAAGAAAAGAAGAAAAGACTACGAGCTAAAGAACGAAGACTTAGTATAGTATGCTAGGTTTAGAACTTTGTAACGTGGAGTGACCTCCCTTAGGGGGAGATTGTTAGAAATACGTTTTTACGTATATTAAAAGTATCGGTCACTCCACAATAATATTCATGTTGTAATAGCTCGTAGTTAGATATTAGTTATCATTTGCTTATTAACTTAAGTAAGAACCGGTCCATGGGCTTGTCATGGACCGGCCCAAGTCCACTTATGACTTGGAGTATAAATACCCCTTTCCACTAAGGAAAGGGGTTGGTTGTTGTCATTCTAAACATTTCATATTAATAAAACCTTCCATTTATTCTCTCACTTTCTTTCTCTAGTTTCTCTCACTAGAAAACATCAACCCACTTCATAGATTCATAGGTTATCAATTTCTACACACAAAGAGCTTATTGCTTATTCCATATGAAAGCTTACGTAGGGATAGAAAGATTAACTTTTTAAACACTAAAACATCAAATTCAAACACGAATAAAGAACTATTAGGATCAATTGAATTTCGGATCAAGGATAAGGTAAAATCAAGAAATGTAGAAAGAGATTAAAGAACAAAAAACTTAACTTGAACTTGAAATTAAAATGAAAATCCAAATACAAGAATGATTCAAACCTTAAACTTTGAAAGAAAAAGATGAAACTTAGTGAGAGAAAGTTGGGAACTTTCTCTCTCTAAAAACTAGAAAGGAAAAATGAAAAACTAAAACTAGCTAACCCCCCTCCTAATGTGATTAGGAGGGTATTTATAGGGAATATGGGGAGTGCATGTGTGGTGTGCTTCCTTCTTTCTTTTCTTCTCGACTCGACTTAAATCTTTGTCTTTTCTCGACGTCGTCTCGGGATTTGTCGATGTTATTTGAACTCGTCTTATAATTTTCATCTTATAATTAGACTTGAGTTCTTCGACTTCTTTAAACTTCCGTCTTTAGTCTTTTTCTTCGATAAATCTTCAGAATAGGCCTTGGACTTCCATTCTTTTTGCACTCTTGATCTTTTGACTTCGTCTTTTCTCGTTTTCTTCGATAAAAGCCCGAGAAAGCCCGTGTTTTCTTCCTTTTTCATCTTTTGGTCCTAGAACACAATAAAAACACAAACCACGCATAATTCCGAGTTTTACGACATAAATTACACGTTTTGGTCTTGTTATTATTGGAAATAAGCGGTAAAAGGATAAGTGTTTTCACACTTATTAACCACATGAATGGATTCTCATTTGGCTTATGGCTTTCATCATCTATAGAATGAGAAATCCTACCTAGCATTAGAGAGGTAGGAGGTAGCATCTATGGAAGTTTGTTGGAAATCATTAGTAAGTGGCAATGATGTTGTATGTTGGGTCAAAAAGTTGATGTGGTAGAAACTCAAAAACGAAGAAAACATGAAGATATTGTCTAAGCGTTGTCAAGAGCAATCCAAGCGTTGACAAGAGCAAACTAAGCATTGTTGGCTCAAGAGTTGTCATGTGCAAACTAAGCATTGTCACATGCAATTCAAGAGTTGATTGAAACGTAGACAAGAAGCTTATGGAAGCTTCTATTTAGATAAACATGCAAGATTTATTTTGCATAAGTTTATTTAAATAGAAGATTTACTTGTTTATTTGTTATTATCTCTTGTAAACCCTAATCCTTACACTATAAAAGGAACCAAGGGTCTTAGGTTTTATTCATACTTTCATTCGCAATGTAAACCTAAAAGCGTGTATGCACTAGACGTGGGATTAAATGTATACACGTCTAGTGGTTTTTTATTATTAATATAATGAGAAACCCTTTTGTTTTAATTCATGTTATTGGGCCCTAAACACCTTGTTAATGTGTCATGTTCTAATTCCGCTTTGATTGTATAATCATATGAACATGGTGCATTCCTAGTAGCTTCAAAGATCCGGAAACCAAGGTTTCCACAATTGGTATCAGAGCCTCGTGGCTCGTGATGCTAGGACCAACAAGGTGTTCGTGTATGGTGAAAAGAAGAAAAATCCGTCTAGGATTTTTCTGGACGTTTTTGTGTGCGCAGCAGTATTCAGAAGGTCATAACTTTTTATTGGACCGTTGGATCGTCACGAAATTTTTTATGTGTGTTCTATATACATATATCTAAACATCCACCGGAGGGATTGTCGAGTTTTATCCCCAAGAAAAAGTTATTAGGCGTCAAAGTCAGCAGTGAGTATATGCAGTTTTCTGTGAACAACCATATTCAAAACACGATCTCTCCTTCGTTAACCGTTGGATCATTGTGATTTTTGAACTGTAGATTCTTGGCACTTGTGTCTAGGATCTCACCAAAGGGATCTTCGATCTGAGCTTTCATGAGAAAGTTATTTGAAGTCGAAGATGGCTGCAGAGACGGTTTTTCATGTTTCTGTTTTTGATACCATTGTAATAGGGTTCTTATAAAACCCTAGATCAATTGGATTAAACACAGAAAAGTTGTTCCTATTGGTGAATTGATGCTGCAAATGTAAAAGATCAAGGTAGGGTTTGTTCAAAACCCTAAAAACTGTTGGTTAGGTATTAAACCCTAATCTGCATATGGTTGATACGCTGTTAGCTTTGGGGAATCAATTCATTATGGATTGATGATGAACCCTAGCAGCATGTTGAAGTTCGTGATTGCAGCAGGTCATGTAAATAGGGAGAGCAACAAGAAAGGGTTTCGAAAACCCTAGATTTGTTTATGTTAAAAGCTGCAAGAGAATGGTTTTTCAGCAGGGAAGAAGATCATCATGTGATGTTTCAAACAAATTAAAGGTACTGTTTCTTTGTGTTTTTCATGTAAGGAAAAGTCATCTCAACAATGTGTGGGACAAAAGAAAGCAGTACTGGATTATTTGACTTTAAACAGTAAAGAGACGTGATGAACAGATGAAAAAATCGATCATGGTTCTGTTAAGAGTTGGGCCACGTGGTATTACTGATGTTTAGGAAGTACAGCTATGTTCTGTTCTATGATTCCTGATTCATAGGGATTGATCTATAGAATCTTCCTTTAATAATCTCCTATTATTTTGGACAAAATATTTGTGTGAAAATGAGATTATCTTGGCAGAATGTTCGGTTTTTTTAAAGGATATGGTTAAAGAAGACAAAGAAGATCAATGGTATTGATTTTACATTTTCTATCCATTATCATATCGTGTATCCCAGGCGTTGTTGAAGATTGTAACCCTAGATGATGTCAGCAGAAGATGTAGCCGCTGACAAGGAATTTGACGCTGACAAGTAATATTTTGACGCTGACAGAATAAGTCAACGCTGACAGCGTTGACAGTGTTGTCCGATATGTGAGAATTCAAACGCTGACATGTATTGTCTGATATCGGACAATAAATCTTATAAAGATCTTGGATAAGAAAGGATGTCGGATAACACAAGGATTACTGCTGTTGAGAAAATTGGTACGTTTTTAGCACACAAAAAAGAGGAAATTACACACGAAGGTACATGGAATCTTCGTTTTTATATAGAATATCAAGTTGATATTTATGGCTCGGATATTTTTAAAATGGATTAATGATTTTAATGCGAGTTAGCAACAATTCGTGAAGTATTTGATTGGAGTGATATTTGATTGGATTATGTAATCGGGGTAGCCTTGTAAAAGAGTTATCCGTAGTTAAGCTTTTACATATGATATGAAGCTATTATTTCATAAATATTCTTCATGAAGAGGTGTTAGCTTAAGGGGAAGAATTCTTATGGTAAGCTTGATGATTGAAGAAGATTTTCGCGAGTTTGTGTTCTATCATATCTTTAAAGGTAACTTGTTCGTGCTTTACATGGGTGGTGACGAAGACTTGTCATAACACTTGAAGTAGTTACATTATCGTGCTCAGTGTCTCACAAAGGATGAGAATATTGACAAGGGATTGAGGTCTGCTTATACTTTAACGTTTTCATATAAGTTCGACATCACATTAATAGTACAAGACATGGAACACAAGGTTGGGTTATTCTACTTCTACATCAAGATTACTTTATTTATTTTTCTTCAAGATCATTGCATAGAGCTACATTTGGAGAATCTTCAAGATTGCATACATTATTTACTTCGCTGTTGATGTGACAAAAAGGGGAAGAACATACATGCTACAATTGAGGGGAAGCAATTTGAAGATCATGTATAACTTACAAGAGATACACATAGAGTTTTGCCAACATCAACTAGGGGAAGATTGTTGGGTCAAAAAGTTGATGTGGCAGAAACTCAAAAAACGAAGAAAACATGAAGATATTGTCTAAGCGTTGTCAAGAGCAATCCAAGCGTTGACAAGAGCAAACTAAGCATTTTTGGCTCAAGAGTTGTCATGTGCAAACTAAGCATTGTCACATGAAATTCAAGAGTTGATAGAAACGTAGACAAGAAGCTTATGGAAGCTTCTATTTAGATAAACATGTAAGATTTATTCTGCATAGGTTTATTTAAATAGAAGATTTACTTGTTTATTTGTTATTATCTCTTGTAAACCCTAATCCTTACACTATAAAAGGAACCAAGGGTCTTAGGTTTTATTCATACTTTCATTCACAATGTAAACCTAAAAGCGTGTGTGCACTAGACGTGGGATTAAATATATACACGTCTAGTGGTTGTTTATTATTAATATAATGAGCAACCCTTTTGTTTTAATTCATGTTATTGTCCCCTAAACACCTTGTTAATGTGTCATGTTCTAATTCCGCTTTGATTGTATAATCATATGAACATGGTGCATTCCTAGTAGCTTCAAAGATCCGGAAACCAAGGTTTCCACAATTCTTGTTGATCCTAAACTTAGATCGATTTAGCTTTGTGTTAACGAGATTAAATCAAGTTTAACACATAGAGAAACTTTGTTTTATTAAACAAACTAAGTGTTATGCGGAATTTAACACTTAGAACAAAGAACAAAACAAAGTAAACCAAACTTTCACTTGATTGATAATATCAATGAATGATTACAACGAAAGTGTTATGAGATATGTGGAAGAGGTGTGTATGAGATGTGTCTTATGTCTAACCCTAAGGCCTCCTTTTATAGGTTTAAGGAGCCTTGTACAAAAAGCTAAGATCAACTATTTTAGGAAGAGACATAAGATAAACATACTCAAATAACTTATTGACTAAATCTTTTAAACATTTAAGAATATATTCTGAATTCTTATCTTCATATTTTGTCCACCAGCTTGAAGAATTCATCATTGGCAGATTTAGTCCTTGTCTTTGTGTTACGATTCTTCTTGTCAACGCCTTGATAATTCTTATCAGCGTCTCACCTGTCAGCGCCTCTTTTACTCTTGTCAGCGTCCCAATGACTTAGCTAGTTTTATTCCCAACAATCCTCCCCTAAACTTGATATCTACTCTAGTAATCAAGTTTCTGAATAAAATAAAACATACAGAGAGGATTCTTACAAACATACTTATCCCTGAATTTGAGTAATAATAAATCTCGAAAAGT
The DNA here is from genome assembly GCA_025667525.1 of Glebionis coronaria. Classification (NCBI taxonomy): domain Eukaryota; kingdom Viridiplantae; phylum Streptophyta; class Magnoliopsida; order Asterales; family Asteraceae; genus Glebionis; species Glebionis coronaria. Next base: position 13,640 of record JANFOE010002609.1, on the reverse strand, counting down.
CAATCACTCAAATCCCTTGTATAGTCAGCCTTCACTTGGTCTTAATCATCTTTAGTACCTGTAGTGTCTTTGGAGCTTTCTTTATTACTTTTGTCACTCAAATTCGATTGCTCCTCCCCTTTTTAAGACTCCTCTCAAGATCAATATACAAGGACGGAACCAAGAACGTCCTCCTTGCATCAGCTTCCAAAACAACAAGTCTATCAGTTCAAAACAGTGATCCTTGACAATTTGTACCATTTCGATATTATGATTTTACAAGCTAACACATATTTTCGTCAATTCCATTAATGTCAAAGGTTTCATACTGTCCTCATCCATATTCGGGAAATGAATCCTCAGTGTTGATTCATAGGACATGGGGATGGACTTACTGATGATAAGACTGACTTGACCTGCATTAAAGCTAGTTCCAATAGTCTCAGCCATCTCCATAACACTATACACCCTTGTAAAAGTGATCTATGCTGCTATTAGATGTCAATCACTAGGAAAAACATCTCAATGATCATTAGGCTTCCAGATATCCAAAATTTTGAAAAATGAAAGGGTGATGAAACATTTTGGGTCTTATAAAGAAGTTTATAAATGACACCGGTTAAGATGTCATAGCATAAAATGGACTTGCGAATGGAAAACTTTAGTTATAACATAAACAAAGGTAATAATCCTAAGGAAATTAACTAGTATCTAATAAGCAAGAGTGACAAACACTGTTCATGCATACACTCATGCAAAAGCATGATACACACACATGAACTCTAGAGTCCTTTGTTCACAAATGCCCCAAAGAGAAAGTTAACTCATATAAAACCTTTGCAACTCCCCAAGTAACCCAAAAATATATCTACCCCAAGTCACCCATACGACCACACCCAATTCTAGGTCAATAAGTCTTGGCAGCATGCATGAAAAATAACTTACGTGCATGCTACAGTGCCTCAAGAGATAGAAATTCCAACAATTCTTAAAAAGAAAAGCCTTCATGATTCCTAACACTTACTCACCAGTGGACACAATCTAGAATTGTGCAAGAGTACTCTAAGAATACCCAAAAACCTAAAGGTTTACCTCCCCTTAACAGAAGCATACAAATCATTATATATGAAGAAGCAAAATTTTATCTCAAGATAGGAATGTAAACACTCCAACCATCATAAATAAAAGTTTTCAATTCTGTATCCATCCAAATGTAGCTCCATTTTCCTGCATAGTTAGACAAAAACCACAAAAACACACACCAACAGAGGCTACCCTATCCTATGATAATGGGTAGAGATAACATGTTAGTGGATAAAAATAATATTAGTGGAAAGACCAACAATGCATGTTCCTTGAGCATCTACTATCCCAATATCTTTGATCATTAACCTGCTTTTGGATAGGCTGCTCAAAAAGAAAACAAGTTAGTTTTCTTTGGAGATCCAAGCCTTGTCAGACTTGGATCTGTCTAGTTGTTCAACTAGAGTGGTCTTATTCTTTGCCACAAATCCTTGTTTATCCCTTTGTGACCTAAACATCCAATTTGTTCCAATGAGACTAGTAATGACCTTCTCAAGATATTTAAATCTATTCCAAGTCATTGAAATACCATTAAAATTAGAGTTTTGCTCTTGTTTAGGTTTCCAAGTTAAGTAGGATGATGCTTCAGACCCTTGACCCTTATTAACCAAGTATCTTTGTTTATATGGTCTAAAATAAGGTCTCATACCAAACTTGGAGCTGTCAGCACTGCATTTGTGCCTGTCAGCGTTGAATTTGTTCCTGTCAGCGCTGAATTTGTTCCTGTCAGCGCTGAATTTGTTCCTGTCAGCGCTGAATTTGTTCCTGTCAGCGCTGAATTTGTTCCTGTCAGCGCTGAATTTGTTCTTGTCAGCGCCTAGATTAGGGTTTGCTATAGGAACATACTGCCTATTGGACCAAGTGTTGGTCTTTTGAAAGGGCCTTTGTCCATGGGTATTAGCTGCCTTAGAGAAGAAAGGAGCTGGTCTAGTAGCATGTGGTCTAGTGTGGAAAAAAGGTCTATGGTTGACATTGGATGACCTATTGTCAGCGAATGAATTGTACTCGCTCACACAATTATAGGCCAAATGTGAGAAGCTCCCACATGAGTAACAAGCCTTTTTGGACACAAACTTAGGCTTAGACTGATAAAACCCTGTCCCATTAACACTTGCTTGGCTTCTGAATGACCTAGGTTTCCTATACATTTCAGCGTATTTAACACTAGGTTGTTTCTTAATTGGGGAGCCAAGATTAACAGCTTTTCCAGTGATGGGATTGGTCACAGTGATAGGTTTAGATACTACTGGACTCTCAATGGGTGTAGGCACATATGGACTCTCACTAAGCATCCCACCCTTAACAAACAAAGTGGGGTTGGCCTTCTTCCACTCTTCTAGGTCAATAACCTTTTGTTGATATTCCTCAACTGGAGAGACAACTCTAGGTGGAGGAATAAATTCTTCTTCTTGGAGTTCTGGAATACCAGTCCAAGAGAGATCCTTTCTATGGACACCATAGAAGTTCCCAGTAGGTGGTGGAACAGCCACATATTCTTTCAACCCAATCCCAGACATATCCCTAGAATCCCTTTGTTCACTAACATATTTTTATAGGGTTTGTGAGGCTTTATCAAATCTCTGAATTTTAAGGTCTACATTATCCTTATTTTTTATAGCCTCATCTAACTTAGCCTGTAATTCAGCATTGACTCTCTCCATGATGTTTCTAATATCCATACTAGCATCTAACTCATGTTTTAAGATATTTATTTTATCTTTTAAGTCAAATTCCATTTTCTTGTACTCAGAAACTGTCTTCTCAGTTTCAGTGAGAGCAATTTGATAGTTAGACAATTTGCATCTCTTAGTACTCACATCATCTAACAATCTTAAAACCTCTTTGTTAAGTCTTTCAGTATTTAACCTACAAGAAGAGTCATCACATACCTCATTATCAGATGACGAAGATGAGTTGGAACTTGAAGTAGACTTGGCCTTGACTGAAAACATCATCAGATTCTTCTTCACCTTCTTCTTTAGCCTGGTTCACCTCACGGTATTGGATCTCGTTCTTTAGATCAAAGTTTCTCAACAAGCTCTGATACCACTTGTTGATCCTAAACTTAGGTCGATTTAGCTTTATGTTAACGAGATTAAATCAAGTTTAACACGTAGAGAAACTTTGTTGTATTAAACAAACTAAGTGTTATGCGGAATTTAACACTTAGAACAAAGAACAAAACAAAGTAAACCAAACTTTCACTTGATTGATAATATCAATGAATGATTACAACGAAAGTGTTATGAGATATGTGGAAGAGGTGTGTATGAGATGTGTCTTATGTCTAACCCTAAGGCCTCCTTTTATAGGTTTAAGGAGCCTTGTACAAAAAGCTAAGATCAACTATTTTAGGAAGAGACATAAGATAAACATACTCAAATAACTTATTGACTAAATCTTTTAAACATTTAAGAATATATTCTGAATTCTTATCTTCATATTTTGTCCACCAGCTTGAAGAATTCATCATTGGCAGATTTAGTCCTTGTCTTTGTGTTACGATTCTTCTTGTCAACGCCTTGATAATTCTTATCAGCGTCTCACCTGTCAGCGCCTCTTTTACTCTTGTCAGCGTCTAAGTTCTTCTTGTCAGCGTCCCAATGACTTAGCTAATTTTATTCCCAACATTGTATATCTGACTCTTAATGGTGATTGTATAAGTGTAAATGCCTGGACAAAAATACCCTATACAATTGAGGTTCTAAGCTTGCAGACATGTATCTCATCACCTTCTGAACATGAAGATAAATGTAGTAGAGGAAAGAGAGACATATCTATGTACTTTTGCATATTTAATTCATAGATTCCTTCTTAAATCTCTAGAGCTTGCTGTTCATAAGTCGACAACTATAATAATTGTTCATAAGTAGTATTAACAGTTTAAGAAACAAATTAGAAATGGATCGAGACCAGATATGTAGAGGTATCACTATTTAATCTACACATTTTTGTATCTTATATTTGATTCATCATTTATAGGTTTGATGCTTACTTTTTTTAAAGAGGTCATCTTCTCGTGTTTTGTAGACAAAAGCTCATTTGTCTTGCATGAGTCTTTTTTTTGTTAAAGCTATATGCAACTTCAGCGATCTGTTACTTTAAGATTCTGAAATTACGTTTCTCATTTAGTGCTATTAAAACGTTTTTTTTCTCTAAATTATAAATCAGATCCCTGAAGATTTATAAGTGGCATATGTGGCTATTAGCATGATGGGTGATTCCCTGGTTTGTTTTTGTTGACCAGTCCTGCAAGATTTGTTTGGTATGTGAAACATAAGTTTCACCTCCCGAAGAGAAGAATAATATCGAACTTATTAGGGTTTTCGAACAGGTAAGTCTGAGTAATTTACAATTTCTATTTTATATTTTTATTCTTCAAACTTATGTTAATTATTGTTCCAACGGTTGACAATCTCAAGAAACAAAGATACGCAATCCACTAAAGTGGTGGTTCCCCACACCAAGTTTAAAGTGGGCATAAATAATACTAGGCTATATCAATACCAAGGTGCAAACAAGCTTAGGTTTTGGGTTCAAGTGCCATCAGGGACACGTACATGAGTAATTCTTGCTCAAAAAGTTCTTTCCGGATTCCCATTTGATGTAAACGTGGGAGTTGAACATAAGGTTCATGAGATGCAGTATCATATAAGCCAGGAGGTAGTTGAATAGAAGGTTCATGAGATGTAGTATCAGATAAGCCAGGAAGTAGATCAGTCAAGGAACTTTCAGGATTATGTGTTGAATCCACATACATGGTTTTATCTATATGCGATGGTCCAACTAAACCAGTTTTTTTTGTATATGCAGTGATCCATCTAAAGGATTCTTTTGTTATGCCCAAGGTATAACACTCATTTATTTTGTGTCGCAACTTTCCTTTGGACTACTACTACATTTAGTATTTTATTATACATTCCAAATCCAATTTTATAAGACAGTTTTTATATGAATGTTCACTTTGGATATTGTATCTTCAAATTATGACGTCGCCTACAAAATAAGAGAACAAACCAGTATAGAAAAATGTTTGCATCTCTTCAGACCGGACAAGAGAGAGGAACATAAAATGTTTATCATTTGAATATTTTGTTGCTCCGTTCTTGGCAGGTCATAGACGCTCTCTGGATGTAGCCACAATCTTGCAAGGGTCTGCACTTTTTCAGCATCCAACCAGGACACGTAATTAATTATCATCAGGTAGATGCTCCCTTTATCTATTTTGTGGCAACTTCAATACATGTAAAATAGAATACTTGAAAACCATTTTTTATTCATGTTGAAAAAGTTTCTGTTATAAATGTATTTACAGCCAGATATTCTCAAAATAGTGACTAACGAGAATATGATGAAATCATAGATCATATAGTCATATACATGTATACCTAACTGAAGAGGTGAATCCACAACCAAATTGGTATTTGGAGACTTCTCAAGCGAACAGGTTACATTTATAAATAACCTTAGCAGAGCTGGATGATTTGAAGCTACACCTTAATCCATCTTTTTATCCAATGGTAACCTTATCTAGAACAGGCTATTGTTTAAAGAGGGGAGATAATTTGCAGGTTTGGAAAAATATGAGGTAGTTATTTGTATCTAACTTTCTAACTTTCTTTAATGAAGGTAGTTTGAACATTTTAAGCTCTTGGGTAGTTAAAAAAAATTAAAACCTTGTTGTTCATTAGGAACTTAAGAACAAATTGATTTTCTAGCATGATAGTGAGTGTAGTTCGGCAATTTTTACATGTAATTCACTCGATGGAGTGTAATGCTTTAGATGACTACAGTGCATCAACTTTATTCTTGTAATATAATGTATAACCGAAATGGTATCATTGATCACAACAACTAACATGAAAAATAAATAACATATTTGTTATTCAACATAAAGTGTCATCTTTGTTAGCAACTGTTAAAAGGGTCAGTTCTGTTAAGTTTTCATTTTCGAATAAATGCATCCTTAGAAGTATCTGTTATTTGTTTTTAGGGGCCAATGTTTGAAAATATAGATGATCAAGTTATGGACGCAATGGGTGACCGTCCGGAACCCGTTCTATATACAGAGAATAGTTACATTGCGATTGAAGGGACTCGGTTGATGAGATGTTGTTTGTAATGAGATGAAAGTGATTAACAGTTACGACAAATGGTGGTAGAACTGGCTTCTTCAACTCAGATCACTTAAAGGCAGGCGATTTCTATGGAAAATAGGTTTTCACATGGGCCTTGGATCCCCATACGTCTTCCAACCTTCCAATCTCAACAAGAACCGTTCAAGCACTTGAAGAAGTGGAAGCATTTGCATTGATGGCTGACGATATGATATATGTAGCTTCATAGCTCAGAAGACTTCTCAGTAAGCAGTTACGACATACTTATTAGATGAAGAACTCTAAGGAAGCAGTCCCAAACACACTTCCATTTGGTTTTGTTTAAAATGTAAATATACAATCAGTTTTTGATATGACAATTCAAACAATGATTGAAGGTGCGCCAATGCAAAAGAAACCGCTGAAGCATACAGATTATGAACTTGACCTTGAATTTTGCCCAGGTTAGTCACTTTCTACACTTTTTAATATCAATGTGACTACAAGACTATCCTATTTACATGGCGATGATTTAGGCTTTTACTTCTTTACTTTCTTTTAACATGACCATATAGTGGAAGTGGTAGTTTAGACCCATTTGCTTATGATTCTCAAACGGGTCAGATAAGTCAAGGGAACAGGTCATACGCCTTAAAAATTACCTAAAGTCTATTCTTGATGCATGTAAGAGTTTCATTATTTTTGGAAAAACAAGGTGTTTCTTCTATTCAATCGCTTGCTCATTTCATGACCATGAATCATTTTTTGCTTTTTGGAGAAGAATTTAGCTATGTTGAAAAGATTGTATGCTACATTGTAGGTTGGAGACTTGAGCGAGTAAGGAAGATCAGGGAATCTCAATTGGTCGAAGAGTGCAAACTGGTTGTCAAGGTTAGTATAATTATATTAATCTAATTGTAATCTTATTATTTTAAATATATTGTAAAATATTTATTTTGTAGAATGACGGTCTTAAGGATGGTGGTGGTGGGTGCACGTCTACTGTTACAACGGAGCCCGTAATTATGGGTAACAATGAGAACAACACTTCTGTCCCACAACCTGTTCAACCAGCTCCGAGCTCAGCATCTGCAATTATATCAGGTGGTCGCAATATGAGTTAACTTTTTTTTCAAAAGGCGTAGCAATAATATATCTTATTCAGAGGCCAAAACATTCCATCAGAAGATATGTGACAAGCTTACAATGATGATGAGCTGATAAGGATTCTTGCAACAAGAAGCAAAGCTCAGCTCAACGCACACAACCTGTTCATTACAGAACTGGTTTGATACATATCCTCAAATAACTTTGTACAAAAGGTAGTCAACTGCATGTGCATCTTTTTTAGGTGATGCTAAAACACTTGCATAGTATGTAAGAAACAATGCCACTCGTGGGAATCAGTTAAGCTTCTTCATTGCAGTCACGGACTCTTGAGACAGGTTATATAGAAGGAAAAAAGCCTTGTTACCTCAACCTTGGATGAGCATGGACACCAAGGAACTTTGCGCATCATTCGGGAGTTGCACAACAGGAAGTCGCTGAAATCATATAAAAAAAAGCAAAGAGGTATTTTATATATTTAGTTTGATAATCAGTAACTAAATTTAAAATCCTGAATAATCAAATATTCAAAATAAACATAAAAAGAGTGAAATAAAATTTAGCTTTAAAAAGGTTCAGACTTAAATATCCTAACGTTGTTAAAGAATCATCTGTCAAAGGGGTCCTTCCAGATGTTACAGCTCACCATGCTAGATGTTTAGTTGTTTACCACTTTGGTAATATTTTATAGAAGAGTTATTCACTTACTCCGAAGAGGACTGATTAAAGTTGTCTTTCGCTACTGAAACACTTGCTGCTAGAATCAACACAATAACATGCATGTACGGACAACTGTGGTTTCAAGCCAAAGGAGTGAAGCTGCCCGTGTTGTTTTAAGCACTATCGAACTGCTGGTCGTGTTGGAGGTAAAGGATTGATAAAAAGGGTCATGCTGTGGAAAATGGGACGGGTCAGGTAATGGGTCATACAAGTAGTAGTTACATTTTGGGTCAGACTGAGTTTAGTTTGGAACATTTACTCTATAAAAATAAAAAGTAGTTAGTCCAACATGATTATAAGATCATATTTAATTTATTTGTATCCAAAATGCAATCCAGTAATTAATATTGCTTATTATAAGTTTATAACTATTGGCATCTGGTATGCAGCACATACATGAGTTGTTTCTTTATACACGTTCCTCTTTGGCATTTAAAGTAGCAGATATACAAATTTTTTACTGCCATGAGTTAATGCAAAAGACCAACAATTACTGACATCACACCTGCACAATAATCAGTTACAAATGGAACGTTCTTAAGTTCACGAAAACAACTACCCAGTGTCATACAACAAAATATCACTTCAGATTAAACTAAACTTGAGTGTGTTCATTTACAACTACGTCCCATACAAATGTAAAACCTTGAAGAAATAAATAGGTTGAATAACAATTCTATTGAATCATTGTCGATGACGAGGATAGAGAAGCTGGCCTATTAGTATTATCTAATGAAAGCTCCATATTCCATAGAGAAATTTAATCATGTCTTCTAACTGTCCACACACGCTTCACTTTGAACTTCATAGTCCTTTAAATAACGAAATATAATGATCTCTTGGGATGCCGAGTTCCGACCAAATTCTGGGAACATCCAAGTCCCTGTACGATATAAAGAAATTGTATTTAAGCAAATATAATCATCTAAACATCTGAGCTAGACAGCAAACACACATACCCCTATAAACAATTTTCAGTGCACGGACTGATATAATCATTTGTGAGTACACAATAAATGCTCTCAAGTCATTTTTTAAGTTCGATAATATCCTCTAAGGCTAATATATCCCAATGTTGCATATCACATTGATCCCTTCAACATAAAACTGTTTCAAGATTTGTCATGATTTTTTACAGCACAATTCTAGGCCTCTGTTCTTGGGCCGCCAACCACTAAATAGTTTCAGTAAAAGGTTCAAAACCTGCTTCTTCAAGTGAGAACCTGTCAGCTTACCCAATGATCTACCAAACCAACGACAACCCGCGTGGACTTAGACAAACAATAAGAGCAAAAAATTACAGAGAACACGAAACATACAAACATGCAACACTAATAAAAAATATTATAAATAATAGGAAAGAATGAGCTTTAAGGGAGTAAATTCTAAATTTTCTTACCAACTGAGAATGAACCCCGACAAAGTTGAGCACATGTTCAAGATCCTTAGCATGGAACACCTTATGACAGACGGGGTAGATACCCTTCCCATCTTCCATGTTTTGCATGTCTATCATTCTATTACTGCCTCATTAAATGATAACTCAAGGTACCTTTGTTTAAACATAATTCCCTGGACTTTGATTACATGTTGCTTCTCCTTTACTTTGAATAATCTGATCATTTTTCCTATAACCAAAGATCAACAACGAACGAATACATTATGTTCTATCAATATAAGGTAAAAATTAAGCTTAAAAAAATTGAACTGGTTTTGAGAAAATAAGAGAAGCAAAGAAAAGTACTAAAAAAGATAGAACGTTCCATTCAAAAAATCAGAAACTTTAGTACTACAAAAACCTTTGAGACAAAAGGCGTAGCCGCAACACTACCAGGGGCGTTTACGTCACGAAGTTCTCTCGAAGAGTCGAAGCAGTTAGGCAAGGCGAACTGTTAACTTCTTTTCTTTTAGAGAATATGTACATCAAATGGCGCGTAATTAATACAGGTGTTTCGTCAACTATTTTAGAACCCTTTATGTAACATTTTGTTATGTTATGACATTGATCATTTTGTAGAGTGGACATATTATATGCTACACCAACAGATTGCCTTTACGACACAATATTTAGTAAAGGTCAACAATTTATATATGCTACATGAGTTTGAGGGTACTATTGTACTATACAAAAACTTACATAGCCGTTGAACTTTCTCAACTTGTTCGGTGGATGACATAATATATATTAACTTAAGATCAAGCATATCGATAAGGGAAAACTCAAAATAATAAATCATTATCCATTGAACAAAAGCAAACCTCGAAAGAGAAAACTCACCCATCAATTATTAATTCCAGTCTTCGTAAGCATGCTTCTCCCCATAAAAATTCAAACTGCCATGCCAAAATATATGTATATATTAACTTAAAATCAAGCATATCGATAAACACATGAATAACCAATCCAAAACACCCTTACGCATATTAATGTTTACCCGACATCCGTCAAACACATGGTAGAAGGGACAAACATCACTGCTCCCTTATAAGGGCCTACACAGCCAAACACAACACACAAAAGTGATAAAAGCAAACCCAAAAGATTAAATTTCCACACACCCTAATAGAATACAGGAAAAGCAGCAAATAATTTTGAAAACCAATTACTAAAGATAGTATATATTGAACTTGACATGATCAGCCTACAAACATAGACTCGCTTAATCAACCTATGCATGTTGCGGTAATCATCTTGTACCAAGTTAATTATATTCAGCGCAAGTATAAAAACTAATGTGAATTTACTAAACACTTGCTGAATACTGATTTTGAAATACTCAAGTGCCTGCTTTGATTGTGCTTGCCCAAAAATGCCTATATTACTTTCTACATATTTCTTGCGCATTTACTAATATCTTGTTTCAAACTTTAAGGAATTTAGAAAACCATGCCCACATGCTGTAAATGCAACGAATTCAGCCACACAAAACTTAAAAAGATAGTTCAGTCCAGAGAAACGGGATCACCCAATTCAGATGGTGATGCTGGTTCAACTAAGCATTTGGAAAGTAACACCATATAATACACGTTTAATCATCTCCAAGCTCATATAAGTCGTAAATCATAAGTACCCTCGACTATATAGAATGAAATGGAATGGCACTACCAACAGCAAACATAAACTTCTACTACAATTAACCTATATGCCCACATATATCATTTTTGTCAACTCAACCGCAGTTACATAATAATATTGGATACACCACACAATGGTTGGTAACCACATTATTTTAAGTTAGAGCATATTTTTGGTCAAATATTTATGCAACCTTTTAAGAGAATACTTCATATTATTTATCAGTTAATCCAAAAAACACAGTAAAGACTACCAGCAATCCCATCGACAAAACTTCAAGCCTAGACTTATAATCTAAACCATCCAGTTATGGACATGTCTTAGGTGTTCTCTGTATATAACCATATTTAAGTTTATAGAAAAAAGGAAAATCAAACCTGGGCTTAGTTACAGGGGCGGAGCCACCTTATAGGTTGTGGGGGAAAGGCCCCCAATAAATCTTCACCGAATTCGCTAGATTAGTAGTGAAAATTGTTGAATTTGTTTCAAAATCGGTGGTGCACTCTACCGAAAGACTAAAGTGCCCTATACAAGAAGGAAGTATTAGCATTTTGATCTTCGAAGTGTTTTCTGGAAGTACTCGAGTGACACACAAAGAGGGTTGAGGAAGATGAAGACTAAAGTACTTTAGAGATGGGGTATCAATAAATATATTATTAAAAGTACTATGTAATAATTTATATTTTATTTTAATTCGTTAGTTAATACTTTTGGTTGTTTAGGCTCAAAGCTGCTCAAATTTGAGTTCAAGATCTATTCTTCCAAAAATAATTTATGTTACGTATTGAACAAGATAAATTGAGATGACAAGTTCATCCTATACTTAATAAATTATTAGTATTTAGTCGATGTAATTTATATGGAAGAAGTAGTATTTTGTGTTTATTTAGAATCGAACTGACCTGACTCGATCTGTTTTCAGCTTCTTTGTTTAAATTTTTTTTAACACGTCCTCAAGTTATTCTTATCATTCGTTTCCCCCCCTCAGTTAGATTGTCTGGCTCCGCCACTTGCTTATGTTATATAAAGAATTCATTCTCTATTGGTTGTCGAAGTTATTGATGGCCAGAGCTATTGGTCGTTGTGGTTGTGATTGAATCTCGGTGAATATTATGGAGATGATATATGAATATGGAAGTGGTAGCGGCGATTGTGATAAGTACAGAGCGAAACGCGTTTTTGTTCTTGAGCAAACATCAAGGATATAAAAATGATTAAACACTAATGTGATATGTAGTTTTATATGGATAGTATTATATTGTCTTATTTAATATAGAATATTAACACTGTTCATAACACTCGGAAGTAGTGAATGACAAACGTATATGTATTATAATATACAGATTCAGATGCAAGAACCCATTTCTTGGAGATACGCAACTCCATTGGTGGCCTACCGGTTAAAAAATTCGCTTATCAACAATATAATAGTTGCCAAACAATCTGATATAGTCCCGGAATTGTCTACTTATGTTGTGAAAATAGAGTATAATTACTGAAACAAATTACATGCGTGACATCGATGTATCTCTTTCTACGTATCTTTCTAAAAATTGTTAGGAGTTAGCTTGAAGCGAGTACCACCTAGCGATTAGTCGGGTTTGGGCGATTTAGCCAAATTTTGTCTTAGTCGGTTGGTTGATGGATTTTTTACAATCCGACTAAAACATTATAAATGTTTTTAAACAATTTCGTATTACACGAAAATATTATATATTTCATAAATAATAAAAAAAATATTACCCAATACACATTGTTTTAAACTCTTTTTAATATAATGCAAAAATATTTTTTATTAAAAAAACATTTTATATTGCAAAAAAATATTGTCACATACAAAAGCTTAAAATATTAAAATGAGGCCAAGTGAACTAAATTAAAAGTATAGACTTACAGACGAAAATAATATTATAAATACAAAATTATAAAACAATATATTAAATAACTTAAAAATAATCATCAAATTATCGTAAAAAAATAAATTTAAAATTTTAATAAAAACATTGATCTTATACTTTTGTACACTTAAATATTAACATGCGACCAAAAATCATTCATTCAGTATTTCAGCGACTAACACTAACCTAACAAACGTTAAATCCTAATCACAAAAGCAATTTTAAAACAAGATATATATGCCCAACTACAAACAAATATAACATATTCGTAAACAGTTTTAAAAAATGTAGTATATAAAAACAAACACATAACAATTTATTTGTGTATATCGAAAGATTAACATGGTGGGACATAATTCTTTCGCTGGGTGAGCCAATCCCAATGGTAATCAAAGGTTAGTTTCTTAAAATTACAGTTAAAACCGTATATGTCCAAATACCAACCAATATAACAAATCAAACAACATTCTTTCAAAAAACGTTTCCTAAAAGTATTAAAAAATTAGTTTCTTATAAGTCTTCTTATAAGAAAAACGAGTCACACTACAAACAAATAAAACTAATACCCAAACGTACTTTAAAAAAATATTTGCGAAACGACCCCGCTCGTTTGGCGAGTTACGACGTTAGTATATATATAATATATATATATATACTATATATATATATATATATATATAT